>CM059339.1:7689492-7759033 GCA_030340685.1 Protosalanx chinensis | reverse complement strand
AAAAAAACGAGTAGGGGATTCTTTTGAAGACGCGCATGCGGGCAAAATTGCGTGTGAAGCGCGGCTGTACGGAGATCGAAAAAAAACAAACATTGTTTTATTGTTTTATTTATCGTGCTTAGCATTATGCGTGTATTAGCCAAACACCATTAAAAATAAATGACTAGTTTGATAGTTCAACTTGCAAGGTTTCATCAGTAGGTTTTGGGAGGAGCTGAGAAGCAATTTGAGGACTTCTGAACAGAACACTGATCAATCCGTCCAGAGCCATCGTCCCTGAATGCTTTTAAGTTCTCTGATGTTTTTTTTTCTCTCTCCTGCTGAATCCCATCTGCCCTTTTACATGTGCGTTTGAAGCACACTCTTTCCTGGCCGATTGACAGTGAACCACTGAACGCACTGCTGCATAATCATGCAAGCCAAACCTTCCATATGAATTCACCAGGTTAGAATTGCTGCAGTTTATTGGGGGGAAACTTATCTCTACGCTTTTCGGTATGGCAGGACTTAAACGCATGGCATCTGGACAAAGCTTTGTCTTTAAAAAAAGAAAAAAAGATTGCACACTAAGTGATCTGGACAGTGTTTTCTAAATAACACTGTTCTAAGACCATTGTATCTGATTGAAAAGGGCTTTCGGATGGGGGGTTGAAACAGCTTGATTTGGAAAACAGTGTCCAGATGACAAAACCTCTAAAACCTTTTTTTCTGCAATGTAACACTCCTGGATGAATGAGGGTCAACACCGACTTATTTCATAGCCTTGATAACTCCCACGCCTGGCTGCAGTGGCTCTGGCAGCCCCAGGCAAAGGTAAACACAGCCGGTAAGAAAGACAAGCCCACTGGGACAACACCCCTGGGACAACCCCCCCTGGGCCTCTAATGTTGTGATGTTCATGAACAACGGCACCCGGCCTCTTTCGTAGGTGTGTGTGAGTGTATGACAAGGTATGCATGAGATGTACATATAACAGTAATGCAGCTGCAGTAGCGGTTGTCAGACACACTTAATAGGGTAACACCATATATGGAAGGACCGCTGCTTACATTCAGCCAGATCGGCAGTGTAGTATCCTTAACTTTAACACCAAGAATGACTCTGTCCATCCTCTATGCCTGGGGAACCCTGGTCCTCAAGAGCCATAATCCTGAAGGTTTTAGATGTTTCCCTACTCTAGAACACCTGATTCTAATGAAGGGTCGTTATCAAGCTCTGTGGAAGCCTCATAATTAGAATCAGGTGTGCTGGAGCAGGGGAAACATCTAAAACCTTCAGGACTGTGGCTCTTGAGGACCAGGGTTCTCTACCGCTGCTCTTTGTTTTATTGTATTGTATTTTTTTAAGATTCATCATTATTAATTGGAAACCTGGCATGTGAGTGAAAAACTAAATGCAGAACAAAACCCATAAAACATTAAATACCCACACACGACAACCCCCAGCCCCTCTAGAGAGGAAGAAGACACGTCACGGTAACACCATTGGCTGTGGGAACCTATTACCCTTGGTGGTCTGGGTGTTGATTGGTTGATTGATAGGCAATCAGACATTTATCCAGAAGTTGGTGTAGACCAGTGGTTCTCAATTCCGGTCCTCAGGGCTCCACTGTCCTGCATGTTTTAAATGTTTCCCCCTTCCAACACACCTGATTCAAATGAATGGTCATTATCAGGCTTCCACAGAGCTTGATAACAACCCATTATTTGTAATCAGGCGTGCTGGAGTAGGGGAAACATCTATAATCTTCAGGACTGTGGCCCTCGAGGACCGGAATTGCCCACTCCTGGAGTAGACCCTCATTAGTCCAGGAGAGCTCCATTGTAGAAAAGGTGTAAGAGGTAGTCATCTGGACACAGCTTTCTAAACCAAGACATTTCGAGCCATCCAGAAGTCAATTGAGAATCATCAGTCCATTGAGTCCATTTGATAACATTGTGAACCTCCGAAACCTTTTCAACAGTGAAGCACAGCCTCACAATGTGATCTAGTATGGCCACACACACCCCTGACAGGCACTCAGAGCTTATGAGCGAGAAAAAACTGAAGCTGAAACTGAAGTCTTGGGTTGGGTCGTGAATTACCACGAACGTGTTGAGAATCAGTGAACTGTTTCAGTATCAATTGGTACAAATATCCACTGCGATTTCAGGCGCCATTTAGTCGAATGCTGCCCTAGTTAACCCTGAGGTCAGTTAGTTTTACAGACATTGAGAGAAAGAAAAAACATGAAATTTTTAACCACACTATCGGTACATTACATAAATATGCTTTCAACCCAACTAGCATTAAAATACTTTTTGTTTTTAGATGTAAAAATCTCAAAGGCCATAATAAATGCTAAATTGTTTTTAGCTGAATGTTGGCAGAACATTGAAGTTCAGCATTGGTTCTAGTTCCACTCCATCTGAAGGGTTGATGCATTCACACACATCCACATGCACTGCCACAAGTGTCAACGACATGGAGGAGCCACTCCAATCGAATTAAGGATAAGATCAATGTCACTTTTGTGAAATGATCAATAACTTGGTATTATGCACTGGCCACGTGTATTGAAGGATGCACAAGATCTCCACCCCAAAATTGCACTTTCTTTGCGTAGTAATCCCCCTTTTCTATGAGTAATCGCTTTAAGGCAGGACAACAGGGGTATCGTGCCAAAATCTGCCAAATAATGACGTAAACTGTCCGCACCCTTTGGTCTGTTTAACTTCCATTTACCTGCTGCTTATCCGCAGACTCCTTCCCAACAGACGATGCTTTAGGCGCGGGGATCCTCTCGCACGTGCATCCCTCGAGCAGGTATATCCCCGATGGCCGCGCGCTCTGGTCGTTCTCGAAGTAGAAGAGAACGTTCTGATATAGAGCGAAGTACTTCTCGTTCCAGCGGCTGTTCTCCGTCGTCTTCTTGCTCAGGGCGCCTCGCTTCGTGCCTTCTTTGCGCGCCACCACGGACAGATACAGCGCGTGGCCCTCGTTGTACCGCACGCTCAGTTAGAAAGAGGGACGAGAGGCATCACATCTGTGCGATTTCGTCATATTTTGAAGAAGACTGCGGACGGGGATGGATAGCAGGAGCTTTTGCGTACGAAGCGAGGTAATCCAAGCTTACCGCAGACGCGCGAGGAAAAGTTGGAGCGTCCAAGCGCGCGGCGCAGCGCAACAGCAAACTCGCTGTCAGTAGAATGAGATCTCCATGGCTGTATAACTTCCTATCCAAACGCACATCACGTCGAAAAAAACTCAATTCAACTGGCCCGCTTCAAATATGGAAACGCAACATTTTAGAGCGTAAAACTAAAATGAATTCAGGGAACAGACGGTCAAAACAGAATCACGACCGAGATCAGCGTTAATCGGCTTTGACACCAATTTAAAGAGACAGGTCCCTCAGCACTGGCCTACTGTCTGAATGCGAAGAGCGTGGACGAGGTCTTGGCTACAGTAGGGGAGACCGGGGAGTGTTGTAACACATTTTGTTTGAGCATCTGTAACTCAGTGGTTGTTTGTGCTGGGTCTCTCAAACTTTGATAAATACTACCCATAACCGTTTTCTACAAATACAACTCACTTTGACATATTTTAAACAATCACAGATTATGTGAGTTAGTATCAAATACAAAGAGTTCCGTTGTTACAATCTTGTAAAATTCCCAGTGTTGCTAACAGAGACATGCCACTTTTCATGTGAGCTTGAAATGGAAACGGAAGTCTACAATATTGATGACATCACTGTAGCTCTTTTCTAATTGGCCAAACTGACTGTTACAACTAACCCCGTGTTACAACACTCCCCAGTCTCCCCTACTATAAACGCTGTGCACGGTTCAGTGGCGTGCACGGTGAAAAGGTAGAACATCCTGATCGTTTTTGCAAGCCAGCTGTAACACACACGCAAATATCCTGCTCTATGTAGAAGATACATTTATATGACCTCACTTGAAATGTTTCTGCCAGCCCTCCCCCCCACCCCCCCACCTCCCCCCCACCTCCCCCCTACACACACCTCAACCACCACCACAAATCCAAAAGTCAAATTCATGGGATGACTATCTGACCAGACGTGGATTGGCAAAGATTGCTAACAGCATTTATGGCCCATTTCATTCTAATGGACAGGCGAAATCCGAGCGAAATAAAAAATGTAAGTGTTTGATCGAAATTTGACGAAAGCAGAAGTTGTTGTGGGTTCACAACTGCTTAAACAGTCGGCAGCTGAATTCCAAATGTTGTTTGTTTGTTTTGAAACCACGGGCCCTGCTGGACGAAGCAAACAGATGTCACTGTGAGCATGCAGATGTCCGTGTGTCCTCTTCGATGGACAGATGCCTGCGAGTGCATTAAGATGGGGGGAGGAATATTTTGGCTACATAAACACTTTCAGTGCTTGCTCCACTTTCTGAACTGTAAGCTTCTGGGGTGGTGTGTCTGGCAGGTAAGGAGGCTGGGGAAGGAGGCTGGGGAAGGAGGCTGGGGAAGGGGGCTGGGGAAGGAGGCTGGGGAAGGGGGCTGGGGAAGGAGGCTGGGGAAGGAGGCTGGGGAAGGAGGCTGGGGAAGGAGGCTGGGGAAAGAGACTGGGGAAGGAGGCTGGGGAAGGAGGCTGGGGAAGGAGGCTGGGGAAGGAGGCTGGGGAAGGAGGCTGGGGAAGGAGGCTGGGGAAGGGGGCTGGGGAAGGAGGCTGGGGAAGGAGGCCTGGGGAAGGAGGCTGGGGAAGGAGGCTGGGGAAAGAGACTGGGGAAGGAGGCTGGGGAAGGAGGCTGGGGAAGGAGGCTGGGGAAGGAGGCTGGGGAAGGAGGCTGGGGAAGGAGGCTGGGGAAGGAGGCTGGGGAAGGAGGCTGGGGAAGGAGGGGGGCTAAACCCTGAGTGACCCTCCAGAAGAGACACAACGCCAACGCCCCGAGGTCAGGATTAGGTCGGAGCGCAGGGAGAGATCAGGCTGACCGGCGGTCACATGGGCTGGCGTGGTGCCACACGCACGCACGCACAGACACACACGCACAGACACACACACACAGACACACACGCGCACACACACACTGTGTGCCAGCAAAACACAGCGCACTCCATGACATACAATACCAGACTGATTGGAACGCAGCAACAAATAAATGACTTGCCACAGGACAATGTCACAGTCTGGGCATTTTGAATGGTTGAGTATGCAGATTTTGTTCTCAGCTAGTATTAAAATTCACCCAATGAAGCACAATTCTGAAATGCTTACAAAAGGCCTGTAGGTGATTTGTGTTGCATTAGTATCAAAGAAAGCAGCACCAAAAAATGTATGGAAAGATGAAATAACAAGCTAAGCCCATTGTTTATAGGGAAGTTCTGGAGCAGGTATCTAGCGAGCAGCACTCCGGTCCAGATACACCCCCGCTCTTAGCAGTGGGGTCGGTGCAGAATAACCTGCCCTCAGCGGTTCCCTCCTTCGGCTCCGTACAGAACCGTGGGTAGAAACCCGGCAGGGCTTGAGAGGGACCCGAGCGCCCACTCCTCACACACAAATTGAAACACAAAAGCTGTCAAAAAAAAAATATATATAGAAAAAACGTCCTCTTTCCAGCAGCTTGCCCTGAGCTAGGTCTAGAAAAGCTCAAACGTGCTGACTAATGCATCGGTGAGCTCTGAACACGAAGGAAAAAAGGTGGTTGCTACAAAACTTCCGCATACCAATGTGAGAAAGGTATTTTGCACTAGCATGAGGAAAACCTCACCGGAAATTTCTACAGGGATCTTTCTAACTGTAGTGTGAATGGGAACTTTTAACAATGTACTGTTCAAGTTCCAAACCAAAATACATCCAGGTGAGTTTTTCAAATATGAGAACCGAAGTTTTAAACCTCAATAGTAGGTTTGATCTTTGGGATCTGTGAAGTTGTGATGTGTAGATAAATAATAATAAATAAATAAAAAACTGTATAATGACAACTTCTCCAATCAGAGTGGGGTTTTACATCTGGTATTCAGACTAGATTCACCTGATCCTACTAACAGGCTACTATCCTGAACAATAATCCTCTGATCTAAGCTCTAAGCCATCTACCAATAAAATAAATAAAACACAGCCAAAGACCAAAATAAGCCTTTTTTAGAAGCACGTGGCCATGACGGGGGTCAGGCAGCTCAGCAGGGTTAAGGCCTGGTGATCGGAAGGTTGTGAGTAGGGTGAAGTGCCTTGCCCAAGGACACAACATCATGTAGCCACAGCCAGGAATCGAACTCACAACCTTCCGATCGCGAGACCAACGCCTTAACCGCTGAGCCACCTGCTTCCTGTGATATGAGATAACACATTCCCAAGACGAGTAAGATACTTGAGTGGGTCTGCAATTTCAGGGGCTTTGATAACTGCCCTCTGCTTGATGGAACAAGCACTGAAGGATTATGGGGGATTACCAATACTGTATGTCTGTCACTCCCAAAATAACTGCCACCCATAAATCCCTAAAATGACCCACCACAAACTGTTTTATTGATGTTGGGAGCATAAGCATATGGTCAAAGACAACAGGGTCACTGATTTAAAAGAAACATTATCTGTACAAGTAGATCTTTTAGTATGTCATTCAAGGGATGTGACAGATGGTGAATTAAAATATGTTCCTATTTCCATCCAATTGATGCCTTAGTCTACTATGTAATTAGCGAATGATCATCAGAGCTAATAAAAAAAGTAATTGTTGTTAAATACCAGCAGTGTAATGTGAACCTATGTCTTCAAAGCTCAACTCAAAACATTTTATACAGCACAGTCAATTTATGTCGTCTTCTCTCTGTAATGTCCGTCTGAGGTGAGATGTCGCCATCTGGTGGTGAAAACATCAGCTGCCCTTTCCAACAAGCCTGCCTGTTGCTATGGCAACGGCTACCAGCGGACATAAAGCAGTTGCGCACAAGCCTTATATAGAGGGCTTTTTGTTGTACTTTTCAAAGCAATTTATTTGAACATGTGTTCCATACACTAAAGAATGCCTTCGTGCACTGGGTACATCCACGCAAAACAAACACAGTTTTTAAGCAATTAGGGTTTGACGTCAAGGTTGACAGAATCTAAGATAATATTTTATATGCCTGATTTTAGCATTGTAATGTAGGTTTTGGAGCGTTAGAATATGTTTCTTACGTTTATTGGTTTGGGCATGTTGAGAGAGTTTCAGGTTGCACCTGCAAAGAGTAGGGCAGGCAGGCAAGCAGGCAGGTGGGTGATTTTCATTCAGATATGCTCACAATGGATAATTCATTCATTAATTTGGTATGTTTTTCAGTGAGGATGGGAGCCTACGTTTATTCACCTCCGTCCCTGTATATTCAGAATTTAGAAATGGAAGGTGTCATCCTTTTAGTAGTGGCTTAACATTATTTCCTCTGCATGACCACAAAGACAAAGCGACAAGCTTTAGTCCTGTTGGAAAGCTTGCTGTCAAAAATAGGGGGGGGGGGGGGGGGGGGGGGGGGGGCGGGGGGGGGGCGGAATACACGTCCTCCCATTTATTTGTGTCTGTCTCTTTGTGTACGTTTCATCAACTGTCATTGCGCATTAATACCATCATTTGTCTGTTTTCCTATCCTCTCCTCATGTCTCTACGACAGTCTGTTGAGAAAGCTTAGCTTGAAATGATGAAATAACTAGAAATACTAATACATGTAAATAAAAATAATTACATCAAACCATGACATGTAAGATGCTCATCATAACCTCATACATCTGAATAGGACACACACACACACACACACACTACTCCTCATCTCTCTGACTGTTGTCATGGAGATGTCATTGATGAACTAAACAAATAGATTTCTCTAGCTTTGCCCTTGACCTCTCAGCAGTCATTTCAACAGTTCCACGTACTTAGTTCACTTCTTAGAAGACGAGGCAGACTGGAAAAACACAATGCATTTTGGGTAAGGTGTTGACGTTTGTTTATGGCCATTGTGAAGCGATGAACAATACACTGCAAACCATCAACCAAAAATCCATGAAATTCATCAAGATGATTCAGCGCCCTTCTTCTGTTCAATGTGTTTTTTCTTCTTCCTCTCTTTCAAAATATCCCTCATCTTCTTTTCTTTCAGAATCTTGCACTCTCTCTCTCTCTCTCTCTCTCTCTCTTTCACATCCACTCCCCCCCTCCACCTCCCCTCGCTGCTGCGCTGCACTACTTGGTTAGGGATAATTGTTTCTCGGAGCTGACAAAACGTCACACCTACTGTACTGTGGTCTATATCACTCTCTCTCACTCAGTTTTCCCATAGGAGCGAGCGTACACACACACACACACACACACACTCTCATATCCTTGGCTGAATCTGCTGTCTTCGCCCAGTGCAGTACAGCACTGATACGCAACACCAGCCGTGCTTGGTGGGCATTTGGTTTTCAGTACTCTCGTAGGAGAAGGAGGGCTGAGGAGAGCACAAGAGCTGGTGAGTAAATCGATTTTCTGTGCTTGTCCGTGGATGTGCTTTATGTAATTCATGTAGCACACAGGTTGAATCTAAGGATGGTAATGTCCATAGTAGTTTCTGCAGTCCACATTATCCATCATAATGTCCAGAAAACCCTTTGCGGTTTGATTACAAGTGTGTTTAAACACCTTCTGTACACAAACATCTAAGGTAGGATACTGTGTGGGCAAATGGACCTTGGCAAGGAAGGAATTACCCTACATTGATGGTCATAGAGAATATCTCTCCTAGTGTTGATTTGTGGTTTAGAATGTGGCACCAGCAAATAATTTGACTTGGCAGAGCAAACTGGCATCCAGAAGTGAATCTCTTTGTCGTCCATCTCTGTATTTTCGTTCTTTTTGTCCTTTTTTTGACCGTTTCTTGTCTCTATATGTGGCTGGCATGAGCTTCAGGAGTGGAATCCAGGAGACTCTTCACTCTGTTCCGTGGGCCCTTAAACACACACAAACACCTGGGCGTCAGATCTGGGGCTCTTCACTCTGGAGTGTTCAGCCAGGGTGGATCCCCCACAGACAGGTGGAGCGTGACAGCATTCTGCTGACAGGACACAGAGTGGAAGACACACGCGGCACCGATGCCTCGCTCCTCCATGGAAACCGGAACAATGCTAATGGCAACATGTTATAAATACACGCAGCTTAGCATGACCTGTCAGCTAATGTATTTTTCATAGCAAGGCATGCCATGGCCAAGATGAAGTAGAATAATGAAAGAGAATAATGTTCCGGAATATGCAGAACACAGGCAGCAATTCTGTACCTGCTTGAATGGGTTGAATCCTTTTAATTGAAATATTTGTTCCCCTCTGGATCTATATTATTTATGTTCTGGTTTTGAAAGTGCCTTTGTTGAACAGATTAATCCACCACAATTAAACATTCAGTACCTAACATTTGTAAATACAAACTGTTCATAGATACAATATTGGAGCAGATAAAAAACTACAGTTGGCATTTCAGCCAGACAGCAGCAATCCCACTGATCACCAAGCAGAACAAAAGGCAGGCGAGATTAAGAGTGACTCACAAGTTTGAGCCAAATGATGAAAAGCAGTTTTTAACAGCACAATTTAAGCATTTCAGTAAAAAAAAATTAAAAAAAAAAAAGATTTGAAAAAAAATTAAAATAAAAACATCTTCGGAGAATATATTTTTTTTTCTCTCTGCCCTGAAAAGAGACAAAGGTGCCTTTCCCTCCTCCACCACCGCCCACACGCCACACTGTGCGCCAGAGTGTCCTATTCTCGACAGGAAATAAGAGTAATTACTGCTTCTCTATGGTCAAAGCAGACTTGAAGCGACCCGAGAGTGTCAGATATAAAGACACATATACAAATATTTTGATCAAATATATTGAATAAAATCCTATACGTGCTCGTATCCGCAGCTTTCCAGTGTACTGCACTGAAGAATATTGACACAAAGACATCAAGACATCGTGTACTTTCACATCATGTACTTTTGCAGTATTTTTCAGATGCTCCAATGGTTTTATTCCACAGTAGTACAGTTTATGTTTCCATGCACAGGACACGACCACAGTCACCTCCATCTCAGTCTCTGATGGAAAAAGGGAGGCAAGGTTTAACTGCACAAAAGGGTTTTAGAAACCCAGTAGAGAGGACAAGCACAGCCTGAAATGGTTTTTCTGATGCTGTAAAAAGAAACCATTTATTCAAAATTGTCCCAACCAAACATTCTGGCAGAGAGCCCACCTGACAACCTTTACATTTCAATCTCTTCAATGCAATGTCGTTATTTACCGCAAACATGTGAACAAAGACTTCAGTGACACAAAAGTTATTGTTTGTTGCCGTTTGCAATGGCTGAACTGGATGGTAGCTTGTATGGAATATCTTTATTCAAAAAAAGATTGCTCTCTTCTTCGCAGACACCTGTCCAGCGGCAGCAGGTCTTCAAGCAGGGTTCCGAGGCCAAAGACTCGGGCCATGGAGGGGGAAGACAGCATGTCGGGGCTCCCTCATGAGCCAGGGAACCCCCTGCTGAGAGCCGTGTTCCTACGCCGCCTGCGTCTCACGCGCCTTCTCCTGGAGGGAGGGGCCTACATCAACGAGAGCGACGGTCAGGGCCAGACCCCTCTAATGGTGGCCTGCAAGACCCAGCACGCCGACGGGCAGAGTGCCAGCCGGGACAAGCTGGTTCAGTATCTGCTGGAAAGAGGAGCCGACCTCAACATTCAGGACAAATCGGGGCGGACGGCGCTCATGCATGCCTGCATGGGGCAGGCCGGAGCCGGGGTGGTGTCTCTGCTCCTGGCCAGCGGTGCGGACCCAGGCCTGGAGGATCATTCTGGAAGTTCGGCACTGCTCTACGCCGTCACAGCCGGCGACCAGGAGGTTCTCAAGGTGCTGCTAGACACCTGCAAGGCCAAGGGAAAGGAGGTGATCATTATCACCACAGACACGTTCCCCTGTGGGAAGCCCAGGGCCAGGCAGTACCTCAACGTACCCCCTCTTGCTCCCCTGGACCAAGGAGACAGGTTACCCCCCTCCTCAGCTGCTGCTCCTCCCTGTGCGTCTCCCTCTGAAATCCAGCTCCTAACCTCCCCTCACTGTTCCTCCTCCACTGGTGTCCCTCGCCAAGTTTTCTCCTTTAAGCAGAGTCTGTGTTCTGGGTGTGGGGGTATGAGTTCCCAACCTTCCTCCCCTTCTAGCGCCAGAGGTCTGGGCAGGCTGGACAGACTGCAACAGCCTCTCCAGCGGCTGAACTCAGAGCCCTGGCTGAGGATCCCAGCCTCTCTACTGCTCCGTCAGCCCAGCGTAGCTCCGTCCTCAACGGAAGACCTCCGGGACGTGGAAGAGGATCCCTCCGTCCGGATCAACTGGCTGGGTTTGAACACTGAAGAATACAACAAAAGTATCCCCCACAGGTGTAGCTGCAGCACTGACCAGAACAAGATCGTCAACTCTACCGCTGAGCAGGCGCGGGAAACTGGGGAGCCGCTGGGACGAAAGTTATCCATCTCAAGCCTCTTCTCCTCTCACTCTGCTTCCCACCCCAACCTTCACTCCCAGAGTCTCCACTCTGCCCACGGATCCCCATCTTCCTCCACCGCGGTTGGGGGAAGAGACGCTGGGAGCCCCCTGCCCAGTCTGGCTGTGTCCAGCTTGCGAAACATCATCCAGAGACGACATCTCGGGGCCGATCACTATAGCTCCGACCCTCAGCTGGCCAGTGGCTTTCCTGAAGAAGGTAGATCCCCTCTGGAGAGCAGGAGGATGGTCATGTCCCGTTCCTCAACCTTGCTGGGCTCCAGGGAGTCTCTAGAAGCCCCCGTCCTGACCAGACGAGCTCTCTCTGGGCTGGAGCGGAGGGGCTCTGGGGTTCTTCAACTGGACCACATTTCCCAGACAAGACCCGGCTGCCTTCCCCCGCTATTCCCTCATCATCACCACTCCCCAATCCCCAACATCTCTAGCTCAGGCTTCAGTCCCACCTCAGGAAGTAGGGCCGTCTGCGGAGCAGTAGCGGGCCTGAAGACCCTGCAGCCTTCAGCTCCTCCCGGCCTCCCCAAGGAACTGAAGACCAGGAGAATGCTGCTGAGGAGGCACTCCATGCAGACGGAGCAGATCAAGCACCTGGGAGAATTTGACGGGATCTTTGGCCACTGAGAAGGCTGTCGCAGACAGACGGTAACAGGGCAGTCATCCATCCGTCTCGTCCAGTCGCTCGTCACGTTACGCCACTAACGCTAACAATCATGCAGATACCCAGCTTTTAAACAAAGGACTGTGCCTATCGACACGAAGAATGGCAATTTCCATCTCATATGGGTGGGAAAATTGTAATGAACCGACTAGAATATGTATTGGGAAAGGTATTTTGCTTGACTTTGAAATCTAAAAGTATATGGTATGAAAAGAATATCCTAAGACTTGAATGACCTTATTCCAGGTGCATTAGATCAATTTAACAATGGCTTTGTAACACCCTCTCTGTTTTAGCTAGAGATCTACTCTAGTCGTGTCCGTGTGAATTTGCAGCTTCTGCTTTGCCTTTGTTTAAGGATTAGACATTAAGAAGGAACTGGTGTTACATTTTTATTTTGATTGAAAATTCAATAAAAATCTAAAAAGTAGTATTCTCTCTATTGTATATCAGAAATAACATTACACTTTCATACAATCACATTAATTTAAAAACGTTTGATGGACTATGTTGCATTGTAGAATTCGCCCAAATTTAAAACTCAACGGACAAAAACAGACATACATCACAGCATGGAATATTCACATATGTACAACTGTCAATCATTTTCGGCTTTAAAAAAAAGTTACAAAGTGTCATGGAATACAAACAAGTAACATGGACTTATTCCTTATCCGTAACATGTTGGTGATTTAAAACAACTCAGGATCCAAGTAATTCTGAGTCTGGCACTTATAATTGACTCAAAATATTCAAACAAATCACAGCATTGGAAGAGACCGAATAAATACAGTTAATATGCATAGAACAAAAAAGGTTCACCTTGTACCTAATGTCTGAGTTAAAAAAAAGTGGCATAATACACAAAGAATACAATTATTTCCACTCCTAAAACCCTCCTTCAAGACCAAATCTCACCAGTCATGATTATGACATAGCTATTCAGAATGAAATATCTCATCCAGAAGCCGTTTAGCATACTGCGCTTGTTAGGCAAAGACTCTTGCCGCAAAACGAATCCACCAAGATGATTCAGCAGTGAGTGTGGTAAGGGATGACCTTGGATGAAGCGACGCGTTTTCAGGCCCCGCGACTGTAGTCGCTCACCATCCTCTTGATGTGGGAGAGCTTGGCCTTCAGGTACTTACAGCGACGCTTCTTCATCTGGTAATCTGCCGACTGGGCGAGGTAGGGGAAACATTCAACTTTCTGCACTAGTCTGAGGTAACCCAGATACAGTACGGTTTCTGCCACGCAAAAATTCTACGTTTGTGCAAATTGACATGGCAAATAAAACAGTGGTTTGGAATAAACAACCACGGTGGTTTGGAATAAACACAACAGTCAGTCGTTAGCCGCACGCATGAGATAAACTAAAAAGCCTGCGTTGCAATTCTGAGGTAATGGTGCGAAACTGTAAACAGTAGTAAGAGAAATACATAGTCAACTTAAAAAGGGCTTGTCTGTAGCACAACCATGGATACGTACCCTCTTTAGGTCTTTCAGTCTGTTGTACTCATCCATGGCATCCTGCAGATAAATTACATCATCCGATTAATAGGAGTTGAAAGTTCAACAGCCAAACTTGTCCAGGTTTTTTTTAATAAAATGCTTCATCCAGTAGAATAGGGGTGTCAAAATCCTGGTCCTCGAGGACCGCTGTCCTGAAGGTTTTAGATGTTTCTCTGCTCCAGCACACCTGTTTCAAATGAATGGTCATTATCAGGCTTCCACAGAGCTTGATAACAACCGTTAATTCGAGTCAGGTGTGCTGGAGCAGAGAAAAATCTGCTCCAGCTCGTCAAGTGGCTGAACGCTGAGAGAATCGGAGCTAATAATCAGAAGGGTGCGAGTTCGAATCTCGGCTTTGGTAACATGACGTTGTGTCCTTAGGCAAGGCACTTCTCCCCACTTGCCTCGAGGGGAAATGTCCCTGTAAATCACTCTGGATAAGAGCGTCTGCTAAAAGACTAAATGTAAATCTAAAAACTTTCTGGACAGTGGCCCAGGATTTGACACTTATGATATAGAGGGCCAAGAGGGTGCAGGTTTTCGTGTCAATCAACTACAACAGCTGATTTCACTAACGGATTTCTCTACTTCAGCTGGTGTTAGTGCTCGGTTGGAGTGAAAATCTGCATCCTCTTGGCCCTCGATGGCACGAGTTTGACACCAATAATATGGAGGATTACTTCACTACTTACTGGATTTATATTACTTACACAATTTTCATAAATGTTTTAAGAGGGTCAAGTCTGCTCACCAGGAACTGGGGGCTGCCTTCCTGAAGGTCATCCAGTTCTCGGTCCACGTCCAACAGCTTCTTATTAATGACGTCCAAGTCTGCTTGCAGATCCTTGTACTCCTGGTGGTCGCGGTCAAACTCGCGCTTGTAGTCGACGCGTTCCTGCTCGCTGGTGATGGGTGGGAACTCGCTACAGAGGGCGAAAAAGACACAAGAAAAGGTGAATGTGAGCATAGGAAGAGGAAAGGGGAGTAAAGCCACATCAGCACTGGAGGAAATGCGCTTCCTGCAACAGCATTCTTCATTAACGATGCGGGAAAATGCGATGAGATCTGAGGTTTGACGTACCTGTCGAAGTCATTGTCGTCCAGCTCGTCTCCGGACGAGGCATAGTCTGTGTCGGGCTCCTGTCCGTTGGCACGGCGTGGTTGCCTGGCCCGCTTCTTTTTGGGTCTCCCGGCTGAGCTGGCCAATTCTGAGCCGCTGCTGTAGGGGGCGCTGCTGCGCGAGGGAAGGAGATACTCCACAGGGGGCCTGTGGAAAGAGAACGAGAGACTAGAAAAAGGCACCATACATCACTATACCCTGTTCTTGTATGAGGCTGTCATGTTGTGTAGTGGTCACCAATCTTAAAGTACTGCATCATAAACAATTAATTTAGACAAAGTATTTCATAGGCAAACAAGTCATGGATGTTGTTAATAATACAATTTAAAAAGAAAAAACTTGTTTGAGTTGTCGGAGATACCCCAAGCATGACTCATCCCATATTTGGGACATTTACATGATTGTGTACGAGAGTATGCAACATCTGAGGAGTCTATATAACAACTCAGTCTTCGTGACAAATCAGTTGTGACTTCTTAATGACAGGGATCTCCACTTGCTCCTCTCTCCCAGAACGGTGATCTGACTCCTCAGCGAACAAACACAAGCACAGCCAAAGCCGCTCTGAAGATCTCAACGTCTGATAATCTAGAAAATTTGAACATCCCCATTCCTAAACTGAATATCAAGTATCCTGTTGGGATTGGTTGTCCCTCTACAATGGGAGGGCATTTGAAAGTACGGCTTTTGGACTGCTGAGAAATTGGCAGGATTGTTCCAATGGCCTTCTTTCACTGGCAACGAAAAACTGCATAAACTCCTTCTGATCTGTTCTTCAACAGAATAGGGAATACTTACTTTGCAATGAGTTTTAGATTCTACAGTTTGTACAGAAAAGAAAAGAGCAACAAAAGGATAATTTAACCCTCAATCTTCCCATGACAAGTCCAGTCACCTAATCATGTTCTCAATCAATCCCATTTAAAGAATTGCTACTTTTCACTCCAAGACACAGACAATTGAAACGAAGGGACTGACAGCAAGTTCACAAACGCTGTTGTAGAAGGCTGTTGTGCTTTAGCCTTCAAGCTAATTACCAGGTGATGAGATACATCTGTCGGTTGTACAACTGCAGTTGTGAGGTAAATAACTTATTTGCGGAGCTTCTGAACGGACAAATGTCTCAGAGAACGCCTCTGTTCCTGGAACACTCAGTTATGCACGCCAGCAAGCTCTGACATGCTCACTCTTTTACATTTCATTTAGCAGCAGACGCTCCTATTCAGAGTGACTTACAGCAATTTACAGGGATATTCCCCCTGAGGCAGGTAGGGTGAAGTGCCTTGCTCAAGGACAAAAGGTCATGTTGGGACAGTCAGGGGTTTGAACTTTCAGGGACCTTCTGATTACTAAACCGACACCCTCACCGCTCAGCCATGACTCACTCAAACTGCAGCGCTGCAGGTCACCTATCGTCCCATTACAGGCGGGTTACCGATTTTTGGAACAATGGAGGCCCCATATTTCTTCTGTTACTCCACCTGAGATGCCTTGGTCTTTAAAAAGTATGGACCAGTGGTAGGTTGTGATCCAAAAGTGGTCGGGTATGTAGCAGGTCTCTAGCTGGTGTGTAGCGGGTCTCTAGCTGGTGTGTAGCGGGTCTCTAGCTGGTGTGTAGCGGGTCTCTAGCTGGTGTGTAGCGGGTCTCTAGCTGGTGTGTAGCGGGTCTCTAGCTGGTGTGTAGCGGGTCTCTAGCTGGTGTGTAGCGGGTCTCTAGCTGGTGTGTAGCGGGTCTCTAGCTGGTGTGTAGCGGGTCTCTAGCTGGTGTGTAGCGGGTCTCTAGCTGGTGTGTAGCGGGTCTCTAGCTGGTGTGTAGCGGGTCTCTAGCTGGTGTGTAGCGGGTCTCTAGCTGGTGTGTAGCGGGTCTCTAGCTGGTGTGTAGCGGGTCTCTAGCTGGTGTGTAGCGGGTCTCTAGCTGGTGTGTAGCGGGTCTCTAGCTGGTGTGTAGCGGGTCTCTAGCTGGTGTGTAGCGGGTCTCTAGCTGGTGTGTAGCGGGTCTCTAGCTGGTGTGTAGCGGGTCTCTAGCTGGTGTGTAGCGGGTCTCTAGCTGGTGTGTAGCGGGTCTCTAGCTGGTGTGTAGCGGGTCTCTAGCTGGTGTGTAGCGGGTCTCTAGCTGGTGTGTAGCGGGTCTCTAGCTGGTGTGTAGCGGGTCTCTAGCTTGGTGTGTAGCGGGTCTCTAGCTGGTGTGTAGCGGGTCTCTAGCTGGTGTGTAGCGGGTCTCTAGCTGGTGTGTAGCGCGTCTCTAGCTGGTGTGTAGCGGGTCTCTAGCTGGTGTGTAGCGGGTCTCTAGCTGGTGTGTAGTGGGTCTCTAGCTGGTGTGTAGCGGGTCTCTGATGTGCGTTTCGGCTCCATCCCTCATGAGGTTAGACCAGTTGAGGAACACTGTCCGCTACAGGCCAACTTCTTTCTATGAAGCCCAGTCTGTGGGTTTACTCACTCAGGAGTGATGGGTGGTTTGTCGTAGTTCGTGCTTTCGTCATCCAGGTGGCTCCTGGATCCCCCAAACTTCATAGGGAAGTCCGCCACTATGCCCTCATCGGGGACACCTGACACATTGTTCACCTGTGGAAGGACCAAAACAGAAAGTATATTTGTTTCTTTCTTACTTGAAGTAAACAAAGATAAATGGATGTAACTGAGCTAGCTTGAAATCACAGGAATAAGTTACAATTATTACCAACCTTTTTGTCTGGCCACACCAGTATTGGTGAGATAGCCAACACAGTAACACTAAATTGGATTTGCAAGGGTGGCTAGCTGCCAGTCTGTACACCTTTAAAATACTAGTCTGACCAGTTAATCATCTTCCAGGAACTTGAATACCAGAAATGAGCAAAGCAAAACAAAAATTTTCAATCACTCCTTGTTTTGGACAAAACACAACAACCATGTCCAACTTTTGGCAAGTCACAATTTTGGTACTGGAAAAGGGTCCTTAAAATGGGTCACCCCCCACCCCCCCAGCAAAACACACACACACACACATTCTAAACCACACCCAGAAACTGAGAGCACAACTCTAGCCATCCTCCCCCACTGCTATAAAGCAGAGACTGGCTAAACTAGTTTAACCACTTCAGCTCTGACCTGCTTCTACTGCGCTCCAAAGGCAGGCACACAGTCTAACCTTCGCATAGTGGGAGGTTGTCTCTGATCGCACCTATAAGAAACAGTCACAGGACACCGTCCGTCCGTCCCCCCCCTCTCACTCACTCACCCAAGCCTCCACATCCTGGGGCGGGGTCTCCTCGTTGATGACCTTAACCCTCTTCCACAGGATGTTCTCTTTGCCGTAGTTCCGGATCTTCTGGCGAGTCTTCAGGCCGAACACCATCATGATGATCAGAGCGGCTGTGATCAGGAACCCAAACACCACGGCAATCGCCTGCAAGACGATGTGGAGATGGGCTAAGGATTCACATACAATTACCCACGACACAGATAAAGCCTTATTGATTCAGCCATTAAAAGGTGGCCCTCTCCTCCCACTCACCTCTTGAGGTTCCACAACACAGTAGTGGTAGAGGTACTGATTGACGAACATTGCGTTTGACTGTGGTTGCTGGTACTGGGCACACAGGCCAGCAATCTGGGCCCCGTAGACAGAACCATACGATTGGGCCATGGGGTTAACCGCCACCAGGTACACTATGGTGGCTATGAACATCAGCAGAGCCAGGATGGCACACACAATCACCACGGACAGGTAGAACCTTCTAGACTCCGACAGGTTCTGACGGGACACGATGATGATGAAGATGACCAAGGCTGCGATGAACGTGAAGGCTGCCATGGCGATCATGAAGCCTTTGCCTGACCGCGGGTCATTGTAGTTCCCTCCGATTGAACCGTAACCATAGTTGTTGCCGGCCCCATATCCTCCACCGCCAAAGCTACTTCCTGCGCCTGCCCCGTAACTTCCTCCCCCGTAACTTCCTCCCCCGTATCCAATACCTCCGAACCCGCCAAGGGCACCCTGGGTGTCGTAGGCGAGAGTCGAGGCCACGCACGCGAAAACCCCCACGCTCAACACGACAACGATGATGGCCATGATCTTGACGATTCCGGGAGGAGACACCCAGCTGTAGAAGTGCTGGAACTCGTCGTCTGCATAGAAGGAGTAGGCTGGCTGAGGTTGCTCTCCGCTACACACACACACACACAGGGAAGACAAATTCCTCTCATGTTACCGTTCGAATCATACGAAAAACTGACAGTTGGGTTAAACAAAGGCGTAGGGTTAGGCTTTAACATCGGCAGGGGCAAAGAGAACCACGTATGTTCTTTATTTTTAATACGCCTTTGGGGCGTTTTATTTATACACTTTGGGGTTTCATTTTGATGGTTTATTGACATGGACACTAACCCAACTGACAGTTCACTAGACCAATTGTTTACCCCTAACCTTATTCGAGAGGCCAAAGGCTGGGATAGGAAGGATAAGATACATAACAGAATCATGCAGGACAGAAGAAAAGTATGCCAAGTTGAGGTAAACAGACTCACAACTCATGTTCAGACTGGTAGGGAGGTGGACTCCCGTTGGGTTTAGAAGACATTTTTCACTCCACAGAAGCCGTTTCTGCTGAAAGACAGAATAGTGTTGAGAAGATTACAGGGGCTCCATCAGAGGGCATAGTGGCTCACAGAAGTGGCTCAGTAACCATACATTTACTCCTGGACAATATTTCAGCCATTTGAGTTGTAGGTGAACGTCTAAAAACTCGATGACATTTAATCAATGACGTAACCTGCTGTGTTAAAATATTATCTGTCTGCTGACGCTTTGGGTTTGTTTAGAAAGTAAAATGCACTCTTCAACGCCGCACAATAATTACATATCTCATAAGACAAGTATCAACGGCAAATAATCAACGTTCGTTGCTTTATCGACCAACACATTTTTTTGACTTGGTAAACAGGTGAACAAAGCACACTATTGAAAATGAAAAAATGAAAACAAATCTTTCGAATCAAATTACACGAAAAAAGGAAACCAAATTATTATGTAATGCAGAGACAAACACTCACCTGCTCGACGAAACGTCGCTTTAAAAGAAACTCGACGTTTATAAATACAAGCCAGCACCACACCTTGTTCAGGTGTGTGTCGTCATAGCTTTGTCCTCGCCCATTTATTTTAAAAGCTGTAATTGGAAACCAACATCGCAGACCCAACCACTGCTGTCATTACTGCACTTTAATTTACATGTATTCATTTTTATCCAACGCAACGTCCAAGAGAGAGCTTTACAAAAGAGCCCCCGAGACCCCCAAACCTTGTGGCTAGTCAATTTATCAAATTATACAACCAAACAAGTGCCAAAGGAAAGAGCCCTGAGAACATTCAGTTAAACAAGATACAATTAAACATAAGCTTCAAAAAGTGCAAGAGTGTATCTGTAGGAAAGCAAGCAACAATAACATACCTCACAGCGAGTACAATATGTTTGTACCTATGTTATTTGTACTTCCATGTTATTTGTATAATTTGTATTATGTGTTTTTCATTTGTATCATATTTGTAGTGTATTTTACATATTAGTATGCCACATATATGTTCTATGTTTGCTAATTTCTGTTCTGTTTGCTCATTTCTGCCACAGTGAATTCTATGTTTGTTAATCTTGCATAGCAAATAAACCCCAATTCTGATTCTGATCATTTAAAATCAGTTACAACTGAACACAAGTCCCTCAATAAGAGTCACTGTGATATTTGAGGGAACTAATATCAGGTCCTGCAAATCATTCCTAGTTTTGTTTCTAGAATAAGTGAGTCTTGATCCTTTTCTTGAAGGTGGGGACACAGTGTCTCTGATGGAGGTGAGGAGTTGATTCCACCATTGGGGGGCCAGACAGGGGAAGAGCTTGTGTTGAGACCTGGCGCTCTAGAGTGGTGTGGACATCAGACGGTTGTCAGAAGGTCATAGGTGGCGGGTGGGGCTGTGAGGCTGGGGGAGAGACAAGATGTCCCTTGTCCGGTGCAGTCCTGTTCACCGCTCGGAAGGTCAGTACCAGGGTCTTGAATCTGTTACGGGTCGTGCTTTGCAAAGCATACCACATCTATGCGATTTTATGCATGGTAAAAAAGAAAGAATCACACACAATGATGACAAGACACATGGTACAGTCAAATAGCTGTAATTTAAAGCACCAATGCAATACAACAGATTAGCGTTACTAAAAAATAGATCTGCATCCAAATGTTTTATAGCTCAAGGCAACATGGGAATGCCATAGAAAAGTGGAAAAACAATCAAGGTATACGATAAGATTACACCTTTCAAACTTTTCTACAGATTGAATACATGAACACAAGTACAATGTAAAAAGATCTAATATTCTACTGCTGCTGAACAACTCAAAAAGATGCTGAATCAACAAGTGTGTTTAATGCAACGGGAAAGTGCCCTAAGAATACATTATTAGTCAATGGGGTAAACGTTAAAAGGTGATTTCAATACGATTTCACTAAATAAAGACATGAAGAATCAGAAATGTAAACAAACCAGAATCTGATAGATTAGATTATATAGGGCATCAGCAACAATCGAACGGACATCACAAAATAACACACTTTCAGAGGGTTAAGTTGACAGCAAATCTAACAGTGGCTGTAAATTAAGGTTGAACAGTGCTTAAAACATGAACATATCCAGTGCTCATTGATCGAGTTACAGTGAAAAAACGATTAAAGTAACAATGTAATTACATAATTATTTACATAACCCGTCTTATTTTGGAATGTAGCGAAAGCTTTCTCCCTTTGAAAAACACTTTAGAAAGTATAAATTCACTTAAGATACCACTGAAGTTGAAATGAAATAGGCCATAGCTACTGAAAGTTTACAGTACCTGTCTGACTTGCATAGATTCTTTTAGCAAAATGAAGAATTGCTTAAGTCCCTTCAGTCCAATATCTATCCAGCCCCTTATTTACTCAACATACAGACATGCATACACACAAAGGTAAACAGAAACACACACACACTCTTCTCAAGATTATTTATCTGCTTAGTTTGTATATAGCATACTTGTATATACATATTAGACTATCCATACTATCAATTTAGTCAATTCCCGTTTTGAAATTACATGCTCCTCGCGGATCTGAAAATGTTCCCACTCGTCTCTTCTAGGAAATGGATTGACAGACCACAGATCTTCAGTTATAACCGTCGTTCCATTCCATAACCTTGTCGTATTCGTGAATCTTCTGCTTGATGTGGGACAGCTTGCTCTTCAGGTACTCGCAGCGCTCTCTCTTCTCCAAAAACGTTGGGTCCTGGGGGTTAAGGGGAACATTGCTTATGCGTAAGGGTTTCCAGATAAGAAAGGTACCAGAAGTCGAATGTGATGAGCAACTAGCATCGAATCGGTATAGAGAAGTCATGCAGTAAAAAAAAAAGTTAAACAATAGTCTTGTTACTGTAGAACTGTCAGGGTTCACTCTATAGTCTCTCTTCCCCTCATTCAACTCTCTCACACGCACACTCTCTGCCCATTTCTGTCTGGCTCATTTTTCACACAATGGTTAAACAGAATCACTGGTACACAGACACTCAACTATATCCTGTCTACTAATGTCATACTGAGATACAGGGAAAGAAAGGGGCAGGGCCACAAAACACAGACTACACTCTGAAATAGCCACCTTAGCATAAGCGGAAGACAAAGTAAGGAAGCAGACTCACATTTTTCTTTCTCTGGTACTCTTGAAGGATTCTGTTTATGCGTTCGTACTCCTGAAAAAAGGATATTTGAGGTAAAACTAGATTTTTGGTGCAAATTAAGGGCTGAGGAAACGGGCAATGATGGAGAGAGGAAGTGAGCTGGGTAGGGGAGGAAGAGGAAGAAGAAACAGCCTGAGGAAGTCTGGGCGTGTTCCTTGAGGGAAATGAGGCAAAGCACAAGAGGAAAAGAAAATGGAAGAAACATTCCCAAGAGAACATATTTCTGCACTGCTGCTGTATATTTAGAAATAACGGAATCCTAAGAATAGCTGTTAACATTAATTCCTTAAAAACGTCAAAAACAGAACATTTACATTCTTTTGAGTAATTATTCGATTCCACATTGTGCCTATAGAATACTCATGCGGGAGGAAATTATAGGAGGAACCTTCTGTGGAAAGTGTTGGAGAACCATATGAGAGCATCGCAAAACAAAATGGGGGGTGGGGGGGGGGGGGGATGAATGACGGCTGGAAGAGACCAATCACCATGGAGTTGTTGGTGTGCTGCGGTAGGCTGCGCATCATGGCGTCCATTTCATCAAACTTCTTCACTGTGGCCTGCACGTCAGAGTGGATCTCCTTGTACTCGGCGTACTGGTCGTTGAACACAGCCCGGTACTGGTCTCGCTCATCGTCTGTTCGGATGGTTGGATACTTCCTGTAGGACGGTGAAGGACGTGTTATTGTGTGCACAGTGTAACAGGGTCATCCTGGACAGTGAAATTATTATAACATGGCAAATAGCTGCATTGTTTGTATTTAAATAACTAGCAACAGAAATATAGAAAAATACCAGCTATAAAAATATCAGCAATAAAAATAAAGAAAAAATACATCAACACTAGTAGTGTAGACAGAAAAACATAAATACAGTTTCAATAGCAGGTGTGTCAATGGACATGTACATTAAATAGTTTAAGGTTGCTGGTTGAAAGCCCTGATGGCCTGGAGGGGGGGGGGGGGGGGGGGGGGGGGGATGTTTTGAGAAGTCTGTTAGGATAGTTTGTGTCCATAAGTTCCAGTACCAGCGGCAGCAAATGCAGTGTA
Source organism: Protosalanx chinensis (assembly GCA_030340685.1). Taxonomy (NCBI): domain Eukaryota; kingdom Metazoa; phylum Chordata; class Actinopteri; order Osmeriformes; family Salangidae; genus Protosalanx; species Protosalanx chinensis. The sequence continues at coordinate 7,735,474 of CM059339.1, read as the reverse complement.
TGGCTGTAGTCTTTAAATCATACACAGTGAAGTGTTGGAAAAAAATATTTTAGTTACATCACACTGATGCACCAGACTGGGAAACACTGTTTGACAAGCCAAACGGGATGAGAGCATCCACTTTATGGCCACTTTAGCAGATATTAACATGAGGAAGTCTGAATTGCGGACCTTGTTTAAAAGCTAATCTAACGCTGAGCTCCCACACTCACGCAATGTAGTCTGGAAGGATGACAGGTTTAGGGATGTGTCCGGAGGGAATGGCCCCTTGCAGGACCTTGGGTGGGCCGCCCTTGGGAACGGTCTGGATGGGAACTACATTGGAACTCTGGATGTGCTCAGGAACACTACGACCGTGATCTGGAACAATCTGGAAGAGAGAGGATCAGAGATCATGGCTATCCCTGAGAAGAGATGGATTTGACACTCAGTGGGTCATCTGTTGAGCTGAAAATGATAATGATGTGCTGAAAGAAAACTTGATCTCTTGTTCTCCTTTAATTGTAGGTTCCATTCTTATCAACAGGATATCTGGGGCCTGTACTACAAATCAAGATTTGGCGTGAACAAGGTAACGTCAGTTTGAACCCAGGGGTCACTGTATGGAGTTAACCCTGAAGTTATCTTGTTAACGCCAAATCTTCATTCATAGTATTGGCCCCATGTATGCAGATTCAAAAAGATGTCAAAAACAATCACAAATGAATACAATGCTTACCAAAACTCGTGTTCCAGGCACCTCTCTCGATTGCATCTAGACAAACGGTATAGTAAGAAAATAAATATTACTCATAAAAGCAAAACCAAGTATACTCTGCAAAAATATATACTTGTACAATTGTATAGTCTGTACAGAAAGACCCACCCTGCATGTAGATTGTGAATATTACACATTAAAACCCCTATTAAAACTATGTATGTATGACCCTAAGTCAATAGGGTTGTATCTCCCAAGTATTTATCTGCTGCCTATTTTTATCTCAAGATCCGTTTTGTATATATTGTATTCCAGCACTCATATTTTACTCCCAGCCTTTACCCCTTGTGTGCATTTACTTCATTATGTTACCCCTATTCCTTTATCCCTGTGTGCACTCTTCTACTCTTTCACCTCCACACCTTTACCCCTGTGTGCTTTGACGAGACCGTGTGCCGTTGTTGCTAAAGAGTTTCCCCTCTGGGATTAATAAAGCAATCGGAATCTGAAATATTGTACGTTATTTGTATCACCATTATTATTATAACGTTGTTGTATTTCCGAAAATTCACAAGAGGCACTGTAAAATACTATGTATTGTGTTATACTGTATGCTCTGGAGAAATGAAGAGCTGTACTGCTAAACAAAAAGAGCATAGCAACTTGCCATGGCAGCCCCATCTTCTAATATACATTCTCAAAGGACGCAGATTATCTAACAAGCCTTTCCAGCGACGCAATCGTCAACACAGAGTGGAGAAAATTCCCCTCCAATAGGTAACCGAGAACGTAGCTACACGTGAACACGTATCGTCGACGAACAAGTCGACAGCTATTTTCGGAAACACGTCTCAGGTATTCCTCCGGCACGTTCCCTTACGAATGTCCGAATGAAGGAGTCTCACCTCTTGACCGTACTTCTCGCGGTACCTGCGGGCGGCCTCGTGTCTCCAGAGTTTGAGACACACCAATGCTCCAACTAGATACATCAACATGGTGAAAAACAGGAAGATGATGGCGGCCGTTTGCCCCGCGTCCGTACGGCAGAAAGCCCCGTTGACGCCGTTGTTGAACACGGGGTACGAACACAGACCTCCGCGGGTGATGTCGTTGACGTACACCACACCTGTGGGGGAAAAACATCGTCGATGAGGAGTTTCTCAGCATGAGCAAAAAAGGACACGATAGGAGCACAGTGTCAATACAGGAGAGGGCGTTCTCTATCTCCAGTAGAGGTAATGCACCATGGTACCCACCTGCGGCTAAATAAAGCACAGCTAGAACCAGGTTCATGGTGAACTCTGTTAGAGGCCACCAGGTCGAGTCCAGCAAGATGGTGCGGTAGTACATGGTCATCCCCAACACCAACAAAATCACAGTCACCACCCAGGCTAAGCCTGCGACCACTAGGATGAACGGAGTCTTTGGACCGCTGTAGTACGACCCCCCCATCCCTGAACCGTACATTCCTCCGTAACTCCCGTACGAACCCCCGGGAGAGGAGTAGCCGAACATGTTGAACCACTCGTTGTCTTTGTGGATGTACGCGCAGACGCAGGCGAACACAGCTGCCCCTATCAGCAACTCAACGCACCCCAGAATCCTCAGAAGCCCCGCCCAGGACTTCATGTAGTCATAGCGCTGATGATACTCCTCCACACGCTCGCTATAGGTCAAACCCGTCCGGTACGTCCGTCCAGAAATGGACTCAGGGTGGTTCCCGCCTCCCAAAAGTTGTTTCCGGGAGTTGTGGCTGCTCCCTGACCCCCCATAGGGGTCCCGGTGGGACCCCGGCAGAGAGGGCGAGTGGGGGGGCGAGCAGCGGACACCCTCGCTGCTGTTGTTGTTGTTATTGGAGGAGGAGCCAGGCATGGACCAAGGCTTTTCGCTGCTCCGCCCGCTGGTGCCTCGGAAAAAGCTCTTCCAGGAGTCGGGAATGAAGCGGTGGACTGGTTTGATGTCGATCGACGGGTCGGCCTCCGGGTCGGCCTCCGGGTCAGCGCTGTCTCTGCTGTGGTTCGAGTCCAGCTCGGGCCCCACGGGGGGGTGGTCTGGCAGGGGGGGAGGCGGTAAGGGGTCGGAGCTCAGAGCTAACTCTGGATCCAGGGATTGGAGACCACGGAGGGGGGGCTCTCTCTGCGGGGAGCCGGGGGGGACTTGGTCGTAGTGCGGCGCATGCCGGGCACGCTCAGCGCGACCGTGCAAGCCTCCTCCAGAGGACATGGGAAAGCAGATGAGCCCTGAGGGGTGCGGGAAGATTCAGACACACACACATACACACACACACACACACATACACATACACAATATAAAAATGGAAGACTTATTTTTCCAAATCATCAGGGAAATGTTTAATCTCTCTAGGTCAAGTTGATACTATGGTGACATTAACAAACATGATGAGCAAACACATATTAATAGAATGACCGACCGCAGGAAAGGTTAAAGTAATACCTGACACCTTATTAGCAGAAATGCACCAGCGAAACCTTCAGCCAGCCCCACATGCAGCATGTTATTCCATAACCATGAATGCTAATCTTGCGTCCTACAGAGTATTCCCATCACCACCAGGACAGATGTCTCGCCAAGCAAGCTTATTCATTTTTGTGCCACAACTGCATATGAAACTAGATAAAGGTGCCACCTCAGATTCGAGTAGCTACTGGGGTGGGCAATCCTGGTCCTGGAGGGCCACTGTCCTGAAGGTTTTATACATTTCCCTGCTCTAGCACACATGATTATAATTACCAGGCGTCCACAGAGCTTGATAACGACCTGTTCATTAGAATCAGGTGTGCTGGAGCAGGGAAACATCTAAAACCTTCAGGACAGTGGCCCTCGAGGTCCAGGATTGGACACCCCTGGAGTAGCACTTGACAGTACACCCATTTGATGTCTTAGGAAAGTAATAGCGGTGGCAGCACAAAAATGTGGTTCTGCTCATCCAAAGAAGAATATCTCCCAAACGTGCTTTTGTTTAGATGGTCCACAGATGGCTTGAATGAAGATGAATAGACTGGATAAACATACTGTGTTTGAATACCTCTTTCACACGCAGTCACTCAGCTCGACTTACATTGGCCTGCAGGTCAGAATGCAAACCTTGTCTATGAGCCTTTAACCAGGAATCACCTGCAAAGACAAGTTAAGGGTTTTCAAATAACACGAGGTATACAGTGTTTTACAGTGTCAAAACCAAACACACACAAAAAAACTTTACATTGTGGACACGAGTGAGTGGTGTCGGCTGTTGATGAAGTCTAATGATTTATATATTAAAAAGAAATATATTAGTTGCAGCCTGAAGAACCTGATGACGGAGTTATATATTATATATCGCTTAGGATAAAAGCGTCTGATAAATGAGTATTTATATTGTTTTGGCTACGAAAAACAGTATCCGCAGACACTTCTGAAGCCAGCAGGGTCATAACATCTGTAGGATATCATTAAACTGTTGTTTTCCACTTTTTATGTTCCGCCATGACTAAATAAACAGTGCGTCTAATAATTAATGAATACAGTTACAACGTCAATTGAATTTCGTTTAACGGATCAAATGCATTAAAGTTGACTTTGCTACCGTAAGATCACAGAAATCAAGTTGACTCGAAGCCTTAAGGCACCATTTCTCGCAACGTTAAGTATCAAAGGGCAACTTAAGACAGGTCCAGTCAAGCCTTCATCTTTGTTGGATCCAAGTTTATGTTTCTTATATAACATAATCAATAGGCATAGATTACCATTAGCATTCTTGAGTCCCCTAAACCTTCTTGATTCGTAACCTCCTTGAAGGACTAAATGTAAAGTAGGTTGTAAAAAGGCATTGCAACTTCACTACGACACCCAAAAAACCCACAAAAGTAACCTCTCATTGCGTAATTATATGCTACTTTTACAAATACGCTACGCAGACTGTGTCAGGGTGGTTCCGCGATTAGTTTAGTTTAGAATTAGTTCGCTTACCTTAACTTTGGTTCCCCTTTATTAAGGCGATTTCTCCCATTTTCTGAAACCCAAGCAGGTTGTATTTTTCGCACAGAGTCTTACCACGTGACTTGCCCATCCTAGGTTATGACGTCATATGCAATACCACAACCTAACACCTACCTGTAGCTGAACAACCTATGGGAAGAATAGAATCACCTTGAGGAAGTGATACTGATGACTAATTTATGGAACTGGGTATCGATAATAAAGATAGGACAATGGGAAGGGTAGTATGGCCTACTACAAAATGTGTGCACCAGTACAAAAATGAAAACATCTCCTTAGTTTATGCTCGTATTTTATTGCACGCTTAGAATGTTTCCATGGATATCATATTTTATGAGACACAGGAAATTTTCTTTCTTGGCCTGGAAGGGAAATTCAAAGAAAAGACATTTAGCATCATATGTTCCATGGTGTTTTAAGATCCAAGCTTTATATAAATTCAATTATGAAAATAGTTTGTACAGTTAGGGTTAGGTGCATTGTAATTTCTTATTGAAGGGTTGTTCACCTTTCCAGTCTCACAGGATTTGGCCCGGATTTTGTTGACCTGGGACTCAGCAATGTCAGCACGTTCCTCAGCCTCATAGTTAAAGGTCTAGGTCAGTGTTTCTCAACCCTGGTCCTCAGGACCCACTGTCCTGCACGTTTTAGATGTTTCCCCCTTCCAACACACCTGATTCAAATACATTTTCATTATCAGGCTTCTGCTGAGCTTCATAGTGACTCATTCATTTGAATCAGGTGTGTTGGAGCAGGGAAACATCGACATCGATTAAGACGATGTGAAACAAGTTGTGCTTCATGCTGAAATAAAGCCTTTTAGACGGAATGTAAGTGTCGTTTGTGATTGATGGGTCACGAACTGCAAACTGGGGTAATGAACACATTGAGGTTTTACTGAATCTTCTTTACCACCCAGAACAGTAAAGGTTACAGTATCTGGCCATCTGGTGGTTAACACAGAGTACTGCAGGGTTACATTAATTCATTTAGCAGACACTTTTTATCCAAAAGGGTTCCAAGTGAACGTTTTTCACTTCGGCAGGCTGACCGAAAAAGAGAGGACGTATGTGTGTGTGTGTGTGTGTGTGTGAACGTCAGGGCAATAACATGGAACGTCAGTTGGTGTCAGTGGAGCATCACAGACAAGGAGAGAGGAAAGGAAATGAGAGAGGAAAGGAAAGGAGAGAGGAGAGAGGAGAGGAGAGAGGAGAGGAGAAAAGAGAGGAAAGGAAAGGAGAGAGGAGAGAAGAAAAGAGAGGAAAGGAAAGAGGAAAGGAAAGGAGAGAGGAAAGGAGAGAGGAAAGGAGAGAGGAAAGGAAAAGAGAGAGGAAAGGAAAGGAGAGAGGAAAGGAAAGGAGAGAGGAAAGGAGAGAGGAGAGGAGAAAAGAGAGGAGAAAAGAGAGGAAAGGAAAGGAGAGGAGAAAAGAGAGGAAAGGAAAGGAGAGAGGAAAGGAGAGAGGAAAGGAGAGAGGAAAGGAAAGGAGAGAGGAAAGGAGAGAGGAAAGGAAAAGAGAGAGGAAAGGAAAGGAGAGAGGAAAGGAGAGAGGAGAGGAGAAAAGAGAGGAGAAAAGAGAGGAAAGGAAAGGAGAGGAGAAAAGAGAGGAAAGGAAAGGAGAGAGGAAAGGAGAGAGGAAAGGAGAGAGGAAAGGAGAGAGGAAAGGAAAGGAGAGAGGAAAGGAGAGAGGAGAGGAAAGGAGAGAGGAGAGGAAAGGACAGAGAGGAACCAGGAAGGAGCCAAGTGGTCAATAACCCCCCTAAACCACCAAGTACCCAGCATGCATTACACAACACCTGCTGGTACTTGGCCTTGCACACGCTGTGCTTGAATCGGTCTGGGACTATTAAAAAGCTTCTGTCCATGAAGCATCACAAGGCAAAACGTGGACAAACACAGTTTTGAGAAAAATACTGCATATTTCAATTTTTTGTTTTTCATACATACATTCAGTATACACTTTCAACCAAATGTGAAAAGACACAGCTCCCCTTGAATTCCAAGGCCAAATGAATTTATTTATCTTTCTTTCCGTCTTCACACAACGTCGAGGTTGACGGGGTGGACCTTATTGCATCGGTTGAACGACCTCTTGCTGGTCCTCACCCCCACGGAGCATTTGAAGCAGCGGCGGAAGGTGGCCATGCCCTTGACCACCTTGTCTCTCTGCCGACGCCACCAGCTGGAGACAGAGACAAAGGCACAGGAAGTGAGGGAGCGTGGGAGCAGGAAGAGAAGAGATATTGTGGAAAACAACTGAGAGTGTGGTTTAGATGGTTGTAACGTGGGTATGTTTGCACTCCATCTCTTGCTGGATAGGTGGACGGTATAAACTCCCCCCCTTTCTCGCTACACTGAACTGGTAATGCACCTTTTGGTCTGGATGTCCAGGCTGGGCTCCTGGTTGTTGGTCCTCAGCTCCTGAACACACACTCAAGGTCAAGAATGAAAGCGCCAACACTGTCATCGTAATGTCAATGAGAAAGAAAATATATAAAATAAGGCATTCTACTGTACCTGGATAGTGGCGAGAAGCTCTTCGATCATCATCGATTTCTACAAATAAAACAGAAACAGACCTTGAACCCTTTTTTGTAATAACACAGAGTAGAAAACCACAAGCAGGACTCTGCCAGAGCAGGAAAGTTCTTCCAGAAACCCTGTCTGATATTACATATGGAGAAAGATCCTACCTCATGTAAGTCCTGACTCTTATTATCAAGAGCAAGTTGGTGTTTCTCCTCCAGTTGTTGCTGAGAGTCAAAACCCAAACAGTCAATCATTCATATTTTTCAAACATGTTAAATACATATGTGTGTATGTGTGTGTGTGTGTGTGTGTGTGTGTGAAAAGTTGATGATGAGATACCTGTTGGGCCCACTGTACGTCGATCAACTTATCAAGGATCAACTTTGTCTTCTTTTCGCCCTCAGATATGACAGAAGACATCTGAAGAGTTCATAGAAAGAGTTCAAACAGTGTTTCCTACAAGCTAGCTGACGAGCTCTGTCCATACCAGTGGTTCTCAACCTCTTTTAGGCCAGTGCCCCCCTCTCCATTTTCCAGGTCCGACCGACGCCCCCCCCATAACAACTTTTTCTTCTAACAATATATACAATTATTATTATAAATACATTTTAAAACAACTGTTTGAAAACAAACTTATGTGTTTTATTCTTATGTAATATGTACACAAGTATAATAAAAAAAATCACAGCACTAAAACAATACAACACACAATATACATTGTAGTATGTATAAAATGTAATACAAAAAGCAGTCTTTTACTATTTATGAGTCTGAGAACGGTGTTTTGGCCCGCGCCAAAATCCAAGCCATCTCAAAAGATGCCTCTGTTTAACGCTCTGCAGTGGAGGTTGTCCACTGGCTTGCTCCTTCCTATGTCGGTCATCAATCCTCGCTTGCTGCGTAACAGCGTGCGGGTTGGCAGGCTGGCCGTATTCACGCGAGACCGCAGAAAATTACTTAATTTACAGTTATTACTTCTTAAGTATTATGCTGATTTTTGCGCTTGTGTTCACTGCATGTTTATGTAGCACATTTGAAAAAAACCATATTGTTATAAGCTAGTATGCCAGTGCGAGCCACCAATTAAAGCTTGACGAGCCGCATGTGGCTAGCGAGACGCGCAATGAGTATCGCTGATCTAACTTGTATCACTATCAGGTGCATACGATTATGAATCCGAGGCCACAGGTTACAAAACTGGCATTAAAAAACTGGCATTAAAAAACAGACACAGACAAACGCCCCCCAACAGCATCTCAATGCCCCCCTTTTAAAAATATTTTTCCCAGCGCCCCCCGACGTTCTCTGAACGCCCCCGTTGAGAAACACTGGTCCATACCCACATGTAGTCATTTAGCATTACCTCGCTCATGATGTTTTCACATCGAACTTTTAGATCCTCGTTCTCTTGCTTCTGCAAGAACAGAAAAAGAAAAAGATTACAGATGATGTTTTATATTGCAGTGGAGTTAGAAATCTGTGAGGGTTTTGTTGTAGATTTCCGTCGGTAGAGGCAAAAGCAAGTCTTGTGTGCTCCTGAACTTTCCACACACCCACCAGCTGACTGATGATGTTGGTCATTTCTATCTCTTCAGAGGCTGCATGGGCATCTTCCAGCTCATTCACCGTCTGCCTGAGACTGAACAAGTCCAAACACAAAACTGGGATCAATGTTTACATTTAGCAGGCGCTCTTATTCAGAGTGACTTACAGCAAGTACAGGGACATTCCCCAGAGGCAAGGAGGGTGAAGTGCCTTGCCCAAGAACACAAAATCCTGTTGGCACAGCCAGGATTCAAACTCGCAACACACAATGTTACAGTTCGTACCTCTCAATATGGCAGTAGAGGGCCGTGTTCTCAGAGACGAGAACTGCGTTCTCCTGCCTTAAACTCATGCGTGAGTTCAGCATCTTCAGGGCATCCTGAGTGTCGATGATCTCAGCGATTGAATCCTCAGAGTCGGAGTATGCTACATTCTGCTCGTCCTCAGGATTCCTACAGGCATCCACAGATCGCACATCAATTTCACAGGTCATAGAAACCACCCAAGCCTGTAAATGGCCAACACTTGTGTGCACCAATTCCAGTTTGATTTACTTATTTGGCCTACATACACTGTTGCAATTTGTTGCATGAAGAGACTGTGAAGAATATGCTGTGTGTGTGGTAGGTGATTTTGAATCAAATCTTACTGGTCTGAAGTTTGGTGGTCTTCAGTCACAGCCATCCCGGGTGATTCCTCCTCACCTGCCCTGCATTCCTGCAGGTACCCACCTTCATCCATCGTTTTAACTTTCACTTGAATTTGTTCTCTAGTCTAGTCGTCTCCTCTTGTCTCTTCAACTGTGTCTTTGTAAATGATTTACTTTCTAAAACTTCTAATATATATATAACTTGCGGCGATTATGATGTCATAGTGTGAAAGCTAAGTCAGAGGCAGCTCCCTTTGGAGTTCATTTAATAATAATAAACTATATTATCAAGGCTGACCGCGTATGAAATTGCGTGGGGAAAAAAGATTTGTCAGCTTTAATGAGCTATATTGAATAAAAGAGACAAGCATGCTAAAACAGTAGCCAGGGCACGATGGCACACTGAAGCCAGCCCAGGGGTCGGCAACCTTTTCTGTCAAAAAAGCCTTTTTAGCCCCTCTCCCAAAAGCCATTTGAGCCCTAAAATGTTACATGTATAATACATAAATAAATAACTTTAATTCGTTGCATTTATTTAATTACATTACTACAAAAAGAAAACGGGTTGTATTTTGTTGTTGGTTCTGCCTGTTATTATAATGAGCGACAATAAACTGGCACAAAACCATCAGCAGTAGTTAGCAAGACTAGTGTAGCCCACATCAGTAGTCGGCATCGTCGACAGTGAAAGCAAATGCATTTGTCCGTGCAGAATTAAACTATTTTCTTCTGAAACCTTTTCTTTCTGGGGGATTTATCCACGGTAAACTAGCGGTCAAACGCAAAAACTCCACCGTCAATGGAGAAAGACAGCAAAATACTTTGCAGGAAGGGACTGATGTTTGGTTGACAACATTAAAACGCTTTAAATGCTTCACCCTACTTATGAAGGGGTGACTTAAGACTGGAATGAAAGTGTGTTGTTACTCATTAAACTCTCGATAGGATATGAGGATATATCATATTTTAACTTGTCCGCAGATTATTGAGTCTTTGCAGTCAGTTCTTACCTTTCAATGTTAACTTTAGGTACAGGTTTACATTTATTGAGTCTTTTTGGTTGACATAAAAAGTAAAATACCTTAAACCTATCCAATACACTTGAAAAAAATATATATTTAGAGAACCGCATTGAAAGCAAGTCTCGGGTAAGGGGGGTAATGTTTTAACACCTACATGTTAGAAACAGACTATTTGAATCTTATTCAAATGTATGAATTGATATTTACGTTGGCTAATCCCAACAGTGACAAAGTAGCGCCCTCTAGTGGTCTGATTGATACCTCACAAATTCGACGATACCGAAAAAAAACCGAGACAAACAGCAACATAAAACGTGAAAGAACCGAAATAAACTCAGATAAATTTACCCTTATTTATTAAAAGAGAGGTTCTCGCAGCGGCACATTATCGTAATGAAGGAAACAAACTTCGGAAAGTGGCAATATCAATCCAGTTCATTCAGTTAATTTACAAGTGGTCATGTACCAAGAACTGCATTCCTAAATAGTAAAATAATCTGCAGTGTGGCCTTTACAAACCAGAAGAAATAGCAGCTAACTGTGTATCAATTCTAGTGCTGTAAGCTATTTGAAAACTAAAGAGAAATACTTAAGATAAAAACTACAAGTTTAAAACTACATCCATGATTTATATCCTCTAAATGGAAGTATTAATATATTAATATACAGTTCCTAACTAATCAGAAAACTAAATTTCTCCCAATCATTAAAAGTAGCACACATAATAGTGATTACTTTTTTTTTTAACAATATACATTCTGTCTTACAATACAATATAAATGAACTTAATACAACAGAACCAATAGTACAACATAGTTAAGATGAAACCACTGGAAAATATTTACTCAATCAGCATGGTTATTCAGATGTCTTAGTGTATGCCCTCAATTAAGCATGCACGATTAACAAACATTACGACTCTTCCATAGGAAATCAGAAAACCTGAATATGATGCCATATGCTGTCCACACACAAGGTTGGAGAAACGTCCATTAGCCTACTTGAGAAGCTTGGTAGAATACCCCTCTTTTGTTCCGGATAAACATTGCTAAAAACAGCAAAATCGCTGGATATTTCACTATCCTAAACCAAGCAATTTAGATTGTGGGGTTTCCAGTCATGTTGAAAGGTTGAGAACACTGCAACCGTTGGGTTGTTTCCTGAAAGAGTCTGTTAGGATTGGATGCACACTCACTCACTCACTCACTCACACACACACACACTCACTCACTCACACTCACACGCACACGCACACGCACACGCACACACACACACACACACAGAGGAATGATAATGTAACTCAGCCTACTTGAAAATCAAGGATGAGGGTTGACAAGGTGCTTTAGACATAAACTGCTTGTGCATGCACACACTCACACACACACACTCACTTTCTCTATGGCAACCTTAGATCTCCTTGGCAAAACTAAAGGAACGAATACGTTGCTTAAAAGCCAAAGCATTCCTATCAAGGTTATTGGACAAGCATGTTAGGACCAAGGGACCCAAATGACTTAACATTGGCACATCATACAGATCTGCCGGAATGAAAGCAGGCAATAAAGTACTTATTTATTTCCATTCGATTTATGCAGGTGTTGGAATTGGGATAGGTTGTGTGTGGAATCAGTCCTGAATGCATTTTTCATAGAACCAACTGCATCACTATACAGTAAATCACTGTATAAGGGCCTGGATGTCTGCTTTGTCTCGGCAGATCTACTGCGTTTTATCCAAGTCCCTTCCTTCCTGTAGTATTTGGTTGAAGCAAACACTGACACAGGTGCAGTGGTAATACGCAATACACTGACCCCACACAATAGTAACAAATCCACCTTTGACCTGTGAGTGATACATTTACATAAGACAGTAACATTGCACTGATTGGGTAATTGGTATAAATGGAAGGAAGACAAAGAACGACATTGACTATTTATATTTGGATATACATATTGATATGTGAGCATGTGCAAAATGAATTTTGGACGTACCAAAGAATTGTGGTGCTAAGTCAATTAAGTGTACACATTGTGCAAACCAGTTTGACTATTGTGTGATGAACAACCTAAAATGGACGGAGCTTGAAGATATTCTAAAAGACCAGCTTGCCTGCCCTCGCCCACACACACACACACACATTTATTAGAAGTAGATATTTGAAAACGAAGTAATTTTGGCACCCAGGCAGGAAATGCATAGGAAAAAAAAAAGAAATAAGATGTTTTAGTGAGGAGTGCCTTGTTCCAAAGGGAAGAAACAATAATCATCACAGAAATTAGTCCACTCACACACCAGCAGAACAGAACGTCTTAAAAATGGAGTATATTGAAAAAAACACACTGAGAATGGATGGGAGGGATTGAAAAACAGTAATGCGTCAGACACACTCAAACACACCAATACTTATTCACTCTAAATCGGTTCAATCACCAATGTCCTCGAGACAAGGGATAATTCGGTTCCAAAAACAAAAAGAAAGAAAAAGAAATGTCTAACCGCTAAAATGGTGTTCTTAGTCATCTGGAGCGACGCACAGTTTTGACAGAACGCAAGAAGAACTCCACTACCCATGGGCCTCCTCTTCAGTGGAACTCTCACAGGCCTTACAGTCACCTGAGGAATGAAGGCAGTGAGAGGAATGCGGGTGGTGAGATGGAGGGTGGCATCGCTATCACAAGATCATGCTCCTAAAGCCTATTCTTCTCAAACATTTCGACCACGAAAACATCCAAATGACAGCCTCTGTCGTGTCGTTGCTTTCAACATGCACATGTAGCCGTGTACAAACACGGCAACATGTAAAGCAAGGGTGGGCAATTCCGGTCCTCGATGGCCGCTGTCCTGAAGGTTTTAGATGTTTCCCTCACACCTGATTCTAATGAATGGGTTGCTATCAAGCTCTGTGGAGGCCTCATAACGACCCATTCATTAGAATCAGGTGTGCCGGAGCAGGGAAACATCTAAAACCTTCAGGACAGCGGTCCTTGAGGACTGCAATCGCTTACCCCTGATGTAACGGATGCCAGAAGGAACAACGAAACATTCTAGTGACAACATGGGCATTTATTGTCACCTAAGGGACCATATAGCTTCATGTATAGACTGAAGAAGTCATGTTTTCACTACACTTTGTGTGTGTGAGTGTTCTGTAGATCAGTGGTCCCCAAACCTGGTCCTCAGGGCCCCACTGTCCTACCTGTTTTAGATGTTTCCCCCTTCCCCCTAATGCATGTTTCTCCAGAGCTAGATAAATACCTATTCATCGGAATCAGGTGTGTTGGAGCAGGGAAACATCTAAAACATGCAGGACAGTGGGGCCCCTGAGGACCAGGGAAACATCTAAAACATGCAGGACAGTGGGGCCCCTGTGGACCAGGGAAACATCTAAAACATGCAGGACAGTGGGGCCCCTGAGGACCAGGGAAACATCTAAAACATGCAGGACAGTGGGGCCCCTGAGGACCAGGGAAACATCTCAAACATGCAGGACAGTGGGGCCCCTGAGGACCAGGGAAACATCTAAAACATGCAGGACAGTGGGGCCCCTGAGGACCAGGGAAACATCTAAAACATGCAGGACAGTGGGGCCCCTGAGGACCAGGGAAACATCTAAAACATGCAGGACAGTGGGGCCCTGAGGACCAGGGAAACATCTAAAACATGCAGGACAGTGGGGCCCTGAGGACCAGGGAAACATCTAAAACATGCAGGACAGTGGGGTCCGAGGACCAGGGAAACATCTAAAACATGCAGGACAGTGGGGCCCCTGAGGACCAGGGTTGGGGACCACTGCTGTAGATGAATGTGTGTGAACGCGCTTGTATGTGCGCACTGTCCTGAACACTGACGTGCGATGACAACAGCGTGCCGTTACCTCATGCACTTTAACATTAACAGTAGTTCTCGATAGTATCAAAGAATGAAAAGGTGACAGGGCACTCTGGACCGGCCAGAGAACGAGACAGAAGGACAGCAGACGGCAATGAAAGAGAAAAGGAAGAAGACAACAAAAAAGAGAAGAAAGACAATCTTAGTTCAAATTAAGAGAGCAAAGGCATATTTGTAAATGGAAGTAACAGTTAGTTTAGTACATCAGCCAAAGAGATAACGATAACACATTAACAGCGCAGAGTTTCTCAATTCTAAAGATAATAAACAGACCGATAAGATTTCTCTGGAAAAGGATCTCTGAGTGTTGTGTGTGTGTGTTGGCAGCCATACCTTGGGTGGTGTTTCTCTCGTTGAGTAGTTTGGTCTGGCTGTTGGGCAGGATTTTAATTTCGGGAGGGTCTGGACTGTAGGTCGCACGAGATGCCATGAGAGCATTAAGGTACTGCAAACGGGTCACCTGGACAGACAGACAAACATTAAGGCTTGACTTCACGGCCCAACTGAGGATACGGTTAAAGCGTGGATGTCAAATCCTGGTCCTCAGGGGCCGCTGTCCTGAAAGTTTGAGATGTTTTCCCTGCTCCAGCACGCCTGATTCAAATAAATGGTCATTATCAGGCTTCTGCAGAGCTCGATTACAATCATTCCTTAGAGTCAGGTATGCTAGAACAGGGAAAGCTCTCAGTTGGGACAGTGGCCCTCGAGGCTGACACCTGTGGGTTAAAGGCAGAGGAAGGCCTACTCGGATGAGCTGCAGGTCGGTGAGAGCGCGGACGGTGTAGTCGGGACAGTAGCTGGACGGGCTCGCAGCTTCGCCCAGTTCAAATGGATCTCTGGGAGAATGACGCTGGGTCGACATGGGAGACTGGTGTACTGGAGGAAAACACAAGCGCAAACATCAGCACTCGCACTTATGTTGGCTGAGGGGCAGTTCCATGGGCATATGTGAAGATACTTTGACTCTTGAGGTGTCTGCGGAGCACCAGGATTTGCAGGATCGCACCAAAAAGGAGCCGATGTCAAGATCCGTCCAATCAAATCAACCAAAAACGAGCCGATGTCAAGATCCGTCCAATCAAATCAACCAAAAATGAGCCGATTGGTGCGATCCAGCAAATTCTGGCGCTCCGGAGACACCTCAAGATTAAAACGCTGCCCCGAGATGCGTTAACGCAGTGGTTCCCAACATTGTTCCTTAGGGAACGCCTGCCCTGCGTGTTTTAGAGGTTTCCCTGCTCCAGTACACCTGAATCAAACGGATGGGTCGTTATCCATCTCGGCAAAAGCCTGCTTATGACCATTTGTTTAAATCAAGTGCGTTGGAGCATGAAAACACCTAAAACATGCAGGACAGGTGTTCCCTTGGAAACCATTGCCCTGATGAGCCCAAAAAAACACGTCCTCTGCGATTCCACGCCTTACCAGAAGATGGTGTCGTGAGCGCGGAAACGCCGTAGTACGTGAACGCCCCGTTTTCAAACTTCAACCCCTCTTTTCCGATCTCGACCTCCACACGCCCCTACAAACACAGAGGGGAAGAACAACATGATGTCTGCAATACTAGCATATGATGCAATGACGAGTTAGGCAACAAACACAAACGGAATTCATGTTGCTCAGCGGTTAAGGCGTTGGGCTCATGATCGGAAGGTTGTGAAATTGATTCCTGGCTGTGGTTACATGACGTTGTGTCCTTGGGCAAGGCACTTCACCCTACTTGCCTCAGGGGGGAATGTCTATGTACTTACTGTAAGTCACTCTGGATAAGAGCGTCTGCTAAACGATTAAATGTAAACACAAACACACACCTGCAGCAGCAGGATGAAATAATCCACTGGGTGGTTGCGTGTGTAGAGGTAGTGGTCCAGGCTGAGCCGGTTGGAGGGGTCAAAGTGCACTTCTTGGTTGACGCTGGGATGGCGGAGCAGATGGAAGAGTACCTTCTCCGACACACGCCCTGGATTGAAGTGCTCCACCTCTAAGTACACCCGATAGAACAAAGAACAAGCAGACAAAGTTAAAGTCAAGCTGCGTCACATTCGAGTGCCATGACAGAAATTGTTCCCTTGCTAAAAAGCGACGCCGCATCATTCTAAGGGCCAAAGCTCCACATCTCAGTCACCTAAACCAGAGTGTCCGCCACTGAGTTCCCCAGCACTGCTATTCTATCAAGCTCCGTACGTTATCCAAACCTTTAATGGAAAACCAGCCTAACCAGTTAGGCGTTAAAGATGAAACCAAGTCCAGGACGGGCAGCGGAAAAGACAGAAAGGGGTCAGGACTAAAACAACACAAATCCCCAGCTCAAACTGCACAACAATACGCAACCGCCACGTTGATCGCCCGATGGCCGCACGCCCCTTTTTCTAACAGGGTGACCGTTGACAAAGACAGAGATGTAATGATTACCCACGGGTTTAAACGGGGTCATCGTTTGGCTAAGAGGCAACAGGATGGGAAAACAGGTGGATAAAATGTAGACAAAATGTTCACCCACCCCTGGAGAGGAAGCGATGGGTCGCCAGCAGGAGTTGTGGGGAGGTGCGGATTTTGGGTTCCCCTTCGGGCACTTTGAAGAGAGAGAACTCCTCGTGGACGATCCGGGGTTCCAGCGGGATCTCCATAGGAACGAGCGGTCGCTTCAGCTTCATGTCCACTACGAAGGGAGGGAGGTTGGAGGAGGGGTCAGTACAGGAAGCAGGAAAAACAAAGATGTCACGTCCAAAAGGTTTCTCATCCACACACTTACTGTAGCCGTCAGACTCGTCCAGGATCTCTGATTTGATGATCTCCTCGATGACGTCTTCTAAGGTGACCAATCCCAGCACCTCGTAGAAAGGATCTCCCTCCCCTTCGTTGTTCACCTTCTGGACAATGGCCAGGTGAGAGTTACCTGTGAGAGTAATGGAATTGAACTTACAGATCTACAGATTTAAAAGCTCTCTCTTGTAAGTCGCTTTGGATAAAAGCGTCTGCTAAATGAACAAATGTAAATGTAAATCTTGTCTCAGATCAAACACATACACATCCATAGACACACACACACAAACACATACCTTTCTTAAACTCTTCCAGCATGGCGTCCAGTTTGGTATCATTAAACACAAAGTGCAGAGGATGGTTGTAGAACTTGGTGATGGTTGTCATGGGAGTGCAATCGTCCGGATCAACCAGAGCGAGGTCTTTAACGTAGAGGATCTCAATAATGTTGGACCTGCACAGAAAAAGAAAGCCACAGACATGATCTAGAAAGAAAAGCACGCAGCCATTTAGAGAACTACCTCGCACCTCCTCGGAGCACTCGGATAGATTCGAAGGAACCGCAGAGACACAGGCAGACAAAATTCATATTAACTCATATGAAGAGTCGGCTGCACCGGTGGTTCAGTGGCAGGATTCTTACCTACCATGTGCAGAAAGCCTGGGTTTCAATCCCGGCGGGGGTTCGAATCCCGGCCAATGCAGTGAATAAATGTGTGCGCCTCTGAAATTTCCCCATTAGGGGACTATAAGGGATAATTTCTTTCTAGCTGAGCAGTGAGGGTGTCGGGCTAGTAATCAGAGGCTCCCTGGCTGTGAATGATGTTGTGTCCTTGGGCAAGACACTTCACCCTACTTGCCTCAGGGGGGGAATGTTCCTGTACTTTCTGAAAGTCACTCTGGATGAGAGCGCCTGATAAATGACTAAATGTAAACGTAAAATGAACATTGGGGGTTGGGTAAAGGGGGGAGGGAAAAGGCTGCCCACCTCTCCTCCTCGTAGATGGGCACGCGTGTGTAGCCGCTCTGCATGATCTCGGACATGGTGGAGAAGTCCAGCATGGCCGTGCTGGGCAGCATGAAGCAGTCCTTCAGGGGCGTCAGGATGTCCTCCACTGTCTTGCTGCGCAGCGCTCCGCGGCTGAACTCCTCCTTCACGAACTCGCTGAGACAACGAGAGGCGATGTCAGTCAAACGCGCCGAGGCAAAACAGACGTGCGAGACAGAGGGGGAAATAGACAAGATGGCCGAACGGGAAAAACACGATAAACGAAAAAGGGAGTGAGGGTGAGAGTCGACGTGCGTGAGACAGTGGAGAGAGAGAGACAAGATGGCCGACAGGGAGAGGGGGGAAAAAACATGATAAAAGGGAGAGAGGGTGAGAGAGAGGAAGCGTTGACGTGAGACAATGTGGAGGTGTGAGCATGCGTTGAAAGGGGGCCGCACCTGTAAGGGTCGTTGACGCTGGTGCGTATCATCTCCATGGTCCTCTCTCGGATGCCGCACGTGCTGACGTCCCGCCTGAGCGCCAAGTCCAGGACCAGGCCCAGCGGGCAAGACAGCGGGCAGGTGAGAACCATGCACAGCTGGGCCAGCCAGGTGAGCCCAGGAGCCAACTGGAACCCATATCCAGAGCACACGATGTGGGGAACCAGCTCGGACAGGAGGAAGATGAGGATACCGCTGGTAAACACCGCGGGAACCACGGAGCCGAAGGCCTGGTACAAGAGAACGCCTAGAACCGAGTGGCCGAGAGCACACAGGAACAGCAAGGAACACACCTGAAATGAGGAGGAAGAGATAGTCACCTTTCTCCTCTTGTCACGTCACTGTCGTTGGTATTGGTTTGCTACCTGGAGTTAGTGTGCTTGTAGCCCCGTTGGTGCTGTAGTCTATGATACAGTGGCCTTCCCTCAATTGTACAGTCGCAGCCATTGACAAACTCAAACTCTTGCTCTTACTCACCAGGAAGTTTCCACGTCTTCTGATCGGCTCAAGTCGTTTGGCGGCACGTTTCTCCTCCTCAGACCCGCAGCTGTGCAGGACGTAGAGCTCCAGGGGATCCAGCCACAGCAGACTGAGGTTCAGCACCCGGAACACCCCGCATATCAGGATCAGCCCAACCACCAGCACCGCGAGACCCCACGGGGGGATATAATCTGGAGGTAGACCGGAGTCGTAGTTTATGCGCAGTCTGTCCGGTCCCACGGACACCCATCTCCCTTCGGTCAGGACGCACAGGTGGTGATAGATCGGCGCGTCTTTGGATCCCCCTCCCTCCGCTGGAGAGATGCTTCCCTCCTGGACTCGCACCGTTATCAGTCCGCTGTTCTCCTCGTCCGCCGTGAACTCCTTGGTCACTTGGAACGCGGCTGCCTCGCGGCGGGTCTCTTGATCGCACGGGTCCGCCGCGTCCCCCACCGCCCCCGCCTCACCCCTGATCGCCCCTGCGAACGCGACCCACGGCCAGGTTTCATTCAACAGATCCGACACGAACAAGCGGAGCTTGAATTCGGCCCCCTGCGGCGCTGAGAGGATCCGCTCCTTCATGCACACCGGAGCCTCCGGGTCTTCCAGTCGGAGCCCCAGTACCCGCGGGGCTTGCTGGCTGCAGGCACCGTGCTTGATCCCGCAGAACAACAACAACGTTATAAACAAGAGCCGTAGGTCTGCCAAGCTGGCCACCATATTGGAATTGGGCAGCTGGGCTCTGGACGGGTCACGTGACAGTTTGCCTGGGTCGCGGCCACGCCCCCTCCACCCTTCAGGGTCTTTCTGCGAGCCAATCAGCGCCGAGAAAGAAACTGCACCGGTTTACCGCCATTTTGGGGATTTGCAGCGGACCGATCATAAGTACCGCTGCATCGGTTTGAGCCACAACGGACGCAGTTTCTTTCTGAATGACACCGCCTGTTTTTAGAAATGGGCCAATGAAACTGCACGGCTGTTGATATCCAATGAACATGCAGATACAGAGGGGAAAACCACGCCCATCTTTGTTTAGTTACCACGAAAACAAGTCATTGATCACCGCTGCTGGTTTTATATAATGAGGATTTACTTTATGGAACTCATTTATCAGTTCGGTTGGTATCCAACACATTTTCCACTACAAACCTCTACTATAACACATTTAGGAAGACAAACTGTTTAAACTACACCAATGTAACAAAAATAATATAATATACATTACTCACTCAACAGCCAGCAGTTCAATACTTTACTAGGTAACCCAAATGAAAACACTTTCGGTTTTCCGTTTCAACTAATTCATTACATATTAAACCTGGAAAGGTCTTGCGTACCTTTCAAAATGTACTGTTAACCATAGGGGCTTTCAAGAATAGGTTGGCATAACATCCGTGGCAAAATTATTAGTTCACCTGTTTTATAAAACCCATGGATTGAAGGTCATTAAGTAGCATGTGTACAAGTGCACAAGTTAGAGAGATAAAGATTTACTCAACTATCAGCTCTTCCTTCTTTTTCAAAATGAATGAAAATGTCTTAAAATAGAACCTAAATGAAGATTCTCCAATCTGGCAGCTAAAGTCGTCGTCTGTGTGGAAAGGCTGTATTTCGAACATTACTTTTTTATAGTGGAATACTGGGCTTAGTCAATGGAAACAACATATAGAACTAGTCTTAATGCAAATTCAGTGAAGATGTATTATCTGACAGCAATTGAAGAGCAGAGGTCAACTCAGTCTGAAGCCGGCTCCCAGATTGTCAAGCAATTCAGTCCCTCTAAATCTCCCCAGGAAAATCACACTGCTAGTAAGTCAAACAGTGAGGAAACCCTGCAGGTGCTTCAAGCACCCTCCAGGTATAATCATCACACTGGAACAAGGTTCTGAAAGACAAACGAAAAAACAACAGGAGTCGGCTGTATCTTGGCCCACAACCAGAGGTCTCGCAAATATTAAAAACAGCTTAGAAGACCGGATAAACGAGTCAACAGCAAAGGAATTTCAATATTTTGAAATCGGCAGGAGAGGAGGTGCAGAGAAGGGGAGTGAAAAAGAGGTGGGGCAAGAAAGGCAAACGCAAAAGGGAGGGAAGGTAGAAAAATGAGTGTTGGGAGAGGGGCAGGACCAGAGACGAGAAGAATGTCTGTGTGTGTTAGGAGAGGCAGGAGGTGGGAGGTTAGAAAGGGATAGGTTTACGAAAGGGAGGGGGGGGGGGGGGGGGGGGGGGGGAGGGGGCCATATACTGCAGTCAGCCACAAGCTGCTGAGGCGACAACTATGCCACTCTGCAGGAGGAGCCCATCTTAGCTCAGGATATTTTGCAGAAGTGGGAAAGGGCAAACTGGTCCATGGCTTTGATTATCCACGTGTTTTACATGGTCCGACTTCTACAAAATACCACAGTATGAAGCTTTTAAAAAATTAAGAGTGACAGATGTACGTTGAGGTCAAATCTGAGCAATGCTTTATTGCTTTGCAATGTCTTACAACTATTGAAAGAGAATATCTCGATAGGTTTTCCTAACAAACGCTACATTACGCATAAGATCAACGTTCATCCTCTTTCTCTCCCCATAACACAAATCACATCAATGCCCACTTCTTCATATACAGAATATTTACATGAGCATAACACAGGCAGGTTTGAGGAAGTCGAAACAGAGTCTTCCACAGAAAGATGCGTTTCTCATTGATGGAAGACCATTTTCACGTGACGACACGTCAAGGTGCGTTCCTAGATTACAATAGAATAATAGAATAAATAGAATATCAATAAATTGATAAATTTCAATAAATACAACGTTTAAAGTTCAAAGAAACGCTTTCGCGTCGTTTCAGTACACAGTCTAAAACGTACGAAGCCAACCAGTGGCTAAATTGAAAACCACTTTGCACTTTGCTACATGTGCCCTACATGAACCAGCAGGCAGGTCTAGATGACTTTGTGTGTAAGGCTGTGTGGACTATAGAATTTACATCACATAATCAAACAAAACCTCTCAAAACGACGGACGAAGGCCCCATCGTTTTCGTTTTTACAAAATCTAAAATCCTACGGTGCTAAAATAGAGATCAGACTCTCGTTCGGAAACAACAGTTTTCCTGTGGAAGAGAATTGCTTTGGAATAAAGATCGTATACAGTATTCAACGTTCACCTGCACCTTGTGCATATCTCAGTATCTCCTCGGTAGCTTATACAAACAGGTTTTTGTTTTCAGTCGATAAAACACTTGCTAACAACAACAAAATAATAATAATCACAATTTTTTAAATATCTTCGGTCATTGCATACATAGGGGGACAGGTAAATAACATGCTAGCAGCCATGTCCAAGCACCCCTTTACAAGCGAGAAGCTTCGGTTCCCTTAACGCTGTTAAAACCCTCTTCATGGTACCTTCGTGGTAAAAGAAGCCTGGTCGCACATGTCCTTCAGGTCAGTGTCTAACTCGCGGACACGCCATGTTTACTCCATGTTTACTACATGTTTACACTCCATGGCGTGTCAGGGTACAGTATAATTACACACACAAGAAAATATATTTCACATTGTATCTGAAGAGTCATGTACAGTATGTATCCCTGGTTGGAATGCCTTGAAAGTACACAGCATTATTAAACAAGGAGGAATGTTTCTTTTTTTTTGTGCCACCAAACTACACAATTTAATCTTGTGATGTCACGATGTCTGGCGATTTTACATCCAAAGAAATTCTGACATCACATGCGGAATTCAGTTGTAAAATCACTCGGTGGATATTATACCAACCCAGCCGCGCGCTTGAAGTCAAACTAAATAGTAACAGCAATAAAAGATGTTGCAGGAAAAGGAGCCAGTATCTGCCGAGCTCTAATTCACAGTGTGTTTGTATTTGTGTGGTGAAAGTCGGTCAGTCTCTGTACAGTCAGTGTCAACTCAAGAATGCAGCTCATCACAGTACACTGATGTTCTCAAGAACCAAGACATGCCCCAAAATAAAAAAGAGAAAAAAAGAAAAACACAAAAATAAAAGAGAAAATATAAAACGGTCCATTAAATAGATCTCAAACAGGTAGAAATGAATTGTATGCAAAATAAATATATTTTACTCTCTGCTATTTGAATAAGTCATAATATATTCTCTGATGGGGAGAAGCGTGAGGGAACGAGCCTGCCCTTTACTGAGAGCCCCTCCATCCAAGTACAGCACAACACAGCTACGTGTTTGAACCTGCGAGCCCTTTAGTGTTCACCTCAGATGCCTGTGTCAGCAAAATTCTTTTTGAACCTGGGCGAATTTGGTCTGATCCACCTTGGGGTAAATCCTGTTTACAACTTCTGACACATTTCTCAAGGTGGTGCTGTGCTGGATTGTACGAGGGCGTCTGAATCAGGAGTCCCTGCGATTCAGTTCACTATATATCTGTGGTAAATAAATATATACTGTGTGTGTGAGTGCATCTATATATTCATTTTTTTCTCTCGCAATCTTTGGAAAACAAAGTACAAAGACACAAATCAAACATCCTCCAATTAACCGTTTGCTTGTGTCAAGCCGGTTACTGTTTCTGGTGTCGCCTTTATACAAGTCATACACACAAGGAGTGAGAAGGATGAAGATGTGTGTGTGTCTGTGAGATATATATATATCTACACAGTGGGGGGATTAACAGTGCCCAGAAACAATAAATAGAAAATTGCTATTTCTGTCCACCGCCCACAGCAAGGGACTTCTGGGAATAATCACAGACTTTAATCATGCAGACTGTGTTTGTGTAAATACACCCCCCAAAAATACCACCGCCCTCCTCAGTCGTCCTGATAGACATGATCTGTCTTACAGCGTTGATCGAAAAAAACGCAATACCATTTTTTGGGGTCAAAATGAGCAATATTGTCTTGACTCTCTCGCCCTTGGAGTAGAGAGTAGGCCATGTTAAGTTAGGAGAAAAGGGGAAATACCACGAAGAGGAGGAGAATGCAGAAAGTCTCATCCTTAGAATACCTCAGGTTAAGTAGGACAGGGGAAAAGACAAGCAACAACAAGCACAGGGGACCGAGGGTGCGTTCGAGTGCGTCTGCTGCCTGCGTGGAATGGAGCTTTCCAAGAAACCTTCTGAGGGCTATCAAATGGTGCTCTCTGTGTGGGTGTGGCTGATCGTGTGCACGTGCGGGTGAGAGTGAGTGTGGCTCGTACTGCGGGCTCCTCCCACGCAGTTCTTCTGCTCGTTGAGCAGGGAGGTTGTCTCTCCGGGGCCGTTTTCCGGACGAGAGACGGGCGGGGAGGGTTGGGGTTTGGGCGAGCCTGAGCAGGCGAGAGTTGTGCCCGCGCCTGTGCCTAAGGAGGAGGGGGACGTTTGGGGTAAGGGGGTGGGTTGGGGTAGAGAGTGGGTGGGTCTGCTGCCTGAGGAGGTAGTGTTGGTTTGGGCTAGCTGGGCACGACCGGTGGGTGGTGTGGGCTGAGAGAGCAATGGGAGGCGTTTTAAAGGGGGGGTGGCCAGGGGTATGGGGTTGCGAGAGGCTGGGGGGGTGAAGGGAGTCAGGGGGGCGATGGTGTCGAGATGGGTGTGGCTGCCCTCTGGAGACTGGGGGGTGCTGTCCAGCCTGGAGGCTAGGAGACCGTTCTGGTACTGAGAACGTGTGATCTGGAGGAAGACAAGAGAAGGGATTTAGAAGCATAGAGCAACAGAGGCAGGGGAGACTGAGGAATGAGTGTGAGGGATAGAATAAAGCAGGGGGTCCCAACACAGGTCCTTAGGGAACGCCTGTCCTGCACGAGACGTCTAAAACTTACTTACCTCACTCACGTGCAATACTCGTGTTATATTCATATTCTGTACTAAGTGCAATATTTCTACAATATTTATATTTCTAATTCTGTAACTCCTCAAGTGCAATAACTGCCTACATGTTGACTTAACTTAGTTATTTCTTTTGCGATACTGTAATTCTCCTAAAGTGCAATAACTGTCTATATGTCTATATATCTACTCAACTTACTTATTTTATCAGACTTTATCGTGCCTGCCTATTGCTATTGTGATGTTATTGTCATTAATGTATATTACCCTGCAACTCTGTGTGCTATACTTTACCCTGCTGCTGTTGTGAACTGCAATTTCCACCCCCTGGAGGACAAATAAAGGTTCATCTAACAATCAGGACAGGTGTTCCCTAGGGACCCGTGTCAGGAACCACTGGAACAGAGAGACGAGAGGCTGCGAGGGCCTCCGGAAAACCCCAGGTACGTTGAGGGAGAAGTCACCTTGACGAACTGGAGGTCTGTGAGTGCGCGCACGCAGAAATCCGGAGTGTACTGGAAAGGAGTCCCAGGGAGCTGCGTGCTGCTGCCTGTCACGGAGCCGCCATCGGGGGGGCGCTCGGTGCAGCTCAGAGACGCAGACCGGTTCAGACCGACCCCATGTGACGGAGAACGGAACTCTTTAAGATCGACGGAAAGAAAAACGTGAGAAGACAGACGTACAACACTTGTACGTTAACAAACGCACCTTTCTCTTTCGTTCACGAGTACACACGCAAACACGGTCATTTCCATGCATGTAGGGTTGCAAAATTATGGAGTTTACTGGCAAATATTTTTGAGGGGGGATTTCTGCTTAAATAAATTTTCAAATACGTATATGAAACATTTATAGGTAGACTGAAATTATAGCTATGGAAAACTACTTATTCTGTACATGATGTTTCAGTATCAATAGAATTTGGATCCAGAGACACTGTAGTTTGCCTGACTGAACAGTATTCACCCAGAGTGTCGACATTCTTGAGTTGATTCAGTTGACAAACCAGTTGAATGACAAAACCATCAAACAGCTTACTCATCTATTTAAGCAACTTCATTAGATGAACTCAAATAGTAACTAGTAATAGTAAATCATAACTTCCTGTTGTTTACGTCTAATATTGGCTTACATCCTGAAAGTTATGGTTCTGTGTTATGGTTCTTGTATTACTATAATCATCCATGGTGCTTACATGGTTGCCAGGAAAACTCCATCCCTTTGGAACCCTAATGTCAACCCACACAACCAAACACAGAACATGAAGCAAACAGGAGGAGAATGAGAGCTGCGACAGTACAGTGGTGTTGGACCGAAGACAAGTGAGAAGACAGATTCAGTGAGGGTTAAGACGAGTGATTTCCGTCTAAATGAGATGGGCCAGTTCACGCAACGCACACACACACACACACACTTTGGGCACACACACACCCTCACACAAACTAAACATGCGTACGTATTTACACCAGCGCACACGACACAAACACACACGGTTATCACTTTGTGAATACACTGAAAGAGCGCACAAAGACAAGCTATTGATGTGTGCTAAATTATACGGATTACTTAAAAGAGGATGAATAATTGGCTGTGGGTGCGTTACAATGTTTCAATGACATGCGGTGAAGGGTGAGGTGCGTGAAATGACAAAATAGGGCATTTGAACGCACAGATCAAAGTACTGATTGGCTGAGTACTGTGGGACGAAGCGTGGGATCACAACACAATCGTCATCACAACGTTGCAAACGTTACGAGAGTTCAGCGATTGAGTGAGTGATGAGCTGAAGAGTGTCGGTTAAAAAGTCCAGCTTTGTCCCTACATCTTTGTGGAGATCTGAACCATTAGAAGGTTAACAGCGAGAAAGTGTAGAAAAGGTTTTCAAAGGTAGTCATCTGGACGTCATTCTCAATCTGAGAAAATGGTCTAAGAACTCAGATATCCCCTCTGAAACCTTTTTCTGCAATGGAACCCTCCTGGACGAATGAGGGTCTACAGTGAGTTATCAATAAGGTGGATGAACTCCTTTCCAAATGGGAGGTTAACACGTTGCTATCGTTCTGTGGATCAATAGCATCAGATCTTCACAAGTGCAGTTGACTTGCGGGCCAAAGGGGCGGCTTGGTGGACAGAGCTTCATCTTATGGCAGTGGGAGTGCAGGTTGAGGGAGGACAGGTGAGGGAAAACGTCGCTTGGAACCACAGCTGTGGGATGAGATTAGCGTTGGCTTCAGATTTGTATTCTTTGTAGAAAAGGTTTCAGGGGAAGTTAGACTGACACCGTCGAAATCAAGACGTTTCGAGCCTCGTCTGGATATGGTCTGAGAACTGGATGGGAGTCGAAACGTCTTGAAAACGACCTCTGAAATCTGAAACCTTTTCTACAACGGAATACTCCTGGACGAGTGAGGGTCTACACCGAAAGATTGTATTCTTATATACTAGCCTTATACAAGCCAATGTATAGTATCAGACTGTGGATCAGTGGTTAGAGAAAGTGACTATATGGGAGTGACAGGTTTAGGGGGCAGGGGGGATAGATGATGACAAGGAGGCCCACCCAGAGTCCTATCCAGCAAGTCCAGGTAAATTTCCGGTAAATTCTTCCGCATTCCGGCCAGCCGGCCTGTGTTTTCTCAGGCTAGCTGAGCAGACAGTTTGAATGGCGCTGTGGCATCTGGACCTAATGTCCTGGTGTTCTGCACCAGGAGAGGAGCGCGCGTCAAATGCTGGCCAGATTACCAAGCCTTCGCCTTGCTTTCCAGGGGGGTATCAATCGCGAGAACCAAACACAAAAAAAACAGGAAAATACTGGAAGAGGAAACAAAGCTTGTCTGCAGATATTTCATTCCCCTTCCTGAAAAGCACAAAGACTTGGTAACGGTGACGCCCTTTGTCCGGTGCTAACCTGCTGGTACTTGCTGGAGCAGGGCTCCTCAAAGGATGAGTGAGAAATGAGATCGAGGTTTATTGGCTTAGAGGCAGCCTGATCCGTCACCCTCACCCCCCTCCCCCCCCTCCCCTCCCCTCCCCACACCCACCCTGTCCCGCCATGCTAGTCATTTACCTGGGAAGCGACTGAACAGAGAAAACCTCTTAAGAGAGAGGCGTCGCGGAGGGGGTGATGCCACTGATGGGGACAGAGGGGGGGTAACGGCTGAGGGGGGAAGGGGGAGGGAGGAAGAGAGAGAGATGCTCTCATTTACACGTTAATTCCAAAAAAAAGGGGGGTGGGGGGGGGAGAGAGGGGGGATAGCACAATCCTCTCCCAGACCTCCCTAAGTTCTAACTTGGAAACCCCCATCGGGGGTCATATTTCAACACATCATATTTCTTCCTGTACGGAGGGGGGGCTTCTTTCGATCCAGTCAACACGTGCCGGAGAAGGACGTGCTCATGTTGGACTCACGGTTTCACACTGTACACGTTATAGCACATGCACACATACATAGATAAAGTACATTGCCTATGGAAAGCACAGAGAACACATTAGGAAATGGAACGAGACTGAGAGAGCGCAAGAGAGAGAGAGAAAGACCACAAGAGAGAGAGACGAGACAGTTTCTACATTGCAGACCAAAAGACATTGTAGTTTCACAACTTTAACAAAAACCTATGACATGTATCAATGACAGAGCAGTGCTTATTCTTATTGGTCTAACACGTGAATCAGTTTATAGCGTCAAAAACACTGGAAACCATGGAAATACGTTGGTTCGTTGCGATACTGAGATCTGGCCTCTAGGTGTCACTAACGTTCACAATTCTGGATCTGGTGCTAACCTGACATGATACTTAACGCTGCTTTACAGAGCGACATGCATGTACCCGACACCTACCCTCACACTGTCACTGTTCTGCAGTATGGATGCCTTGAAGGGACGCCCTGTTCTCGATGCGCACAAGCGCATTTCATGCCTTTTAGCTATCGTAATAATGTGGCTGGTTTGCTGTGGTTTGCTGTTCCTGTTGAAATGTTCTAGAACATTCCGGGGCTCCAGGGAACGGGAGTCACACGTTATGAGTCACCAGCCCGTCGCTAGGTTTGCTAGCATGGCTAAACTGTCCTCAGCCGGGGTCATTTCCGGCTGTTTGACAAACTTGCATCATTTGCACTAACTGTACATACATGCAACTCTGTAAATTCTGTTAAATACTGTAGCATCTTGTACAATACAGCTGTACATTTGTCTTAAATCACTTTCATCTGTACATTCACTGTATATTTTGATTATACTGTTCATACTGTGAGTATACTATTATATTCTGTTGTATTAACTGTTTTGCACTTCTGGTTGGATGCTAACTGTATTTCGTAACCCTGTACTTGTACCTGTGTAATGACATTAAAGTGGAATCTAATCTAATCTTGATGCCTCAGGAAGTACTACAACACCATAGGAAGTTAGCGACCTTATTCCTGAAGAGTGAGGAAGGAGAGATTTGTGGGTCTTCGTGTCCGAGAGGGTTTCATAACTACGTTTGAACCTGCTCACTTCCTGCCTTGACAGTCGACTGCGTGTTTGCCTTTCAATACATGCATGCGAACCTGTGTGTGCGTGCATGTGAACTTGTGTGTGTGTGTGTGTGGGGGGGGGAAGTGAGTGAGTGCGTCATCTTACCCAGGGCCTGAGTGCTAAGTGCCATGACTCCGTAGAAAGAAAAGGGGCCCGTCTCGAACATCATATTTTCGTTGCCCGCCTCTACCTCCACTCGTCCCTGGAAAAACAGGCGTAGAGGACATGACCACCACAAACATTCAGGCATCCCGCTTCAGTAGAACAGCTGGGTGGGAGACGACACCAGTCGAACATGTTAAGAATGCGGTGAAACGTGCTTGGAATTGTTCTGTATTTAGGGATGCACACATGTTTTTGTTTGTGCAAGTGTAAGTGCAAGTCTGAAGCGTTTTTCTGGATTTCAGACTGGAAACTTGACCGTAGGGGTTGTCCAATGGTAACTGAGACCCCAAGCCAGCTCATGAATAAAGCAGGGAAGGACAGGTGTGGCTGCTGTGGTTCTTGTGTCTTTCCCCTCTCTCGCACGCACACACTCACACACACCCATGCTCAGAGTTGTGAGACGCACACATGAAGGTGCAACAACACATCTCATTACTAAACACACACACACACACCTTCCTGACCGGCAGAACTTTAGATTTTTTTTTAGAATTTACTATACTTGAGTTCCACTCTGAGGGTCTGTAGTCACCCAAAACTGCACCTCGGCAGTCAACACTGGGCTTACTCTGCTCCACACACACAACCTGGGCCTTGAAAACACTTTGGTCCACTTGATCTGTGGATTAGCGCAGGGATCAGTGACAACCATTGACAGAACCCCAGCTCCTTCCATATCATCTATACGTTCATGAAAGAAATATGGCAAACATTACGTTGGAATACAAATCAATTGCAGGCATTCAGGACCAGTCTCAAACAAGGATGGAGTGAATGGAATGATGAGCTATACTGGGCTGTTTAGCTAGGACTCATCGCCATGATCTCTGCCCCAGGGAGATATGGGTAATCCCCCATCCAAATCAGCCCACAGAGAGGGAGGGTGTTCACAGTGTGTGTGTGTGTGTGTCTGTGTGTGTGTGTATTTGAGGGGGAGGGGTGACCTTGGGCCGACTGTAGCAAGAGGAGCGGAAGAGCAGACTGATTTACTAGCAGAGCGCTAGAGAGTGTGCGCATCCTCCACAACATACGTGTGTGAATGCGCGTGCGTCTCGTGTCGTCTTTTGGTTACACGAAGAGATTAATCAGCACATAATAATAATAATACATTTTATTTGGATGGAGCACATAGTTGCTTTGAACAGAACGTGTGAACAGGGGAACCAACGACGACACGGTGCTGTTGCGACCCACCCTCTTTCTCTCACTTTAGTACGGTCCATCCCTCTCTTTCTCTATCTCTCTCTCTCTCTGTCTCTCTCTCTCTGTCTCTCTCTCTCTGTCTCTCTCTCTCTCTGTTTCTCTCTCTGTCTCTCTCTCTGTCTTTATATGTCTCTCTCTATCTCTCTCTCTGTCTCTCTCTATCTCTCTCTGACTCTCTGGCTTTCTCTGTCTCTCTCTGTCTCTCTCTCTGTCTCTCTCTCTCTGTCTCTCTGTCTCTCTCTCGCTGCGTCAGTGTGAGCCCTAAACTCTCTCTGCTCCCCACTGTGCCCCCCCCCCCCATCCTTCTTTTTCATGCTGGTGCAGGGGGAGGGATTTGCAGTCTAATGCTAACGCTTACGGGCCATGGACGCACACAAAGGAACGAGAGTTTCTCAGTTGGTGTGATGCCCTCTCTCTTCTGCTGCCCTTTTGCCCTTACTTAAGCCTCCCCCCAACCCCCCCACCCCCTCTTTCCCTTGCTCTCGTCATCATCCGCCTCTATGCTCTCATGTTTCTCTTCACGCTATCCGATCCGTCCCCTCCTCTTCTCCGATTTCCCCTTTTCACGCTCTCCTCTCGTTTTTCACACTCAATCCTTGCCCTCCGCCGGGCGATCGACCGTGTGGCTCGGCCGTCACCTCGCTCATCTCTCTTATGTAAGAGGAACGCACTAGTGAAAGAAACGTCCACCGATGTCCCCCAAAGTGGCTCCGCAGTGCTTGGCTCATCCCATAGAGAGTCTGAGAGAAAGACAACTAGCACAGCCTCCGTTAACCTTTAACCTTTAGATGAGTTGTGCCTGTTGGTGATTGTGATGACAGCGAGAGACACACACACACATATTCCAGGAATTATCAATAGGGGCACAGTGCCCTTGATGCAGTTGGGAAGGAAGACGAATTACAGATACATAGTGCAGTGCCTGTGATTTAGTGGGTGATGAAAATCTTTTCTCAGTGGATTTGGTAGCTACATTTCGCAGGTCACTATTGAAATTCTCAGCAGTACTTCCTTCCTCTAGTTACTTATGCACATCATGTAAGCAAATTCTCATAATTTTGAACTAGTTGACAATGAACTGGTACACTACCAGTCAAAGGTGTGGACACCAGCCCATTCAAATGAACGGATTAGTGTGTCCAAACCTTCGACTGGTAGCGTACATTCGTCCAAAGAATTATAGGGTAGTCAGATGGCTCAGCGGGTTAAGGCGTTGGCCTCATGATCAGTTGGTCTTGAGTTCGAACCCCGGCTGTGGCTATGTGACGTTGTGTCCTTGGTCAAGGCACTTCACCCTACTTGCCTCAGGGAGAATGTCCCTGTACTTGCTGTAAGTCGCTCTGGATAAAAGCGTCTGCTAAATGAATAAATGGTAAACGTCTGTGAGATTTGAGGTACTTCTACTGTAATGATGTGTGTGGTTATGGATATGGTGACTTGCCAGTGTTGTTGTTGTATCTCTTGCTTTATGTTCACAATCAGTGTGTTATGCATTTATAGTTCTTCCCTTGGCACTTATTGGTTCTCATGATGTATGATTCACAATCTAAAAACCCCACTGTGTTCAGGGTCTATCACATTGCTATGCTCAATGACTGATGCTCTTTGTAAAAGCTCTCTCTTGTAAGTCGCTTTGGATAAAAGCGTCTGCCAAATGAATAAATGTTAATGGTTTATGAATACAGAATGACTGCTTAGCTTGGAATTCAAGTCTCACCAGAGAACTCATGACCCCATAACATCAGCCACTAAATCACTACCAGCACGCCGCAAACACAAGAACAGCGGCCTGCGACAGAACAGAAATGTTCAGACCGCTTGTGAAAGCGTGTACCTGGAGGATGAGTATGAAGTAGTCTACTGGTTTGCCCCTCTGGTAGATGTAATGCTGGGGTGAGCGCTTGTCGCTGTCGTTGAACTTGATCTCCTGGATGACGTCCGGGTGCCTCAGAATACGCAGCAGGACCTTCTCGGAGATCTGCATGGGGCTGAACAGGCACACCTCTGATGGAAGCGGGGGGGGGGGGGGGGGGGGACACAGGAAGAGACGGTTGCCAAAGAGGAAGAGAAGGAAAAGGCGGACAGGTGAAGTCCATTAGGAGGGAGGGAGGGAGGGAAGGAGGGGAAGATGGTTTAAAATCCCACAAATGACCCTTGAATCCGCAGCATGCTAAAAAAGCGTCAGAAAA
The DNA here is from genome assembly GCA_030340685.1 of Protosalanx chinensis. Classification (NCBI taxonomy): domain Eukaryota; kingdom Metazoa; phylum Chordata; class Actinopteri; order Osmeriformes; family Salangidae; genus Protosalanx; species Protosalanx chinensis. Next base: position 7,702,560 of record CM059339.1, on the reverse strand, counting down.
CCACATCAATAACAACCTATTTACAAAAACTGCTGCCACAAATGCTTCGGCCGTCTCTCTCTGGTTTCCTAAGGCTCAAGTTCCATCCTGACTGGCTGGGAGAGGGGTGAGAGGAGAGACAGCAGCCTTGAGGACAGGAAAGGATGTCCACTCCGCAGACATACCTGTGGCCAGGAAGCGGTGAGCTGCTAGCATGAGCTGAGGGCTGATCTTCACCTTGCTCTCCCCTTCCTGTTTGAAGGCGGAGAAATCCCGCTTGTTCTTGTTGGGGTCCACTTTCTTCCTGTGCCGGTTGTCAGCTGGAAGACAAAAGGGGGCGAGGAGAGGTGGAGAGATCATCGGGGGAAGGAGGAAGGAAACGGGCCGGCGTTCGTTCGCCTTCACGAAAGCAAACTGCCGATTATTTCAGTAAATCTTTGAAAATGACATGGGGGGGGGGGATGTGTCCTTCGGAGTGTTGACGACCACCTGTTAGGCCAGCTGTTCCCAGAAGGCCCTACGATGTGGACACTTGGTACGGCGCGCCAAAGCACGCGTCTTTCTTTACGTGATATCTCCAGAAGTGGATGCAGACTCACTGTAGAGGTCAGACTCGTCCAGGATCTCTGATTTGATGATCTCCTCGATGACGTCCTCTAAGGTTACCAATCCCAGCACCTCGTAGAAGGGATCTCCCTCCCCCTCGTTGTTCACCTTCTGGACAATGGCCAGGTGAGACTTCCCTGAGGGAGGGCGAGAGAGAAAGAGAGAGAGACAGAGAGAGAGAAAGAGAGAGACAGAGAGAGACAGAAAGAGAGAGAGACAGAAAGAGAAGAGAGAGAGAGACAGAAAGAGAAAGAGAGAGAGAAATAGAAAGAGAGAGACAGAGAGAGAGAAAGAGAGAGGGCGACAGAGAGAGAGAGACAGAGAGAGAGAGAGAGAGAAAGAGAGACAGAGAGAGAGAAAGAGAGAGACAGAGAGAGAGACAGAAAGAGAGAGAGACAGAAAGAGAGAGAGACAGAAAGAGAGACAGAGAGAGACAGAAAGAGAGAGAGAGACAGAAAGAGAAAGAGAGAGAGACAGAAATAGAAAGAGAGAGAGACAGAGAGAGAGAAAGAGAGAGGGCGACAGAGAGAGAGACAGAGAGAGAGAGAGAGACAGATAGAGAGAGACAGAGAGAGAGAGAGAAAGAGAGAGACAGTTAGTTACTACCATTCATTCGCTCCCTGCAGAAACATCACACCTCTAATCACAATGATCCTTGGCAATAAGGTCAGGGACAGGCTCGCATCTTAATCCCATCAACACTTGGGAGCAGAGTTGAAAGCAAGCGAGGGACTGTACAGGAGGCGGGGGTGGGGGGATTAGTTTAGGTGACGCGCAAAGAGTCTGGGGGACTTGACACTTCCTGCTCCCCCTCTGTTCTCTTCCACCTCGCTGTTTGTAAACTTACAGCAAATACAGGGACATTCCCCCCCCTGAGGCAAGTAGGGTTAAGTGCCTTGCCCAAGGACACAACATCATGTTGCCTCAGCCGGGAATCGAACTGGCGATCGATAGAACGCCCTAACCACTCAGCCACCTGACTCCTAATATAGACCAGACTGGACTTAGAGCTTAGAAGAAACAAGTTGAGCGAACAGCCAGGGTAAGATAATGTGAGACTGGGGGTGGGGGAAGGCGGTGGGGGGAAGGGATGGAGAGGAGAGGGGGTTGGAGGATGAGGAGGAGGGAGACAAACGAGGGTAATCCACTCTTCTGGCGTCTTTCCCCCCCCCTTCCCCTGATCTCGTCCAGGATGTAAGAGACGGCTCATGACCGCTCCTTTATCGCTGTGCACGGGGTTAACAGGGGTCATGATCGCAAGGCTGCGAGTTCGATTCCCGGCTGTGGCTTTATGACATTGTGTCCTTGGGCAAGGCACTTCACCCTACTTGCTTCTGGAGGAATATCCCTGTATTTGCTGTAAATCGCTCTGGATAAGAGCTAAATGTAAACGTAAGGGTGACTGTTTGGTTGAGAACGTTCTACAACTCGTAGACCTGGCGTCTGTATACCGAAACACACAGAAAGCAAAACAACACCACAACATGGTGTGACGACGACAAGTCGACAATCGGCTCAAGGAAACCCGAACCCGACCAATAATCTTACTGCATTCCATAGCCTGACATGCCGGTGACAAACTCCAGCCAATCAAAGCGCAGAGAACGGATACACAGCAGGTATAAGGTCACACGGTGATTACCATGGCGACCTTAACAGCGAACATGGCCACTGTTCTGAAGCAAAGGCGCAGCCATCTTTAATGAGTCTTAGGAGACACTTTATGGCACATTAACCAGGGCTTTGACTTAAGGCCATGCTGGAGAGAAGGGACAGTCCAATTGACATATTGGGCTGCGACAATTGTTTGCACAGTAGAGGTAGAGTAATAACTGTGTATCAAAGACTAGAGTTGGCCTTTGCTTTTTGATTCCAATTGTATCGGACCCTACAACTCAAGTATGACAACCAACTGTTCATTTTTAGTAATCCCATATTTGCTGTTGCAAACTTTCATATAATTAATACAATTGTTAGCTTGTGTAATGTGCTTTTGAAGTTTGTGTTGCAGAACGAGAATGATCTGGAGATGAACCAGATTGGTTGATTATCTGCAGGATGGGGGTCGTGTGCTGACCACCATAAGCCCAATGCAAACAAGCCATGAAACAAGCTGTCCTGAGAACATTCCTAAATGACATTTGTTTTAGTTTAAGAAGTGTGGCTGTGTTTTTCCACACCTCACCAGATGCTGATTTATGTCAATGAACTGTGAGCTTTTGTAATAAAAACAGGAGCCTCAGAGATGGACTTTGGGGGGAACAGGGGAGATGCCAAGTAGGGTATCTCTGTCTGCCTGTTCTCTCCATGTTGTCTTTGTCTCTGTGTAAAATTATAACCATTGTTTCATTGTTTATTGTAGTATTGGTATTGTTTTATTGCTTTTGAAGTTTGTCTTTCTCCTTCGTGATCTAGATTTAGATTTGAACCCAACACCAACTCTCCAATCAAGTCTCCAAATGACCGTTTCCACCCCATTCTGGCTGTGACGCTTTTCAACATCACGTTGGGAGTCGATCTGACCTCACGTAGTTCTGAGAATGACAAGTGGTCCCCAACCCTTGTCCTCAGGGGCCCCACTGTCCTGCATGTTTTAGGTGTTTCCCTGGTCCTCAGGGGCCCCACTGTCCTGCATATTTTAGATGTTTCCCTGGTCCTCAGGGCCCCACTGTCCTGCATGTTTTAGGTGTTTCCCTGGTCCTCAGGGCCCCACTATCCTGCATGTTTTAGATGTTTCCCTGGTCCTCAGGGCCCCACTGTCCTGCATGTTTTAGGTGTTTCCCTGGTCCTCGGACCCCACTGTCCTGTTGGTTTTAGATGTTTCCCTGGTCCTCAGGGGCCCCACTGTCCTGCATTATTTAGATGTTTCCCTGGTCCTCAGGGCCCCACTGTCCTGCATTTTTAGGTGTTTCCCTGGTCCTCAGGGCCCCACTGTCCTGCATGTTCTAGATGTTTCCCTGGTCCTCAGGGCCCCACTGTCCTGCATGTTTTAGGTGTTTCCCTGGTCCTCAGGGCCCCACTGTCCTGCATGTTTTAGGTGTTTCCCTGGTCCTCAGGGCCCCACTGTCCTGCATGTTTAAGATGTTTCCCTGGTCCTCAGGGCCCCACTGTCCTGCATGTTTTAGATGTTTCCCTGGTCCTCAGGGGCCCCACTGTCCTGCATGTTTTAGATGTTTCCCTGGTCCTCAGGGGTCCCACTGTCCTGCCTGTTTTATATGTTTCCCTGGTCCTCAGGGGCCCCACTGTCCTGCATGTTTTAGATGTTTCCCTGGTCCTCAGGGCCCCACTGTCCTGCATGTTTTAGGTGTTTCCCTGGTCCTCAGGGCCCCACTGTCCTGCATGTTTAAGATGTTTCCCTGGTCCTCAGGGCCCCACTGTCCTGCATGTTTTATATGTTTCCCTGGTCCTCAGGGGCCCCACTGTCCTGCATGTTTTAGATGTTTCCCTGGTCCTCAGGGCCCCACTGTCCTGCATATTTTAGATGTGTCCCTGGTCCTCAGGGCCCCACTGTCCTGCATGTTTTAGATGTTTCCCTGGTCTTCAGGGCCCACTGTCCTGCATGTTTTAACCCCTTCTTTCTGGTCTGAAAACGTGGCTGTGTCACGAAAAACTATTTTATTGGCTGCTATGATAGTGGCCCATCACATGAGGGCTGAGCTATGATATCAACCATAAGGCCCTCTAGGACCACAGAAATTCGCCCCCCTTCTGCAGGCCAGGAAAAAAAAAAAAAAAACATTTATCCCCTCTGACAACTAGGGCTTTCGAAATTCCACAGATCAATAAAGCTATCAATTGAAATCCAAACAGCATGTCTGCCCAGATAAACATAGGAATATGCATGTGTTCATGCATGGATGGAAATAGCTGAATCAACAGAATTCCACACAAAACGTTTGATGGAAAAACACGCTACCTGCCTCAGTAGCCTCACCAATCAATCACCAATCCCACAAGTCTGCAGAAATTTACATTTAGTCATTAAACAGACGCTCTTATCCAGAGCGCCTTACAGCAAGTACAGGGACGTTCCCCCTCTAGCAAGTAGGGTGAAGTGCCTTGCCGAAAGACATGTCATGTTGGCATGGCCTGAATTCGAACCTGCAACATTCTGAATACTAGCCCAAATCCCTCACTGTTCAGCAACTTTACTGCAGACAGCCAGATGAAACACACACACACACACACACACACACGGCCATGACGACGACAGAAACACCAACCTTTTTTAAACTCCTCCAGCATGGCGTCGAGCTTGGTGTCGTGAAACACAAAGTGCACCGGATGGTTGTAGAACTTGGTGATGGTCTTCAGGGTGGAGCAGTCGTCCGGGTCCACGAAGGCCAGGTCCTTCACGTACAGGATGTCCACGATGTTGGAGCGCTCGTCGTCGAACACGGGGATCCGGGTGTATCCGCTCTCCATGATCTCCGACATGGTGTTGAAGTCCAGCACGGCGTCCGCCTGGATCATGAAGCAGTTGGACAGGGGCGTCATCACGTCCTCCACCGTCTTGTTCCGGAGCTCCAGAGCTCCCTGGATCATGTTCAGCTCCTCTTTCACCAAGTCGTTGTACGGTTCGGTGACTTTCAACATCTCCACCAGCTTCTCTCGGTTGTACACCGTGCCTATTTCTTGACCCAGTAAAACGTCCAAAAGCTTGCTGACAGGGAAAGACAGCGGGAAAGTTAGGAGCATGAAGAATTTGGTTACCATGATGGTGTTTGCACCCACGGCCAGCCCGTGGCGGGAACACAGTGCCTGGGGAACGATTTCCCCGAATATCACGATACCAACAGTGGAGGCTACCACGGCCCCCAACCCTGAGCCTATGAGGTCGTCCAGGAGGATGGTGAGGGTCGTGTTGACGAGAACGTTACCGAGCAGGAGCGAGCAAAGCAGGTAGTTCCCCTTGCTGCGGATGGGCTCGATCTTCCGTGCGTATTTCTTCTCCTTCTCGGTCCCACAGCTCTGGACGATGCGGAGCTCCATAGGATCCAAAGCCATCAGCCCCAGGTTCAGCCCGCTGAACATCCCTGAGAGCACCAGCAAGCATCCTATCACGATGACCTGCAGCCACAAGGGCAGTAAGGACTTCTTCTCCTCCACCACCAGGAGTTTGCCATCGTTCTCTCCAAGAAGAGCCCACCTGCCCCCCTCCTCAGTCCTGACGCACAAACCATATACCTTTTGCGCTTCGCTCTTCCGAAGCGGCTTAATGTTCAGGCTGAGAACACCGGTGGTTCCTCTGCTACTGACGTTCATGTAAGTCCCGATGTTGAAGTCTTTGGTGAAATCTACACAAGTCCTGTTCGGTGAGTCCATATGATCATCCACCCCATCCTGGTCCTCCCCATCATCACCTCGTTCCGTAAAGCGGATCTGCGTCCAACTACCTGAGTTGAGCTGCACCCCGTAGAACCGGAGCAGGACGGTGCTCTCTTCGGTCACCTGGATGACCCCGTCATCGGTGGTCGAGGCGGGCTTGTCGCTCCTCTCTAACCGCATTCCGAGCACTTGGCTCCCGCTGCCGCTGACGCTCGACGTCGCTGTCTCGGTTCTTCCTCCGACTGCGCCCCACAGGAAAACTATTAAAGTGAGACCATATCCCTGCAGCCCGCTCCAGTCTGTCGCCATGTTTGTTTCACGGACCTGCGGGTGGACGTCACTTTACTCCTGCCTTCATGGCTCCGCCCCGGCTGTTTTTTTAGCGCCTAACGGGGCGCGACAGGTACAGAAACAAGCGTACACACAAATATATGGACGCTATTTATAATAATCAAAACACTAATGCTCAAGTTAACAGGCAAAATGATTTTTTAAACCTGTTATTTTCGCCGACAATTTTACGCATTACAATAACGCGACACTCATGATGGCTTGTTCGCGAAACCCTTATTATTTTTTTTAACTCATTTAAAATTCCTTCGCTGCCGAAAATGTTTTCTTAATCATCATCCTAGGCTGAATCTAATGAATATGCATTTTGCTGTGACTGCCCAGAGCTATGCGGCAGAGTGGATCTTGCGCTGTTTCCCATCTGATTGTAGTTTGAAGACCCAGCTGTTATGTAAAGGAGGGAAAGTGTCCCTCTGTCTCTGCATCAAGAAGGGAACCTTGCAGGATCTGGACCATGCAGACTGTAGGGGAACCTTGCAGGGGAACCTTGCAGGATCTGGACCATGCAGACTGTAGGGGAACCTTGCAGGGGAACCTTGCAGGATCTGGACCATGCAGACTGTCGGGGAACCTTGCAGGGGAACCTTGCAGGATCTGGACCATGCAGACTGTAAGGGAACCTTGCAGGGGAACCTTGCAGGATCTGGACCATGCAGACTGTAGGGGAACCTTGCAGGGGAACCTTGCAGGATCTGGACCATGCAGACTGTAGGGGAACCTTGCAGGATCTGGACCATGCAGACTGTAGGGGAACCTTGCAGGGGAACCTTGCAGGATCTGGACCATGCAGACTGTAGGGGAACCTTGCAGGGGAACCTTGCAGGATCTGGACCATGCAGACTGTAGGGGAACCTTGCAGGATCTGGACCATGCAGACTGTAGGGGAACCTTGCAGGGGAACCTTGCAGGATCTGGACCATGCAGACTGTAGGGGAACCTTGCAGGGGAACCTTGCAGGGGAACCTTGCAGGATCTGGACCATGCAGACTGTAGGGGAACCTTGCAGGGGAACCTTGCAGGATCTGGACCATGCAGACTGTCGGGGAACCTTGCAGGGGAACCTTGCAGGATCTGGACCATGCAGACTGTAGGGGAACCTTGCAGGGGAACCTTGCAGGATCTGGACCATGCAGACTGTAGGGGAACCTTGCAGGATCTGGACCATGCAGACTGTAGGGGAACCTTGCAGGGGAACCTTGCAGGATCTGGACCATGCAGACTGTCGGGGAACGCAAAATGTGTTTGATCAGCATTTCCTTCTATGGGGCGAAGCACTCAATGGCGAACTGAGAATGTGAGGTTTAGATTTCTATATGAAAGATAAGGCTGATGAGGTTGAGGGGGTTGATGGGACCCAGGGCTGGAAAGAGGTCGATGATTATAGGCAGTCAGTTAAGGTCAGAGGTTATTATGCAACTGTCCAGCCTAACCCAAGCCCCTGACACTGTCCTTAAAATGGGACGAGATTTCTTTTAACATATTGAGATTCTGGCCAGCAAGAACGAACAATTGATCCGGAAATAAAACACATTATAGTCTACGTTATGTTACTAAATTGATTTTTCTCACTGCAGAACGTATCTGAGCTTTCAGCTGTGACCTACGATTATGTAATAGAGCCTGCAGTCATTTATCCCCTCCACCAGTACAACCAATGAGGCTGCAATATTCCCACGGTCTGATGTTACACTGCCATCTAGTGGTTAAAGTGAGTAATGTTCAATAATGACGTACGCTGCAGTGAGTCAGTTGAGGCCACTTGGTCTATTATTAGATGGTTCAGTTATGTCAGGGGCAGGAGAGGCAGGGCCAAAGAGAGGCAGGGCCAAAGAGAGGCACGGCCAAAGAGAGGCAGGGCCAAAGAGAGGCAGGGCCAAAGAGAGGCAGGGCCAAAGAGAGGCAGGGCCAAAGAGAGGCAGGGCCAAAGAGAAAAACGTTGGGCATTGGCCAATATAATTTCCAAATAAACACGTCATTACAAAACAACTTATAACATATAAATATTTTTATTTTTATATTACAGATTGTACAGGAATCAGCGGCCTGTATGTGATTCATGGTGTAATTCAATACATTATATGTATGTTTACCTACTATGAAAAAAAACATCGTAAATTGAATAAAACGTCACAATTTAGATTTGTCCTGAGATTCATGGGCTGCTTTCACATGACCTTTTGTCCACTATTGAAAATACAAACCAAGTACTTTGGTTCGTAAATTTGTCATTGTCTGTTGAAATGACAAGTTTGTTCTATTAAGCTTGGCATCGCTTGCCTTCCCACAGTGCACCATGCTCGGGGTGTGTCAGATGTGTGTGTAGAGTTGTAGTTCTCCTGTCACTGTTGTAGTTCATGTGCAGACTTGGGTGTTGCTATATCAACTTTTACACCAGGGGGTGCCCAACCCTGGTCCTCGGGAGCCACTGTCCTGACAGTTTTAGATGTTTCCCTGCTCCAGCACACCTGATTCTAATGAATGATCATTATGAGGCTTCCACAGAGCTTGATAACAACCCATTCATTAGAATCTTTTCCAGTCCCTGTAACTGTAACCTTCTCAAATGCAAGTTTGGCTGGTTGTGTGTTGTGTGTATGTGTGTGTGTGTGTTATGTGTGAGTGTCGTTGGCAGCTGTCTGTCTCCTCAGCTCCCGAGGCTCTGAGTTCGTCCATCTGGCAGAACGACCTCCATGTTGTAGCTGATCTTCTTTGCCTGCAGAATACTGTACGTGTTGTCGAAACGCAGAACATCTGCAGGGTGCAACAAAAGCAGAGAGAGAATCAGAGAATAACTCATGGCGACTGTTCAAGGACTGCATAGGCTACCAGCTGTCAATAGTGTATTTGTGTGTGTGTGTGTGTGTGTGTACTTCATTGACTATAAAGAATGGATGGCATGGCAGCAAGGCAAAACATCTTGATCGCCCACTGGTGATTGGCTGCAGTATAGGTCGTTAGTCCCGCCCCCTCCGTAGAACATGAGACAAATACAGAAATCAAAGTTCACATCCAAATTCTGTTTTTCTCCCCCAAAGATGGTTTCTGTCATTTTAGGTAGCTGATATCTCTTCCAGTGCACAAGGTAAAAAGGAGTTTGCGTTTGCCAGCAATTGATCATTGATACTGCGGTTCCATCACCCAATCACCGCTGATCAGACTCTGGTTTGTAATGACATCACCACGGCAGCACCCGTATCTGGGATATTCTGGCTTCATGTTTTTGTCCAGTGGGGGGAAGTAGAGACGAGCGTCTTTTATTAACGGTGTATGGCAGGGGTGTGAAACTGGTGCCATCGCGGGCCAAGAGGGTGCAGGTTTTCGCATCAACCAAGAACACCAGCTGATTTCAATAACGAGTTTGATTTCACTAAGTGGAGAAACTCGTGAAATCAGCTGGTGTAGTGGCTTGGTTGACACGAACACCTGCACCCTCTTGGTCCGCGATGGCACCAGTTTGACACACCTGGTCTATGGCGTACTTACAAACTCCTGGCTCATCGCAGGTAAGTGAGCTGTCTTCGGGGACCATGTGGGCATTGTAGCGCTGGCTGGGTAGGATCTGGACCATGTCCTCTATCTTCTGACTCCCCCTCTCTGTGGCGTGCCTAAAAACACCGAACCCAATATCGGCCCCGTCGCTCAAAAACTGCCACCTAAAAGGGGAAAGTCAAGTCTGCTTTATTGTCAATTCTGAAAGATGGGAGGCTAAAGGAAAGCGTTCCAACCTCCCCAGAAGAGTTTGTAATCCAATCCTGTCATTTCTCAATGGAAACCTCATTCTAAGAAGTAGCAGGATATGACAAGCTTAGTTATAATTCCAAAAGAATACATCAGAAGGTGTATTCTTTGATTGAGAATGACTTCCGGATGATTTAATTTTGAAAAGTATCCAGATGACTAACTCTACGACCTTTTTTTACAATACACCAGAAGGTTAGAAGTGAAGTATTATGGTTTACCTCAGAAGGCTGCCGGGGCAGGTGATGTCACACTCCAGCACGAAGGCAGAGCCTCGACCGATGGTCACCCTGTTGTCGTACTGAACCTTCACCGAGTCCAGAACATAGTAGGACTTGGGCACTGTTCCGCCATAATTGATCTACGCACACAGACAGGCACGCTTATTTTCCTTCCTTTATTTAACTTCGACTGCGTTCTGTGACCGCGGAACATCTTCCCTCCTTCCGTTCCACCCCTCCTTTCTCCACCTTTCTCCACAGATACACTTGCACGCATCCAACATGCACACACACGCAGTACAGCTATTCATTTCTTGAAATGTCCTCTGCAGTTGAACGTGGATTACGTGCGCTCCTCTCCTCCTCACCTTGGTCTTACAGCGTGGGTCACCATCCGGGTCTGTCAGAGACCCTCCATACACCACAGGGAGCTGCTCCGGGTCGATGTTTTTTCGTAATATCTCTTGCCAGTTGGCTGTGGACAGTGAGGGGAAAGGGTGGGTCCCCCGCATCCCTATTACATTTACATCGAGTCATTTAGCAGACGCTCTTATTCAGAGTGACTTACAGCAAGTACAGGGACATTCCCACTCTGAAACAAGTAGGGTGAAGTGCCTTGCCCAGGGACACATCGTCATGTTGGTACAGCTGGGGTTCGAAACAGGGGCCTTCTGATTACTAGCCCGACTCCCTTACCGCTCAGCTACCTGACTTCCTCCTCTGTAATCTCCTTATCTTATTGTCTTTGTACACCAAAGCGCTCCGGTTCTTACCTCCCAGCACGACGATCTTGCTGCGCGTCTCCTCACACAGGAAGTGTTTGACGAGGTTGTACGCCATGGGGAAGAGCTTAGGCGCTGTCGGGGAAAGGGGAGAGAGACGCTCGTATAATGTCACACGAAGGCACATCCATAAGCATGCACCATTGGCGTAAGAACCAGGGGGATGGGGGGGGGGGGGGGGGGGTGTATGTGTCGTCGTCGTGCCCCCCACACCATATATTTTAAGCACTACAGAGACGATATTGGGTTTTGTCAGCAAATTTGCCCCCCCCCCCCCCCCCCCCCCCCCCATGTCAAAGTCAATCCTAGGCCCTTGGCATGCACACACACACACACACAAACATGCAAAGACTTGTGAAAAACAGTTAACTCACTATTAACGAGATACACCTTCTTGAGGCCTTCGGGGTAATTATCCTCAAACATGGTCAGCGTCTGCGATAGAGAAAAAGACGTAAAAAAAAGACGTAAAAAATGACCCATGGAAATGTCCATCTGGAAAAGTTCAACCCACATCGGAGCTGATGTACTTAAGGTACCTCTCCATAGGCTTCCAGCGCCGGCTTCCACAGGTGCTTCAGGCCCAACCCCTCGCAGTCGTATACCAGAGTTACGGTGTCGATATTTCTGCCCAGCTGAGAGAGAGATGGTGGAAAGGGAGTCAGGTGGCTCAGCGGATAAGGCGTTGGGCTCATGATCAGAAGGTTGTGAGTTTGATTCCCGGCTGTGGCTATAGGATGTTGTGTCCTTGGGCAAGGATCTTCACCCTACTTGCCTCACCACTCAGCTACCTGACCCCCAGTAGCAGTAGCGGATGTCTTACATTGACATTTATTCATTTAGCAGACACTTTTATCCAAAGCGACTTACAGCAAGTACAGGGACATTCTCCCTGAGAATCTAATCCAGTGAGAGAGAAAAAGGAGATCCTGTACCTTCTCAGACTGTCGCTCACACTCCAGCCGTAGCATCTCCGTGTCCCTGATCTTGGTCTTCATGAAGTCCTGCTTGGTGGACGACATCATGAGACCTTTGGGATCCAGAGGGCCGACGATGTCGTACCAGATGGGACTCCCCTCGCGGTCGTAGCCACACATCCCCCCAGGTAGGTACTTCTCTAACACCTGGGGGCAGAGCCACAATGAACGTCGTACCCACAGGTCATTCTAATTCATGAGGTTGGTTGAGGGTCAGTATGGGCCTTTGTGAAGCCCTTTGTGACATTGCTTGTACAAAGGGCTATACAAATACATTTAGATCTGATTTGATTCTTATTTTCAGTGAAGGCAGTTTGGCCTTTACAGAGTATCTAGCTCTCGCTTATGTCAGCATGAGTGCATGCTTGCGTGTGTGCAGGCAAATACAAAATCACCTACCAGCTTGTCGTTTAAAACACGACAACAACTGGATATGTGAGGTGTGTTGTAGCGACAGTAACAGCTCTATCGTCGACATCCAACCATAACAAAATAGAACAAAGACACTGCCGAAGTTGTGTGGCGAACTTTAAGCCAGAGGTAACCATTGGTTACTGTGTCTCAGTGCCCTCTGTCAGAATAATTGGGACAATACCTCAGGTGGCTTCCAATCAGACAGGATGGTGTCAGCTTTCATCAGTCTCCTGAACTCCACGTGCTAATGAGTGAAGAGAGCGTAGTCAGACACACACAGTGGCACAACAGTGTTTTAATAGAAATCTTGCCATTTTCTGAAACTGCAGACCTTACATTTAGGTTTACATTTATTCATTTAGCAGACGCTTTTATCCAAACCGACTTACAGAAAGTACAGTGACATTCTCCCTGAGGCAAGTAGGGTGACAACCTTCCAATCACAAGGCCAACGCCTTAACCCCTAGAGCCATCTGACCCCCCCGACCTTGATCACCTCAGTACAGGGGTGTCCAATCCTGGTCCTCAAGGGCCGCTGTCTGATGGTTTTAGATTTTCCCTGCTCCAGCACACCTGATTCTAATGAATGGTCCTTATGAGGCTTCCACGGATCATGATGATGATCCATTCATTAGAATCAGGTGTGCTGAAGCAGGGAAACATCTCAAATCT
>CM059339.1:7451301-7688992 GCA_030340685.1 Protosalanx chinensis | reverse complement strand
TTCCCTGCTCCAGCTGACCTGATTGTAATGAAGGGTCAATATCAAGCTCTGTGGAAGCCTCATAACGACCCTTCAATAGAATCAGGTGTGCTGGAGCAGGAAACATCTAAGATCTTCAGGACAGCGGCCCTCGAGGACCAGGGTTGCCGACCCCTCCAGTAGACACACACCTTCTGCTCCCGCCACTCCTCCGTTCAAAACGCTCTCGTCCGTCTGTCCCAGGTCGGTTCTTCCGGGTCCGAGGCCAACGTCGCAGGCGTAGTCCCGGCCTCCGAGGCCCCGGGGCCGGCAGAGGCGCCGCGCCCCCCGGTGTCGGGGCCCTGGGACTACGCCTTGCTGTGCGGTGTGGGGGAACACATCCAGAGGTGCCCCAGCCTGCTCCGGAGGACGACGAGGGCCTGCCCCCTCTGCTCATCACCACCGGGGAGGACGCCAGCGGAGGTGCGTGGGGAGGGGGGCGGAGTCAGATAGCTCAGCAGGTTAAGGCGTTGGCCTCGTCATAAGGTTGCGAGTTCGAACCCCAGCTGTGGCTATGTGACATTGTGTCCTTGGGCAAGGCACTTCACCCTACTTGCCTCGGGGGGGGAATATCCCTGTACTTGCTGCAAGTCGCACTGGATAAAAGCGCCTGGTAAATGAATACTAATTTATTTTATTTTAGGTTTGTGTTTTGTTGTTGCCAGGGTGTTTGCATGCGTTTCAAAGGGCGCCCCCCCCCCCCCCCCCCCCCCCCCCTCAAGCTTTACTCTTGACGTTGAAATCGAAACGTGTACTTCTGTTCTACCAGCAGACCTGCTGTGGAGGAACGCCCCGCCCCCTGCCAAATCCTCCTCCTATTGGAGGAGGGCGGACCCCGCCCTCTGACCTTTGTCCTCAACGCCAACCTACTGGTCCACGTCAAACTGGTCACCTGTAAGTGCGGAACCCCCCTCCCCCTCCCCCTCCTGCACACACCTCTTCCCCTGGCCCCAATCCCAAATCTTCCTCTCCTCCCATTTGTATTGAGTAGACAACCAGCAGGGATGTCGTGGCTCAGTGGGTTAGGGAGTCGGTCTTGCAATCAGACCTTCTCTGGTTTGAACCCTGGCTGCGTCAACATGACGTTGTGTCCTTGGTCAAGGCACTTCACCCTACTTGCCTCAGGGAGAATGTCCCTGTACTTGCTGTAAGTCGCCCTGGATAAAAGCGTCTGCTAAATATAAATGCCTCCTCACCGTGCGTCTCTTCCTCTCTCTTCCTCTCCTGTCAGACTGCGGTCGACGCTGCTGGTGTCTTGGCTCCAGCGGTCTGCAGGCTCTGGGCCAGAGAGAGATGGTGTTTGTGTTGGAGTGCCTGCCAGAGGAGAAGGCGCTGCCTAAAGGACCTGTTCACGCTCTATCTCAACATCTACCAGGACGCCCAGAAGGGTGAGACGCCCCCACGCCTTACCCTCTCCCCCAACACCCGCCCCGGGCCGTGCCGACAAGCGCCAACCCCCCTCTGCTTCCTCTCCCTCCAGGGAAGTTCGTGGAGGAACTGGGCAACGTGACGTTCACCGTCAGCTTCCTGGGCAGCAAGGAGCACGGAGGGATGCTGTTCTTCTCCCCGTCCTGCCAGCCCCTGGAGGGCCTCTGCCTGCCCCCGCAGCCCTTCCTCTGCGGCCTCCTCATCCAGAGGCTGGAGGTGCCCTGGGCCAAAGTCTTCCCCCTCCGTCTCCTCCTGCGGCTGGGGGCCGAACACAGCGGTGCGTGGGGGGGGGGGGGGGTCCCTCCGCCCCGGTCGGTTGTCGAACATGGCGAAGGCTGCGGCCGCTGTGTGTGCGCTGGGGGGGGGGGGGGGGGGGGGGGGGACTTGCTTCGTTAGTCCTGCGCCTCTTGATGACGCGGCTCTTTCTGTGTTTGTTTTCTGCAGTTTACCCCAGCACGCTCCTCAGCGTCCGCTTCCGGGAGTCAGTGTACAGAGAGACAGGACACACCATCATGAACCTGCTGCTGTAAGTAACAAGCACTCCTACAGCTACCTCAGCTAGTGGGTTGGAGGTTTCCCAAATTGTTTTATTTGTAATTTTTTATATACAGTGAACCCTCGTTTTTCACGGGGTTACGTTCCAAAAGAACCCGTGATAAGCCGAAATCCATGAAGTAGAAACCTTCTTTTTTTTACAATTAAATACTCTATTATATATTAAAACCAAAGAACAAACCCTTTTTACAGGCCCAGGCATTTGTTTACAAATAAAAGTACTGTATCCTGTAAACCGCAACTTTATCGATGCACAGGTTTGTGTTGGAGAGACTGTTTAGCCAATCAGAATGCAGAACACAATGCACGAGGCAAATCCGTGAAGTAGCGAAACCGTGATATAGAGAGGGTTCACTGTATATATAATTTGTATTTATATATTTATTATGTATTAATTATTGTATTCATTAAAAAAAATGTTTTTTCTCCATTTTCTTTCATTGTCCATTCATTCATTTTTCATTGTGTCCACAGGACCTTCGAAACTACCAGTACAGCCTCCCAGCAGTGGAGGGGCTGAGGATCCACATGGAGATGGGCCACAGCTACATCGACATTCCCAAGAGCAGGTTCAGCCAGGTAGGCGGCTCATCCGGAAACACACACGTACAAATGCATCAGAAACTCCATAGCTACATATGTATATTTACATGTATTCATTTAGCAAATGCTTTTATCCAAAGCGACTTTCAAGAGAGAGCTTTACAAAAGAGCATTTGTCACTGATCATAACAACACTATAATCCGCAAACATTGCCGGTTGTCTGATTATGAAACGTATGTTTTTTTAAATATATATATATATATATATATATATATATATTAGATTAGATTCAACTTTAATGTCATTACACACGTACAAGTACAGGGTAACGAAATGAAGTTAGTATACAACCAGGAGATACACAGAGTATATACAAGGTATTAAGAGTGATTTGTAAGTACAAATATACACATCTATTGTACAAAATTCTACAGTATTTTTAAAGTATTGGCAGTATTTTTACAGTATTTACAGTGTTGTATGTACAGATATACACGTTACTATATGCGGATAGTGCAAGTCTATCCAAGTATATTCACAGTCTTCTGTCCATTTCTTGAACCAGATGCTGAAGGTAGTGAACACCTCTAACGAGCACGTCATCAGTGTTGGAGCCACTCTGAGCACCGAGGCCGACGCCCACCTGGTGTGCTTCCAGAACGAGGAGGGGAACTACCAGACCCAGGCCAACAGCATGCCGGGCAAGACCCGCACAGGTGGCTGCTCCAGGACCCCCACACTTCCACGGCAGTACCTCCTAACTGGAGGCGCCATAGACCCAACTTTAGTCCAGGGGTGTCCAATCCTGGTCCTCGAGGGCCGCTGTCCTGAAGGTTTTCCATGTTTCCCTGCTCCAGCACACCTGATTCAAATGAAGGGTCATTATCAAGCTCTGTGGAGGTGTGCTGGAGCAGGGAAACATCTAAAACCGTCAGGACAGCGGCCCTCGAGGACCAGGATTTGACACCCCTGCTGTAGTCTAACACCAGACCTGGGTTAGTCCCAGTCTAACTGGGCTGGCTTAAGTTTTTGGTCCTCAGTCACCGCTTTACAAGATCATTCGATATCGTTAGTAGAGTTATGTGATCTGCGCCGATCTTCCACGTGTTTTGGCTTGTGTTGGGTTTGCGGGGAGTCAGGTGGCTGAGTGGTTAAGCAGGGGTGGGCAATCCTGGTCCTCGAGGGCCACTGTCCTGAAGGTTTTCCATGTTTCCCTGCTCCAGCACACCTGATTCAAATGAACAGGTCGTTATCAACCTCTCTGGAAGCATGATCATTATAATCAGGTGTGCTAGAGCAGGGAAATATATAAAACCTTCAGGACAGTGGCCCAGGATTGCCCACCTCTGGGTTAAAGTGTCAAGTTAGCGATCAGAAGGTTCCCGGTTCGATTCTTGGCTGAGGCAACATGACATTGTGTCCTTTGAGCAAAGCACTTCACCCTACTTGCCTCAGAGGGAATGTCCCTGTACTTGATGTAAGTCCTTCTGGATAAGAGCGTCTGCTAAATGACTAAATGTAAATGTGCTGATTGCGTTCCAGTGACGGGAGCCAGCTTCGTGGTCTTCAATGGAGCCCTCAAACCCTCGTCAGGCTTCATCGCCAAGTCCAGCATCGTGGAAGGTATCCCTGCCTCTCCGTCTAGCGACAACCCCCTGCCACCACAGCTGGCGAACATCTGTTCAAACCACATCCTTTCCACAACCGCCCCTCCTCTCTCTGTCTGTCAGGGAGTCAGGGTGGCTGGATGGTTAGGGCATGGGTGTCCAATCCTGGTCCTCGAGGGTCGCTGTCCTGAAGGTTTTAGATGTTTCCCTGCTCCAGCATACCTGATTCAAATGAATGGATCATTATCAAGATCTGTGGCCTGGATAATGACCTTTCATTTGAATCAGGTATGCTGGAGCAGGGAAACATCTAAAACCTTCAGGACAGCGACCCTCGAGGACCAGGATTGGACACCCATGGGTAGGGCTTTGAACTAGTGATGAGAAGGTCGCCAGTTCGATTCCTGGCTGAGGCGATATGACGTTGTGTCCTTGAGCAAGGCACTTCACCCTACTTGCCTCGGGGGAATGTCCCTGTACTTGCTGTAAGTCGCTCTGGATAAGAGCGTCTGCTAAATGACTCCATGTATTCTGGACTGTGTAAATCACCCCCTTCATTGCTCTTTTGAGGTTCTCCCCTCAGAAAGGAGATTCAGAGTCACTTGTTTTAAGTCCAATAGGACAAAGAACTCTTTTGTACCAAGTGCAATCAGGTTACAAAATTTAAAATGTAATTCCTGCAAGTTTTAGATGAGTTTTAGTGTAACAGTGTTTTTAACTGGTCTGTGTTATGTTGATGTGGATGTGCCTTTTAACAGTTGTACTATCTGTATGTTTTTTTACCTGCTGCAAGACAAGTTTCCTCCTTGGGGGACAGTAAACTTGAACTGACCTGAACTGTGAATGTGTGTCAGATGGTGTCATGGTGCAGATCCCTCCGGACACCATGGAGGCCCTGCGCACGGCTCTGAGGGAGCAGACCGACTTCCACATCCCCTGCGGGAGGACGGACGGAACCGAGGTGCGGGACAAAATCACCGTACGCTGGGTGGACTGGGCGGCTCCCGTCAACGTGGGGTAAGAGCGCTGGGGACGTGACGGCTGACATCGGGTGGCTGAGCGGTCAGGGTGTCGGGATAGTAATCGGAAGGTCCCCGGTTTGATTTCCGGGCTGCGCCGACGTGACGTTGTGTCCTTGGGCAAGGCACTTCACCCTACTTGCCTCGGGGGGGGGGGGGATGTCCATGTACTTGCTTTGAGTCGCTCTGGATAAGAGCGTCTGCTAAATGTGTGTGTGTGTGTGTGTGTTTCCGCAGCGTGACCAGCCAGATTGACGGGAGGTCGATGGAAGCCGTCCACAGTGTCAGGATGCAGCAGGAGACTGAGTTCCTGTCTGAGGGACACACCATCAGATGCACTGAGGTTGGTCTCACTCTTCAAACCTCGGTGTGTTCAGACCGAAGAGGCCTTAATGACAACTGGGCTCAACTTCTTCCCTCAACCTACTGTTACACAACTGTGTGTTTGTGTGGGTGTGGACAATGGCTGTGGACAATGGCTGTGCCCATACATTGATTTAATGCAGAATAGCGATTCTTTGCTTCGCGATATTGTATCGATACAAAATTAATAAATACAAAATGTGTATACATTTTTATTATTATAAGGTATAATAAATGTGCTAAGAAGGTTAAGGTTTTCCAAGAATGTAATATTCAGAATTGTACTTTGTCTAAATTAACCTGAAGGTCAATCCTTATTATAACATTTCGATGTTTCAAGTTTCATTTCCGATTCCGTTATTTATGTATTTTTTGGGGTAGTATTGGACAATATAATTCAAAGGACAATATTTATTTAACCCCAATGAACAAAAAGTTGTCCTTGGAAGTACATAACCTAATATTATTTGAGGTTTTCTTCAGCACTTCAATAAATATTGTGATTCTGTAGTGATATTGTGACTTATAGAATGGTAACATGTGTATCGCGGTGTATATATATAGTATTGAAAGGTACTGGGTGATACTTACCGCTGGTGTAGACTGACTGCTTGCGTATCTCTCACCAGGTGTTTTACCTGTTGAAGACTTCAGACAGCTCCCTGGCAGCAGTGCTGCCCACATGCAGCGTGTTCCAGAGGGAGATGGCGCTAGCCAGCTGTAGCGCCCTCACCCCGCACCTCGCCGTGCTCACGGCCAGAGGGATCAACACGCTCGCCCTCCGGGTCTCCACAAGCACCGACATGGTGAGTAACTTACGCACGTCCATGCACTAACGTTATTGAGTATGGATTTCACACTGTGCTTGTCTAGAGCAGGGGTGGGCAACTCTGGTCCTCGAGTGCCATTGTCTTCAAAGTTTTAGACGTTTCCCTGGTCTAGCACACCTGATTCAAATAATAATAATAATAATAATAATAATAATGCTTCATTTATCAGACGCTTTTATCCAAAGCGACTTGCAGTAAGTACAGGGACATTCCCCCTGAGGCAAGTAGGGTGAAGTGCCTTGCCCAACGACACAACATTACATAGCCACAGCCAGGGGTTTGAACTCACAACCTTACGATTACAAGGCCAACACCTTAACCCGCTGAGCCATCTGACTCCCTGGTCCCTCAAATGAAGGGGTCGTTATCAAACTCTGTGGAAGCCTGATAATGACCATTCATTAGAATCAGGTGTGCTGGAGCAGGGAAACTTTCAGAAGAGTGGCCCACGAGGACTGGAATTCCCCGCTCCCTGGTCTAGGGTCATCGAGGGCCAAGACGGTGCAGGTTTTCATGTCAACCAAGCACTAAACCAGCTGATTTCACTAATGAGTTTCTCCACTTAAACAGCTGGAGTAGTTTTTAGCAGACTCTCTGATCCAGAGTGATTTACAGCAAGTACAGGGACATTCCCCCCTGAGGCAAGTAGAGTGAAGTGCCTTTCCCAAGGACACACTGTTATGTTGCCACAGCCTAGATTTGACCCAGGTACCATCTGATTACTAGCCCAGTTCCCTAACCGTCACATGACTCCCACACTAGTGCTTGGTTGACACTTCATTTGAAACCCCGGATCTAGAGGGTTAATTAGATTAGATTAGATGAACCTTTATTTGTACTCCGGGGGTGGAAATTGCAGTTCACAACAGCAGCAGGGTAAAGTACAGCACACAGAGTTGCAGGGTAATATAACAATAATGACAATGTACGAATGGATAAAGGATAACGTACGCGTCTGATAATGTGCTGTGTGTTGGATCATGTCCGTCCCAGGTGGAGTACCAGGCGGGCTCAGGAGGCAGGCTCCTTCCCCAGCGCTACATGAACGAGCTGGACAGCGCCCTGATCCCCGTCATCCACGGAGGCTCCGCCAGCGTCCCGCAGATCGCCATGGATATCGAGTTCATCTTCTACATCACGCACTGCATCTAAAACCCCCGCACGCATTCCTTCCCACGCTCGTCAGCGCATCACGAACGGACCGTCGGGGGCGCAGGAAGAGGCTTGCAGAGGACCTGATTGGGCGTTAAGAGGAAGCGAACGACGAACGAAACACTCCAGACTTTGGATACACGAGTCGGCACATTTACGACGCGATTGGCTATAAGACTGAACCGTTAATAACCGGGGCTCCCCTTCCCAGGTCTAAACAGCCAGAGGTGTAGCTCAGTGCACGTGTCGTGGTGGTAAATGGCTGTAGAATTGCTTTTTGCGATATGCTGCTTGTATCTTTCCGCCATTGGGAAAACATCTGGAGATCTTTAAGTTCCAGGGGTCACCAAAACTGCTTCACTCAAAGCTGCCAAAACGCTAAACATTGATAACCAACCTACCCAACAAAAAAAACACACAAAAAACGACAACCTGAAGATCACCTGACTCTCGTATTCTCTTTACTTCCTGCTTTGCCTTCATGGCTTCCTGCTGGTCTCCCAGTCTTGAAGCATCTATGAATGTTTCAACGGACAAAAAATCTCTCTCTCTCTCTCTGTCTCTGTCTCTGTCTCTGTCTCTCTCTCTCTGTCTCTGTCTCTGTCTCTGTCTCTCTCTCTCTCTCTCTCTCTCGACATATTTATTGCATATTTATAATGATGTCATGGTAACAGACAATTGAATGGTAAGACAGCAAACAGTCTGTGGTCAGACGTGAGAGGGAGATGAACTCGACAGGATTTCCACTGGACGAGCCGTTGCTGCAAACTATATCTGTCTGTGTCTTGTGGCCATGAAGGAGAACCCAGGTTTAGCTTTTCCAGCAAGCCCACGGGTTCAAGAATCAGGTCTCTTGTTTGTTCCTAAGTGTAGTTTCCTCTTCCTGTCTGATCATTTGACGTGTTGTTAGTGGATGAATGGGGAGGGGTCCAGTTCCTATAATTAGTTTGTCCAACTGTACATAAATGATATGCACATAGAATCTATATCAGAGCTTTTCTTTTCCAGTTTAAAGAACTATTTTCGAACTGCTCCATATTGTGGAATGAAAAAGTTCATATTTTTGATAGGCTGTTAAGTCACTTTGCAGTTGTAGTGCAAAAAGGTCTGTTTGCCATGATGGGCAAAATAAAGACCAGACCCATAGGAAGGTCTAGAAACCACACACAATAATGCTCAACGTCATAATTGTTTCAATTTCTTTTTTCTTCTTTTTACTTGTGAAGGTATTTTATTTGCTGGTCCAGCCAGCATCTAGTCTTAGAGCTAATGAGAAACAGTAGTGAAGTTCCTTTGACTAGCATGCAGCCCAGATATCCTATAGCCACTCCATGGATAATAACTACTGGCCACTTATGGAAGGGCAGTTGTTCGTTACAAAATAACTTTTTTTTCCCCAGTTTGTAGATCAGTTTCTTCAACCCCTGAGTTTCCCCTTGCACTGCTTTTATGGCAGTTCAAGTGTCCAATGCTGACCTCAGACCAGCTAAATTAATTAGGTGTGGTTTTTGTTTTACTCCTGTTTGGCTACTGGTGATTTGGACCTGAGATTTGCCTCTCAGTCGTCCCCTCTTAGCACAGTCCTCAACCACAACAGCAGTTCAGGAGCTGTGCTGAATGTCTTATGGTCAGCAGAACAGCTTGGTTGTTTCATAGTGCTTTAAACAGACTTATCCGGTCACTAAGCTAATTCCCGGTGTTGTAATGCACTTTAAATGGTGGTGAGATAACTGGCCCAGGTGTTCTGGTGCTAAAAACACACAGGAGGTGTTAGAAGTGGTGTTCCTGTATGGAACAAGAACTTTCCATTAAAAATAAACAACACAGATTGGCTCTCTTATACTGACCAAAGCAGCAGTCTCTGGGGGTATTTGCTACCCATTATTTGTGCCTGTATCTAGTATTAAAATGGAGAGCTTTTAGCTATGTATGGTCAGCCGTTCATCTTTCTCCCGTAATTACTGCATAATTATTGTACCCATAACAAACGGCCCCATGCAGTTTGCACATGTCCGATACCTGGGAAAGACTCTTGCATCACAGAGAGGAGATTATTATTCTTGTTTGTAGAACTTCCCATGTTCTAGTCCGCAGTCTACTTTAGTCTGAGAACTCGACTTGTTCAGAGCTACTTGAACCCAGATCTGTTGCAAGCTGATGGTTTGGATGTAAGTTCGATATCTCTGGGATGGCAAAATCTAAAATAGGCTAAAATGTTGATGTTCCGAGCAGGAGAGTTACATTGGATCATTTAGATCATTCAGGATAGATTTTCTTCTGTGCATCTGGCAGTACAATTTTACTGCAATGGGAGTTATCTTAAGGAATTGTCTTTCATGCAATTTGTGATTAATAGAACTTTCCATGAAGATAAAGTATTTTTATGCTTTTTAAAAACTGTTTAATTATATATTTTTTGGTGTGTAAATCACCTGTATTTATTCATTACCACCATCTTTAGTTGGTGACACCTGGTATCTGGGTTTTGGTGATCTCTCCAAAT
The DNA here is from genome assembly GCA_030340685.1 of Protosalanx chinensis. NCBI lineage: Eukaryota > Metazoa > Chordata > Actinopteri > Osmeriformes > Salangidae > Protosalanx > Protosalanx chinensis. The sequence goes on along the minus strand of CM059339.1, from coordinate 7,678,973 downwards.
AATATTAATTTCTAAATATGTATTTCACTTGTCAAGTAAAATCAAGTTTTATGCAGTCACTGTCTCAGTTTATACTAATTAGAATGTGTGTTTTCATCTGAAGTGAAATATATATAGTGGGATTTGTACATTGATCTGCTGTCTAAGCCCTTTGTTACGTGGGACCTGATTTGAACTCTGACCCCGTAACCTTTGAAGATGTGCCTGGAATTAAAAGGCCGCGCAGGAGTGACGTTTAAATTACTGCACTTGTAGTCTCATTTGTGGTCGGAAGGGGGCAGTGTTGCGGTGTACAGACACTGTAAAACAACTACAGTAACCTGTATGTGAGGTCAGATTACTATTTAATGCAGTAACTAAGCGGAAAGAAAAATTCAAAACAAATGTGTTCCTTACACAACTTGCGTCAGTGAACTATTCAAACTACCCCCAACATGTTTTATGTAAAAAAATACAAAACATAAAACTAAATACAGTGAATTACTTTCCAAAAATTATTTTTTTGGTGTAACTATATGTATTTTACCACAGCTTAAATGTGTCTTTACTTTGTACTACGTGAAGTATGTGGGTACAGTATAGTACTTCAAAACGGCTCAGTGTAGTAGAAGACCTTTATTCCCAGGCGTGTCAGGGAGGAGTGACATCAGACCACTCAGAGTGACGTCAGACCACTCAATCCAACACTGTCCATTATGGCTCGTTTGACTGGAGGACCGGCGTGATTTCGAGAGGCACCTGGCGCCCCCCGCCCCCCCCCCCCCCAAATAAAAATAAAATAAAATAATACATTGTGCCACTTCCTGCCTGACGGCGCAGCTGCCTCACTGTACAGGTCTGCAGACAGGTACTTTTGGGTGATTTTACACCTACGATCTCGGCAAACGACGAAATGAGTGGTCGAGTCGGAGACTTGAGCCTTAAGCAGGCGGAAACCTTAGAGCAGGTAATGTTCATTACGCTGGAAAAATAATAGGATTTAAACTGTAGGCTACTATGGAAAATATGACTGTGCAGTGAGTAGAGTGTAGTACAGTATAAACTTGAAAAGTACAGCCTGAACTTGAAAATAAAGTAGACTGGCATCCATGGACTGGACATGAGATGAAATATGGGGACGTGAGGATACACGTACTTTGCAATAGCGGTGTAACATTTGCAAATTAAATAGGCCTACCCCCCAATATTATTCAGTTCATGATGACGTTGGATAGGCTGTATTTCACATTTGCTCATTTGGCTTAATCTTTTTTTGTGCTTTACGTTTACTGTGAATGTGACTGATTTATTCAATATGCTTTGTCAAGTTTCGAAAGAGAATCGAGGATATTCTCCCCAAGCTGCCATTGCAACATGATCACTACCTCCTCCGATGGTTAAGAGGTGAGATAATAAATATTATAAATATTATAAAGATCACCTCTATCATAATCTTACTAATGTCAAACTCAGCAGTTTGTGTTGTCAAAACATCAGACTCAGGAACAGTAACAAGAATATGAATAACTAGGAAACAAGCTTGGTTCAGTTATTTCATTCAATTGTAAATAAGGTCTATAGACTTCAAATAAATGTTAAACATTTTAACTAAATAAACAAACAAAAAAAATCACTGAGGTTTTATGACTACAGGGTTTGTATGTTGTTTGTATGTTGACCATTTTTCTTAAGGACAAATGAAAGCACAGTCTATCTGATCAGGTTTCATTGCCTGTTCCCTCAGGCAAAAGCTCACACATCTCAGATTGAAAATGTTTCCTAAGAAATATAAACTCTTCCATCAACACGATTGTCATAATAAATTGTTCTCAGACAAGGTATAAAACCAGTCTTAACAAACCCGTTTGTACTACAATTGCAAGCCACTTTTCCCTAAAAATGTTATCTACTGAGACATATTTCATTTAAGTCTTTTAACTTCTAGGAATTGTCCATATGATTAATGTTGGTAAACTAATCTGTGCACCTATCTGTTGCAGTCCTAGCAACTGTCTTAGAAAACACAAAATACTTTGGCATGTAGTTTAAAAGCCTATGCTAACTGAAAACAATGTAACATTTAGAAAACACCCCCAATAGAAATAATCCCCTTTATTTGGGGCAAATGTCCTACAACCTGGGGGTCAGCGTTGTTGTTTACAAGGTTGTGCAAATCGACATCTCCCTGCCTATCCTTCTTGATTGACCTATTAGGTATGACTGTCCTTCACCCGGCCCTCTCCTCTTTGCTCATATTATCTTGTTTACTCTGCCTGATGATAGTGAATAAACAGAATGGTTAGCTCCTTTTTTCTAATCCCCACTGTGGCCTTAAACAGGTACACAAAAGGTCCTACTGTGTTGTAATGATGTGTTTTCACTTGTTCTACACAATGAGAATACTAGACTCTGAGAAAATGTGTGTCAGCCAGTCAGTTGACCTGTAATCCAAGATAATAGACAATTCCAAGGTGTGGATTACAGTCAAGTGGATTAAAGTACAGTAATTACAGAAGCGTTTGCGGGACTAGAATCTGGAAAGCATGCAGATTAATAATCCATGATCCTGAGGCATAAATGGCCATAGCTAAGCGGTGCTACACACAATACCTACCTTCGAGTGCGTCTCATGGTCAGTTTGATTTGATATATATTCCAACCTGTAATTATACCAACAGTCTATTTATTACAATTTCGGTGATAAGTAACAAAAAATGGGAAACAATTTTCAGTAGTGTTGAGTCGTTACGGAGAGTATGTAAAATATACTGAAGGTTACACCATGGACCTGTGTGTGTGTGTGTGTGTTGACTCTTCCACGTACTGGGTACTATTTCAAGGAAAGTGCAAATCAATATGGGTCCACATTTAGTTCAATATTTGCACAGGCCCCCATCCTGCACCAGTCTGAAGCTTTTTCCTATTTTAGAATTCCAAAGTTCATTAGTTTTAAAGGTTTGCATACTTCAACAACCCACACATGAGTCATGATCAAAGGTTCGCTTTGGTTTACCCACGCAATGTTCTCTCTGTCCATCCAAAAAGGAAAAGTTTCAAAATGGAAATATCACTGTTGTTACCATAATGTCTAAAAACACATAACATATGTGCACGTTTGCAAATGATGTATACAATTTAATTAAATAATATTCACAATAATAACCACACTGGCTTTATAATCTTTCAGTTTTTTCCTTTATTTTCAGCTCGGAGCTTCAACATCGAAAAAGCCGATGTGATGCTGAGAAAGGTACCTGAGAACCTTTTTCAACTTTAAATTCACTGTTTATGTCATAGCTATTAAGCTCTTCAGATATGCTGATTATACACTTCAAGGTTTCCTCCCCAAACAGTTTGTGTTCTTGGGGAGTTAACAGGGAGTCATGTGGCGCAGTCAGTTAGGGTGTCGGGTTAGTAATCAGAAGGTCTCTGGGTCGAACCCTGGCTGTGTCAACATGACGTTGTGTCCTTGGGTAAGGTATTTCACTGTACTTGCCTCAGGGGGATTGTCTCTGTAGTTGCTGTAAGTTGTTCTGGATAAGAACATGTCGCATGATTAAATTTAAATGTGTTCTGTGTGTACACTTCTATGCACATGCTTTCCCTGTTATACATTAAGACATGGGTGTCCAATCCTGGTCCTCGAGGGCCGCTGTCCTGAAGATTTGAGATGTTTCCCTGCTTCAGCACACCTGATTCTAATGAATGGATCATCATCATGATCCGTGGAAGCCTCATAAGGACCATTCATTAGAATCAGGTGTGCTGGAGCAGGGAAAATCTAAAACCATCAGACAGCGGCCCTTGAGGACCAGGATTGGACACCCCTGTACTGAGGTGATCAAGGTCGGGGGGGTCAGATGGCTCTAGGGGTTAAGGCGTTGGCCTTGTGATTGGAAGGTTGTCACCCTACTTGCCTCAGGGAGAATGTCACTGTACTTTCTGTAAGTCGGTTTGGATAAAAGCGTCTGCTAAATGAATAAATGTAAACCTAAATGTAAGGTCTGCAGTTTCAGAAAATGGCAAGATTTCTATTAAAACACTGTTGTGCCACTGTGTGTGTCTGACTACGCTCTCTTCACTCATTAGCACGTGGAGTTCAGGAGACTGATGAAAGCTGACACCATCCTGTCTGATTGGAAGCCACCTGAGGTATTGTCCCAATTATTCTGACAGAGGGCACTGAGACACAGTAACCAATGGTTACCTCTGGCTTAAAGTTCGCCACACAACTTCGGCAGTGTCTTTGTTCTATTTTGTTATGGTTGGATGTCGACGATAGAGCTGTTACTGTCGCTACAACACACCTCACATATCCAGTTGTTGTCGTGTTTTAAACGACAAGCTGGTAGGTGATTTTGTATTTGCCTGCACACACGCAAGCATGCACTCATGCTGACATAAGCGAGAGCTAGATACTCTGTAAAGGCCAAACTGCCTTCACTGAAAATAAGAATCAAATCAGATCTAAATGTATTTGTATAGCCCTTTGTACAAGCAATGTCACAAAGGGCTTCACAAAGGCCCATACTGACCCTCAACCAACCTCATGAATTAGAATGACCTGTGGGTACGACGTTCATTGTGGCTCTGCCCCCAGGTGTTAGAGAAGTACCTACCTGGGGGGATGTGTGGCTACGACCGCGAGGGGAGTCCCATCTGGTACGACATCGTCGGCCCTCTGGATCCCAAAGGTCTCATGATGTCGTCCACCAAGCAGGACTTCATGAAGACCAAGATCAGGGACACGGAGATGCTACGGCTGGAGTGTGAGCGACAGTCTGAGAAGGTACAGGATCTCCTTTTTCTCTCTCACTGGATTAGATTCTCAGGGAGAATGTCCCTGTACTTGCTGTAAGTCGCTTTGGATAAAAGTGTCTGCTAAATGAATAAATGTCAATGTAAGACATCCGCTACTGCTACTGGGGGTCAGGTAGCTGAGTGGTGAGGCAAGTAGGGTGAAGATCCTTGCCCAAGGACACAACATCCTATAGCCACAGCCGGGAATCAAACTCACAACCTTCTGATCATGAGCCCAACGCCTTATCCGCTGAGCCACCTGACTCCCTTTCCACCATCTCTCTCTCAGCTGGGCAGAAATATCGACACCGTAACTCTGGTATACGACTGCGAGGGGTTGGGCCTGAAGCACCTGTGGAAGCCGGCGCTGGAAGCCTATGGAGAGGTACCTTAAGTACATCAGCTCCGATGTGGGTTGAACTTTTCCAGATGGACATTTCCATGGGTCATTTTTTACGTCTTTTTTTTACGTCTTTTTCTCTATCGCAGACGCTGACCATGTTTGAGGATAATTACCCCGAAGGCCTCAAGAAGGTGTATCTCGTTAATAGTGAGTTAACTGTTTTTCACAAGTCTTTGCATGTTTGTGTGTGTGTGTGTGCATGCCAAGGGCCTAGGATTGACTTTGACATGGGGGGGGGGGGGGGGGGGGGGGGGGGGGGCAAATTTGCTGACAAAACCCAATATCGTCTCTGTAGTGCTTAAAATATATGGTGTGGGGGGCACGACGACGACACATACACCCCCCCCCCCCCCCCCCCATCCCCCTGGTTCTTACGCCAATGGTGCATGCTTATGGATGTGCCTTCGTGTGACATTATACGAGCGTCTCTCTCCCCTTTCCCCGACAGCGCCTAAGCTCTTCCCCATGGCGTACAACCTCGTCAAACACTTCCTGTGTGAGGAGACGCGCAGCAAGATCGTCGTGCTGGGAGGTAAGAACAGGAGCGCTTTGGTGTACAAAGACAATAAGATAAGGAGATTACAGAGGAGGAAGTCAGGTAGCTGAGCGGTAAGGGAGTCGGGCTAGTAATCAGAAGGCCCCTGTTTCGAACCCCAGCTGTACCAACATGACGATGTGTCCCTGGGCAAGGCACTTCACCCTACTTGTTTCAGAGTGGGAATGTCCCTGTACTTGCTGTAAGTCACTCTGAATAAGAGCGTCTGCTAAATGACTCGATGTAAATGTAATAGGGATGCGGGGGACCCACCCTTTCCCCTCACTGTCCACAGCCAACTGGCAAGAGATATTACGAAAAAACATCGACCCGGAGCAGCTCCCTGTGGTGTATGGAGGGTCTCTGACAGACCCGGATGGTGACCCACGCTGTAAGACCAAGGTGAGGAGGAGAGGAGCGCACGTAATCCACGTTCAACTGCAGAGGACATTTCAAGAAATGAATAGCTGTACTGCGTGTGTGTGCATGTTGGATGCGTGCAAGTGTATCTGTGGAGAAAGGTGGAGAAAGGAGGGGTGGAACGGAAGGAGGGAAGATGTTCCGCGGTCACAGAACGCAGTCGAAGTTAAATAAAGGAAGGAAAATAAGCGTGCCTGTCTGTGTGCGTAGATCAATTATGGCGGAACAGTGCCCAAGTCCTACTATGTTCTGGACTCGGTGAAGGTTCAGTACGACAACAGGGTGACCATCGGTCGAGGCTCTGCCTTCGTGCTGGAGTGTGACATCACCTGCCCCGGCAGCCTTCTGAGGTAAACCATAATACTTCACTTCTAACCTTCTGGTGTATTGTAAAAAAAGGTCGTAGAGTTAGTCATCTGGATACTTTTCAAAATTAAATCATCCGGAAGTCATTCTCAATCAAAGAATACACCTTCTGATGTATTCTTTTGGAATTATAACTAAGCTTGTCATATCCTGCTACTTCTTAGAATGAGGTTTCCATTGAGAAATGACAGGATTGGATTACAAACTCTTCTGGGGAGGTTGGAACGCTTTCCTTTAGCCTCCCATCTTTCAGAATTGACAATAAAGCAGACTTGACTTTCCCCTTTTAGGTGGCAGTTTTTGAGCGATGGGGCCGATATTGGGTTCGGTGTTTTTAGGCACGCCACAGAGAGGGGGAGTCAGAAGATAGAGGACATGGTCCAGATCCTACCCAGCCAGCGCTACAATGCCCACATGGTCCCCGAAGACAGCTCACTTACCTGCGATGAGCCAGGAGTTTGTAAGTACGCCATAGACCAGGTGTGTCAAACTGGTGCCATCGCGGACCAAGAGGGTGCAGGTGTTCGTGTCAACCAAGCCACTACACCAGCTGATTTCACGAGTTTCTCCACTTAGTGAAATCAAACTCGTTATTGAAATCAGCTGGTGTTCTTGGTTGATGCGAAAACCTGCACCCTCTTGGCCCGCGATGGCACCAGTTTCACACCCCTGCCATACACCGTTAATAAAAGACGCTCGTCTCTACTTCCCCCCACTGGACAAAAACATGAAGCCAGAATATCCCAGATACGGGTGCTGCCGTGGTGATGTCATTACAAACCAGAGTCTGATCAGCGGTGATTGGGTGATGGAACCGCAGTATCAATGATCAATTGCTGGCAAACGCAAACTCCTTTTTACCTTGTGCACTGGAAGAGATATCAGCTACCTAAAATGACAGAAACCATCTTTGGGGGAGAAAAACAGAATTTGGATGTGAACTTTGATTTCTGTATTTGTCTCATGTTCTACGGAGGGGGCGGGACTAACGACCTATACTGCAGCCAATCACCAGTGGGCGATCAAGATGTTTTGCCTTGCTGCCATGCCATCCATTCTTTATAGTCAATGAAGTACACACACACACACACACACACAAATACACTATTGACAGCTGGTAGCCTATGCAGTCCTTGAACAGTCGCCATGAGTTATTCTCTGATTCTCTCTCTGCTTTTGTTGCACCCTGCAGATGTTCTGCGTTTCGACAACACGTACAGTATTCTGCAGGCAAAGAAGATCAGCTACAACATGGAGGTTGTTCTGCCAGATGGACGAACTCAGAGCCTCGGGAGCTGAGGAGACAGACAGCTGCCAACGACACTCACACATAACACACACACACACATACACACAACACACAACCAGCCAAACTTGCATTTGAGAAGGTTACAGTTACAGGGACTGGAAAAGATTCTAATGAATGGGTTGTTATCAAGCTCTGTGGAAGCCTCATAATGATCATTCATTAGAATCAGGTGTGCTGGAGCAGGGAAACCTCTAACACTGTCAGGACAGTGGCTCCCGAGGACCAGGGTTGGGCACCCCCTGGTGTAAAAGTTGATATAGCAACACCCAAGTCTGCACATGAACTACAACAGTGACAGGAGAACTACAACTCTACACACACATCTGACACACCCCGAGCATGGTGCACTGTGGGAAGGCAAGCGATGCCAAGCTTAATAGAACAAACATGTCATTTCAACAGACAATGACAAATTTACGAACCAAAGTACTTGGTTTGTATTTTCAATAGTGGACAAAAGGTCATGTGAAAGCAGCCCATGAATCTCAGGACAAATCTAAATTGTGACGTTTTATTCAATTTACGATGTTTTTTTTCATAGTAGGTAAACATACATATAATGTATTGAATTACACCATGAATCACATACAGGCCGCTGATTCCTGTACAATCTGTAATATAAAAATAAAAATATTTATATGTTATAAGTTGTTTTGTAATGACGTGTTTATTTGGAAATTATATTGGCCAATGCCCAACGTTTTTCTCTTTGGCCCTGCCTCTCTTTGGCCCTGCCTCTCTTTGGCCCTGCCTCTCTTTGGCCCTGCCTCTCTTTGGCCGTGCCTCTCTTTGGCCCTGCCTCTCTTTGGCCCTGCCTCTCCTGCCCCTGACATAACTGAACCATCTAATAATAGACCAAGTGGCCTCAACTGACTCACTGCAGCGTACGTCATTATTGAACATTACTCACTTTAACCACTAGATGGCAGTGTAACATCAGACCGTGGGAATATTGCAGCCTCATTGGTTGTACTGGTGGAGGGGATAAATGACTGCAGGCTCTATTACATAATCGTAGGTCACAGCTGAAAGCTCAGATACGTTCTGCAGTGAGAAAAATAAATTTAGTAACATAACGTAGACTATAATGTGTTTTATTTCCGGATCAATTGTTCGTTCTTGCTGGCCAGAATCTCAATATGTTAAAAGAAATCTCGTCCCATTTTAAGGACAGTGTCAGGGGCTTGGGTTAGGCTGGACAGTTGCATAATAACCTCTGACCTTAACTGACTGCCTATAATCATCGACCTCTTTCCAGCCCTGGGTCCCATCAACCCCCTCAACCTCATCAGCCTTATCTTTCATATAGAAATCTAAACCTCACATTCTCAGTTCGCCATTGAGTGCTTCGCCCCATAGAAGGAAATGCTGATCAAACACATTTTGCGTTCCCCGACAGTCTGCATGGTCCAGATCCTGCAAGGTTCCCCTGCAAGGTTCCCCTACAGTCTGCATGGTCCAGATCCTGCAAGGTTCCCCTGCAAGGTTCCCCTACAGTCTGCATGGTCCAGATCCTGCAAGGTTCCCCTGCAAGGTTCCCCGACAGTCTGCATGGTCCAGATCCTGCAAGGTTCCCCTGCAAGGTTCCCCTACAGTCTGCATGGTCCAGATCCTGCAAGGTTCCCCTGCAAGGTTCCCCTGCAAGGTTCCCCTACAGTCTGCATGGTCCAGATCCTGCAAGGTTCCCCTGCAAGGTTCCCCTACAGTCTGCATGGTCCAGATCCTGCAAGGTTCCCCTGCAAGGTTCCCCGACAGTCTGCATGGTCCAGATCCTGCAAGGTTCCCCTACAGTCTGCATGGTCCAGATCCTGCAAGGTTCCCCTGCAAGGTTCCCCGACAGTCTGCATGGTCCAGATCCTGCAAGGTTCCCCTGCAAGGTTCCCCTGCAAGGTTCCCCTACAGTCTGCATGGTCCAGATCCTGCAAGGTTCCCCTGCAAGGTTCCCCTACAGTCTGCATGGTCCAGATCCTGCAAGGTTCCCCTGCAAGGTTCCCCTACAGTCTGCATGGTCCAGATCCTGCAAGGTTCCCCTACAGTCTGCATGGTCCAGATCCTGCAAGGTTCCCCTGCAAGGTTCCCCTACAGTCTGCATGGTCCAGATCCTGCAAGGTTCCCCTGCAAGGTTCCCTTACAGTCTGCATGGTCCAGATCCTGCAAGGTTCCCCTGCAAGGTTCCCCGACAGTCTGCATGGTCCAGATCCTGCAAGGTTCCCCTGCAAGGTTCCCCTACAGTCTGCATGGTCCAGATCCTGCAAGGTTCCCTTCTTGATGCAGAGACAGAGGGACACTTTCCCTCTTTTACATAACAGCTGGGTCTTCAAACTACAATCAGATGGGAAACAGCGCAAGATCCAATCTGCCGCATAGCTCTGGGCAGTCACAGCAAAATGCATATTCATTAGATTCAGCCTAGGATGATGATTAAGAAAACATTTTCGGCAGCGAAGGAATTTTAAATGAGTTAAAAAAAAAAATAAGGGTTTCGCGAACAAGCCATCATGAGTGTCGCGTTATTGTAATGCGTAAAATTGTCGGCGAAAATAACAGGTTTAAAAAATCATTTTGCCTGTTAACTTGAGCATTAGTGTTTTGATTATTATAAATAGCGTCCATATATTTGTGTGTACGCTTGTTTCTGTACCTGTCGCGCCCCGTTAGGCGCTAAAAAAACAGCCGGGGCGGAGCCATGAAGGCAGGAGTAAAGTGACGTCCACCCGCAGGTCCGTGAAACAAACATGGCGACAGACTGGAGCGGGCTGCAGGGATATGGTCTCACTTTAATAGTTTTCCTGTGGGGCGCAGTCGGAGGAAGAACCGAGACAGCGACGTCGAGCGTCAGCGGCAGCGGGAGCCAAGTGCTCGGAATGCGGTTAGAGAGGAGCGACAAGCCCGCCTCGACCACCGATGACGGGGTCATCCAGGTGACCGAAGAGAGCACCGTCCTGCTCCGGTTCTACGGGGTGCAGCTCAACTCAGGTAGTTGGACGCAGATCCGCTTTACGGAACGAGGTGATGATGGGGAGGACCAGGATGGGGTGGATGATCATATGGACTCACCGAACAGGACTTGTGTAGATTTCACCAAAGACTTCAACATCGGGACTTACATGAACGTCAGTAGCAGAGGAACCACCGGTGTTCTCAGCCTGAACATTAAGCCGCTTCGGAAGAGCGAAGCGCAAAAGGTATATGGTTTGTGCGTCAGGACTGAGGAGGGGGGCAGGTGGGCTCTTCTTGGAGAGAACGATGGCAAACTCCTGGTGGTGGAGGAGAAGAAGTCCTTACTGCCCTTGTGGCTGCAGGTCATCGTGATAGGATGCTTGCTGGTGCTCTCAGGGATGTTCAGCGGGCTGAACCTGGGGCTGATGGCTTTGGATCCTATGGAGCTCCGCATCGTCCAGAGCTGTGGGACCGAGAAGGAGAAGAAATACGCACGGAAGATCGAGCCCATCCGCAGCAAGGGGAACTACCTGCTTTGCTCGCTCCTGCTCGGTAACGTTCTCGTCAACACGACCCTCACCATCCTCCTGGACGACCTCATAGGCTCAGGGTTGGGGGCCGTGGTAGCCTCCACTGTTGGTATCGTGATATTCGGGGAAATCGTTCCCCAGGCACTGTGTTCCCGCCACGGGCTGGCCGTGGGTGCAAACACCATCATGGTAACCAAATTCTTCATGCTCCTAACTTTCCCGCTGTCTTTCCCTGTCAGCAAGCTTTTGGACGTTTTACTGGGTCAAGAAATAGGCACGGTGTACAACCGAGAGAAGCTGGTGGAGATGTTGAAAGTCACCGAACCGTACAACGACTTGGTGAAAGAGGAGCTGAACATGATCCAGGGAGCTCTGGAGCTCCGGAACAAGACGGTGGAGGACGTGATGACGCCCCTGTCCAACTGCTTCATGATCCAGGCGGACGCCGTGCTGGACTTCAACACCATGTCGGAGATCATGGAGAGCGGATACACCCGGATCCCCGTGTTCGACGACGAGCGCTCCAACATCGTGGACATCCTGTACGTGAAGGACCTGGCCTTCGTGGACCCGGACGACTGCTCCACCCTGAAGACCATCACCAAGTTCTACAACCATCCGGTGCACTTTGTGTTTCACGACACCAAGCTCGACGCCATGCTGGAGGAGTTTAAAAAAGGTTGGTGTTTCTGTCGTCGTCATGGCCGTGTGTGTGTGTGTGTGTGTGTGTGTTTCATCTGGCTGTCTGCAGTAAAGTTGCTGAACAGTGAGGGATTTGGGCTAGTATTCAGAATGTTGCAGGTTCGAATTCAGGCCATGCCAACATGACATGTCTTTCGGCAAGGCACTTCACCCTACTTGCTAGAGGGGGAACGTCCCTGTACTTGCTGTAAGGCGCTCTGGATAAGAGCGTCTGTTTAATGACTAAATGTAAATTTCTGCAGACTTGTGGGATTGGTGATTGATTGGTGAGGCTACTGAGGCAGGTAGCGTGTTTTTCCATCAAACGTTTTGTGTGGAATTCTGTTGATTCAGCTATTTCCATCCATGCATGAACACATGCATATTCCTATGTTTATCTGGGCAGACATGCTGTTTGGATTTCAATTGATAGCTTTATTGATCTGTGGAATTTCGAAAGCCCTAGTTGTCAGAGGGGATAAATGTTTTTTTTTTTTTTTCCTGGCCTGCAGAAGGGGGGCGAATTTCTGTGGTCCTAGAGGGCCTTATGGTTGATATCATAGCTCAGCCCTCATGTGATGGGCCACTATCATAGCAGCCAATAAAATAGTTTTTCGTGACACAGCCACGTTTTCAGACCAGAAAGAAGGGGTTAAAACATGCAGGACAGTGGGCCCTGAAGACCAGGGAAACATCTAAAACATGCAGGACAGTGGGGCCCTGAGGACCAGGGACACATCTAAAATATGCAGGACAGTGGGGCCCTGAGGACCAGGGAAACATCTAAAACATGCAGGACAGTGGGGCCCCTGAGGACCAGGGAAACATATAAAACATGCAGGACAGTGGGGCCCTGAGGACCAGGGAAACATCTTAAACATGCAGGACAGTGGGGCCCTGAGGACCAGGGAAACACCTAAAACATTCAGGACAGTGGGGCCCTGAGGACCAGGGAAACATCTAAAACATGCAGGACAGTGGGGCCCCTGAGGACCAGGGAAACATATAAAACAGGCAGGACAGTGGGACCCCTGAGGACCAGGGAAACATCTAAAACATGCAGGACAGTGGGGCCCCTGAGGACCAGGGAAACATCTAAAACATGCAGGACAGTGGGGCCCTGAGGACCAGGGAAACATCTTAAACATGCAGGACAGTGGGGCCCTGAGGACCAGGGAAACACCTAAAACATGCAGGACAGTGGGGCCCTGAGGACCAGGGAAACACCTAAAACATGCAGGACAGTGGGGCCCTGAGGACCAGGGAAACATCTAGAACATGCAGGACAGTGGGGCCCTGAGGACCAGGGAAACACCTAAAAATGCAGGACAGTGGGGCCCTGAGGACCAGGGAAACATCTAAATAATGCAGGACAGTGGGGCCCCTGAGGACCAGGGAAACATCTAAAACCAACAGGACAGTGGGGTCCGAGGACCAGGGAAACACCTAAAACATGCAGGACAGTGGGGCCCTGAGGACCAGGGAAACATCTAAAACATGCAGGATAGTGGGGCCCTGAGGACCAGGGAAACACCTAAAACATGCAGGACAGTGGGGCCCTGAGGACCAGGGAAACATCTAAAATATGCAGGACAGTGGGGCCCCTGAGGACCAGGGAAACACCTAAAACATGCAGGACAGTGGGGCCCCTGAGGACAAGGGTTGGGGACCACTTGTCATTCTCAGAACTACGTGAGGTCAGATCGACTCCCAACGTGATGTTGAAAAGCGTCACAGCCAGAATGGGGTGGAAACGGTCATTTGGAGACTTGATTGGAGAGTTGGTGTTGGGTTCAAATCTAAATCTAGATCACGAAGGAGAAAGACAAACTTCAAAAGCAATAAAACAATACCAATACTACAATAAACAATGAAACAATGGTTATAATTTTACACAGAGACAAAGACAACATGGAGAGAACAGGCAGACAGAGATACCCTACTTGGCATCTCCCCTGTTCCCCCCAAAGTCCATCTCTGAGGCTCCTGTTTTTATTACAAAAGCTCACAGTTCATTGACATAAATCAGCATCTGGTGAGGTGTGGAAAAACACAGCCACACTTCTTAAACTAAAACAAATGTCATTTAGGAATGTTCTCAGGACAGCTTGTTTCATGGCTTGTTTGCATTGGGCTTATGGTGGTCAGCACACGACCCCCATCCTGCAGATAATCAACCAATCTGGTTCATCTCCAGATCATTCTCGTTCTGCAACACAAACTTCAAAAGCACATTACACAAGCTAACAATTGTATTAAATATATGAAAGTTTGCAACAGCAAATATGGGAGTACTGAAAATGAACAGTTGGTTGTCATACTTGAGTTGTAGGGTACGATACAATTGGAATCAAAAAGCAAAGGCCAACTCTAGTCTTTGATACACAGTTATTACTCTACCTCTACTGTGCAAACAATTGTGGCAGCCCAATATGTCAATTGGACTGTCCCTTCTCTCCAGCATGGCCTTAAGTCAAAGCCCTGGTTAATGTGCCATAAAGTGTCTCCTAAGACTCATTAAAGATGGCTGCGCCTTTGCTTCAGAACAGTGGCCATGTTCGCTGTTAAGGTCGCCATGGTAATCACCGTGTGACCTTATACCTGCTGTGTATCCGTTCTCTGCGCTTTGATTGGCTGGAGTTTGTCACCGGCATGTCAGGCTATGGAATGCAGTAAGATTATTGGTCGGGTTCGGGTTTCCGTGAGCCGATTGTCGACTTGTCGTCGTCACACCATGTTGTGGTGTTGTTTTGCTTTCTGTGTGTTTCGGTATACAGACGCCAGGTCTACGAGTTGTAGAACGTTCTCAACCAAACAGTCACCCTTACGTTTACATTTAGCTCTTATCCAGAGCGATTTACAGCAAATACAGGGATATTCCTCCAGAAGCAAGTAGGGTGAAGTGCCTTGCCCAAGGACACAATGTCATAAAGCCACAGCCGGGAATCGAACTCGCAGCCTTGCGATCATGACCCCTGTTAACCCCGTGCACAGCGATAAAGGAGCGGTCATGAGCCGTCTCTTACATCCTGGACGAGATCAGGGGAAGGGGGGGGGAAAGACGCCAGAAGAGTGGATTACCCTCGTTTGTCTCCCTCCTCCTCATCCTCCACCCCCCTCTCCTCTCCATCCCTTCCCCCCACCGCCTTCCCCCACCCCCAGTCTCACATTATCTTACCCTGGCTGTTCGCTCAACTTGTTTCTTCTAAGATCTAAGTCCAGTCTGGTCTATATTAGGAGTCAGGTGGCTGAGTGGTTAGGGCGTTCTATCGATCGCCAGTTCGATTCCCGGCTGAGGCAACATGATGTTGTGTCCTTGGGCAAGGCACTTAACCCTACTTGCCTCAGGGGGGGGAATGTCCCTGTATTTGCTGTAAGTTTACAAACAGCGAGGTGGAAGAGAACAGAGGGGGAGCAGGAAGTGTCAAGTCCCCCAGACTCTTTGCGCGTCACCTAAACTAATCCCCCCACCCCCGCCTCCTGTACAGTCCCTCGCTTGCTTTCAACTCTGCTCCCAAGTGTTGATGGGATTAAGATGCGAGCCTGTCCCTGACCTTATTGCCAAGGATCATTGTGATTAGAGGTGTGATGTTTCTGCAGGGAGCGAATGAATGGTAGTAACTAACTGTCTCTCTCTTTCTCTCTCTCTCTCTCTGTCTCTCTCTCTGTCGCCCTCTCTCTTACTCTCTCTCTGTCTCTCTCTCTTTCTATTTCTGTCTCTCTCTCTTTCTCTTTCTGTCTCTCTCTCTCTTTCTGTCTCTCTCTGTCTCTCTTTCTGTCTCTCTCTCTTTCTGTCTCTCTCTCTGTCTCTCTCTTTCTCTCTCTCTGTCTCTCTTTCTCTCTCTCTCTCTCTCTCTGTCTCTCTCTCTGTCGCCCTCTCTCTTTCTCTCTCTCTGTCTCTCTCTCTTTCTATTTCTCTCTCTCTTTCTCTTTCTGTCTCTCTCTCTCTTCTCTTTCTGTCTCTCTCTCTTTCTGTCTCTCTCTGTCTCTCTCTTTCTCTCTCTCTGTCTCTCTCTCTTTCTCTCTCGCCCTCCCTCAGGGAAGTCTCACCTGGCCATTGTCCAGAAGGTGAACAACGAGGGGGAGGGAGATCCCTTCTACGAGGTGCTGGGATTGGTAACCTTAGAGGACGTCATCGAGGAGATCATCAAATCAGAGATCCTGGACGAGTCTGACCTCTACAGTGAGTCTGCATCCACTTCTGGAGATATCACGTAAAGAAAGACGCGTGCTTTGGCGCGCCGTACCAAGCGTCCACATCGTAGGGCCTTCTGGGAACAGCTGGCCTAACAGGTGGTCGTCAACACTCCGAAGGACACATCCCCCCCCCCCCATGTCATTTTCAAAGATTTACTGAAATAATCGGCAGTTTGCTTTCGTGAAGGCGAACGAACGCCGGCCCGTTTCCTTCCTCCTTCCCCCGATGATCTCTCCACCTCTCCTCGCCCCCTTTTGTCTTCCAGCTGACAACCGGCACAGGAAGAAAGTGGACCCCAACAAGAACAAGCGGGATTTCTCCGCCTTCAAACAGGAAGGGGAGAGCAAGGTGAAGATCAGCCCTCAGCTCATGCTAGCAGCTCACCGCTTCCTGGCCACAGGTATGTCTGCGGAGTGGACATCCTTTCCTGTCCTCAAGGCTGCTGTCTCTCCTCTCACCCCTCTCCCAGCCAGTCAGGATGGAACTTGAGCCTTAGGAAACCAGAGAGAGACGGCCGAAGCATTCGTGGCAGCAGTTTTTGTAAATAGGTTGTTATTGATGTGGTTTTCTGACGCTTTTTTAGCATGCTGCGGATTCAAGGGTCGTTTGTGGGATTTTAAACCATCTTCCCCTCCTTCCCTCCCTCCCTCCCTCCTAATGGACTTCACCTGTCCGCCTTTTCCTTCTCTTCCTCTTTGGCAACCGTCTCTTCCTGTGTCCCCCCCCCCCCCCCCCGCTTCCATCAGAGGTGTGCCTGTTCAGCCCCATGCAGATCTCCGAGAAGGTCCTGCTGCGTATTCTGAGGCACCCGGACGTCATCCAGGAGATCAAGTTCAACGACAGCGACAAGCGCTCACCCCAGCATTACATCTACCAGAGGGGCAAACCAGTAGACTACTTCATACTCATCCTCCAGGTACACGCTTTCACAAGCGGTCTGAACATTTCTGTTCTGTCGCAGGCCGCTGTTCTTGTGTTTGCGGCGTGCTGGTAGTGATTTAGTGGCTGATGTTATGGGGTCATGAGTTCTCTGGTGAGACTTGAATTCCAAGCTAAGCAGTCATTCTGTATTCATAAACCATTAACATTTATTCATTTGGCAGACGCTTTTATCCAAAGCGACTTACAAGAGAGAGCTTTTACAAAGAGCATCAGTCATTGAGCATAGCAATGTGATAGACCCTGAACACAGTGGGGTTTTTAGATTGTGAATCATACATCATGAGAACCAATAAGTGCCAAGGGAAGAACTATAAATGCATAACACACTGATTGTGAACATAAAGCAAGAGATACAACAACAACACTGGCAAGTCACCATATCCATAACCACACACATCATTACAGTAGAAGTACCTCAAATCTCACAGACGTTTACCATTTATTCATTTAGCAGACGCTTTTATCCAGAGCGACTTACAGCAAGTACAGGGACATTCTCCCTGAGGCAAGTAGGGTGAAGTGCCTTGACCAAGGACACAACGTCACATAGCCACAGCCGGGGTTCGAACTCAAGACCAACTGATCATGAGGCCAACGCCTTAACCCGCTGAGCCATCTGACTACCCTATAATTCTTTGGACGAATGTACGCTACCAGTCGAAGGTTTGGACACACTAATCCGTTCATTTGAATGGGCTGGTGTCCACACCTTTGACTGGTAGTGTACCAGTTCATTGTCAACTAGTTCAAAATTATGAGAATTTGCTTACATGATGTGCATAAGTAACTAGAGGAAGGAAGTACTGCTGAGAATTTCAATAGTGACCTGCGAAATGTAGCTACCAAATCCACTGAGAAAAGATTTTCATCACCCACTAAATCACAGGCACTGCACTATGTATCTGTAATTCGTCTTCCTTCCCAACTGCATCAAGGGCACTGTGCCCCTATTGATAATTCCTGGAATATGTGTGTGTGTGTCTCTCGCTGTCATCACAATCACCAACAGGCACAACTCATCTAAAGGTTAAAGGTTAACGGAGGCTGTGCTAGTTGTCTTTCTCTCAGACTCTCTATGGGATGAGCCAAGCACTGCGGAGCCACTTTGGGGGACATCGGTGGACGTTTCTTTCACTAGTGCGTTCCTCTTACATAAGAGAGATGAGCGAGGTGACGGCCGAGCCACACGGTCGATCGCCCGGCGGAGGGCAAGGATTGAGTGTGAGAAACGAGAGGAGAGCGTGAAAAGGGGAAATCGGAGAAGAGGAGGGGACGGATCGGATAGCGTGAAGAGAAACATGAGAGCATAGAGGCGGATGATGACGAGAGCAAGGGAAAGAGGGGGTGGGGGGGTTGGGGGGAGGCTTAAGTAAGGGCAAAAGGGCAGCAGAAGAGAGAGGGCATCACACCAACTGAGAAACTCTCGTTCCTTTGTGTGCGTCCATGGCCCGTAAGCGTTAGCATTAGACTGCAAATCCCTCCCCCTGCACCAGCATGAAAAAGAAGGATGGGGGGGGGGGGCACAGTGGGGAGCAGAGAGAGTTTAGGGCTCACACTGACGCAGCGAGAGAGAGACAGAGAGACAGAGAGAGAGAGACAGAGAGAGAGACAGAGAAAGCCAGAGAGTCAGAGAGAGATAGAGAGAGACAGAGAGAGAGATAGAGAGAGACATATAAAGACAGAGAGAGAGACAGAGAGAGAAACAGAGAGAGAGAGAGACAGAGGGAGACAGAGAGAGAGAGAGAGAGACAGAGAGAGAGAGAGAGAGAGAGACAGAGAGAGAGAGAGAGAGAGAGAGAGAGAGAGAGACAGAGAGAGAGAGAGAGACAGAGGGAGACAGAGACAGAGAGAGAGAGATAGAGAAAGAGAGGGATGGACCGTACTAAAGTGAGAGAAAGAGGGTGGGTCGCAACAGCGCCGTGTCGTCGTTGGTTCCCCTGTTCACACGTTCTGTTCAAAGCAACTATGTGCTCCATCCAAATAAAATGTATTATTATTATTATGTGCTGATTAATCTCTTCGTGTAACCAAAAGACGACACGAGACGCACGCGCATTCACACACGTATGTTGTGGAGGATGCGCACACTCTCTAGCGCTCTGCTAGTAAATCAGTCTGCTCTTCTGCTCCTCTTGCTACAGTCGGCCCAAGGTCACCCCTCCCCCTCAAATACACACACACACAGACACACACACACACACACACACTGTGAACACCCTCCCTCTCTGTGGGCTGATTTGGATGGGGGATTACCCATATCTCCCTGGGGCAGAGATCATGGCGATGAGTCCTAGCTAAACAGCCCAGTATAGCTCATCATTCCATTCACTCCATCCTTGTTTGAGACTGGTCCTGAATGCCTGCAATTGATTTGTATTCCAACGTAATGTTTGCCATATTTCTTTCATGAACGTATAGATGATATGGAAGGAGCTGGGGTTCTGTCAATGGTTGTCACTGATCCCTGCGCTAATCCACAGATCAAGTGGACCAAAGTGTTTTCAAGGCCCAGGTTGTGTGTGTGGAGCAGAGTAAGCCCAGTGTTGACTGCCGAGGTGCAGTTTTGGGTGACTACAGACCCTCAGAGTGGAACTCAAGTATAGTAAATTCTAAAAAAAATCTAAAGTTCTGCCGGTCAGGAAGGTGTGTGTGTGTGTTTAGTAATGAGATGTGTTGTTGCACCTTCATGTGTGCGTCTCACAACTCTGAGCATGGGTGTGTGTGAGTGTGTGCGTGCGAGAGAGGGGAAAGACACAAGAACCACAGCAGCCACACCTGTCCTTCCCTGCTTTATTCATGAGCTGGCTTGGGGTCTCAGTTACCATTGGACAACCCCTACGGTCAAGTTTCCAGTCTGAAATCCAGAAAAACGCTTCAGACTTGCACTTACACTTGCACAAACAAAAACATGTGTGCATCCCTAAATACAGAACAATTCCAAGCACGTTTCACCGCATTCTTAACATGTTCGACTGGTGTCGTCTCCCACCCAGCTGTTCTACTGAAGCGGGATGCCTGAATGTTTGTGGTGGTCATGTCCTCTACGCCTGTTTTTCCAGGGACGAGTGGAGGTAGAGGCGGGCAACGAAAATATGATGTTCGAGACGGGCCCCTTTTCTTTCTACGGAGTCATGGCACTTAGCACTCAGGCCCTGGGTAAGATGACGCACTCACTCACTTCCCCCCCCCACACACACACACACACAAGTTCACATGCACGCACACACAGGTTCGCATGCATGTATTGAAAGGCAAACACGCAGTCGACTGTCAAGGCAGGAAGTGAGCAGGTTCAAACGTAGTTATGAAACCCTCTCGGACACGAAGACCCACAAATCTCTCCTTCCTCACTCTTCAGGAATAAGGTCGCTAACTTCCTATGGTGTTGTAGTACTTCCTGAGGCATCAAGATTAGATTAGATTCCACTTTAATGTCATTACACAGGTACAAGTACAGGGTTACGAAATACAGTTAGCATCCAACCAGAAGTGCAAAACAGTTAATACAACAGAATATAATAGTATACTCACAGTATGAACAGTATAATCAAAATATACAGTGAATGTACAGATGAAAGTGATTTAAGACAAATGTACAGCTGTATTGTACAAGATGCTACAGTATTTAACAGAATTTACAGAGTTGCATGTATGTACAGTTAGTGCAAATGATGCAAGTTTGTCAAACAGCCGGAAATGACCCCGGCTGAGGACAGTTTAGCCATGCTAGCAAACCTAGCGACGGGCTGGTGACTCATAACGTGTGACTCCCGTTCCCTGGAGCCCCGGAATGTTCTAGAACATTTCAACAGGAACAGCAAACCACAGCAAACCAGCCACATTATTACGATAGCTAAAAGGCATGAAATGCGCTTGTGCGCATCGAGAACAGGGCGTCCCTTCAAGGCATCCATACTGCAGAACAGTGACAGTGTGAGGGTAGGTGTCGGGTACATGCATGTCGCTCTGTAAAGCAGCGTTAAGTATCATGTCAGGTTAGCACCAGATCCAGAATTGTGAACGTTAGTGACACCTAGAGGCCAGATCTCAGTATCGCAACGAACCAACGCATTTCCATGGTTTCCAGTGTTTTTGACGCTATAAACTGATTCACGTGTTAGACCAATAAGAATAAGCACTGCTCTGTCATTGATACATGTCATAGGTTTTTGTTGAAGTTGTGAAACTACAATGTCTTTTGGTCTGCAATGTAGAAACTGTCTCGTCTCTCTCTTGTGGTCTCTCTCTCTCTCTCTTGCGCTCTCTCAGTCTCGTTCCATTTCCTAATGTGTTCTCTGTGCTTTCCATAGGCAATGTACTTTATCTATGTATGTGTGCATGTGCTATAACGTGTACAGTGTGAAACCGTAAGTCCAACATGAGCACGTCCTTCTCCGGCACGTGTTGACTGGATCGAAAGAAGCCCCCCCTCCGTACAGGAAGAAATATGATGTGTTGAAATATGATCCCCGATGGGGGTTTCCAAGTTAGAACTTAGGGAGGTCTGGGAGAGGATTGTGCTGTCCCCCCTCTCCCCCCCCCCCCACCCCCCTTTTTTTTGGAATTAACGTGTAAATGAGAGCATCTCTCTCTCTTCCTCCCTCCCCCTTCCCCCCTCAGCCGTTACCCCCCCTCTGTCCCCATCAGTGGCATCACCCCCTCCGCGACGCCTCTCTCTTAAGAGGTTTTCTCTGTTCAGTCGCTTCCCAGGTAAATGACTAGCATGGCGGGACAGGGTGGGTGTGGGGAGGGGGGGGGGGTGAGGGTGACGGATCAGGCTGCCTCTAAGCCAATAAACCTCGATCTCATTTCTCACTCATCCTTTGAGGAGCCCTGCTCCAGCAAGTACCAGCAGGTTAGCACCGGACAAAGGGCGTCACCGTTACCAAGTCTTTGTGCTTTTCAGGAAGGGGAATGAAATATCTGCAGACAAGCTTTGTTTCCTCTTCCAGTATTTTCCTGTTTTTTTTGTGTTTGGTTCTCGCGATTGATACCCCCCTGGAAAGCAAGGCGAAGGCTTGGTAATCTGGCCAGCATTTGACGCGCGCTCCTCTCCTGGTGCAGAACACCAGGACATTAGGTCCAGATGCCACAGCGCCATTCAAACTGTCTGCTCAGCTAGCCTGAGAAAACACAGGCCGGCTGGCCGGAATGTGGAAGAATTTACCGGAAATTTACCTGGACTTGCTGGATAGGACTCTGGGTGGGCCTCCTTGTCATCATCTATCCCCCCTGCCCCCTAAACCTGTCACTCCCATATAGTCACTTTCTCTAACCACTGATCCACAGTCTGATACTATACATTGGCTTGTATAAGGCTAGTATATAAGAATACAATCTTTTGGTGTAGACCCTCACTCGTCCAGGAGTATTCCGTTGTAGAAAAGGTTTCAGATTTCAGAGGTCGTTTTCAAGACGTTTCGACTCCCATCCAGTTCTCAGACCATATCCAGACGAGGCTCGAAACGTCTTGATTTCGACGGTGTCAGTCTAACTTCCCCTGAAACCTTTTCTACAAAGAATACAAATCTGAAGCCAACGCTAATCTCATCCCACAGCTGTGGTTCCAAGCGACGTTTTCCCTCACCTGTCCTCCCTCAACCTGCACTCCCACTGCCATAAGATGAAGCTCTGTCCACCAAGCCGCCCCTTTGGCCCGCAAGTCGACTGCACTTGTGAAGATCTGATGCTATTGATCCACAGAACGATAGCAACGTGTTAACCTCCCATTTGGAAAGGAGTTCATCCACCTTATTGATAACTCACTGTAGACCCTCATTCGTCCAGGAGGGTTCCATTGCAGAAAAAGGTTTCAGAGGGGATATCTGAGTTCTTAGACCATTTTCTCAGATTGAGAATGACGTCCAGATGACTACCTTTGAAAACCTTTTCTACACTTTCTCGCTGTTAACCTTCTAATGGTTCAGATCTCCACAAAGATGTAGGGACAAAGCTGGACTTTTTAACCGACACTCTTCAGCTCATCACTCACTCAATCGCTGAACTCTCGTAACGTTTGCAACGTTGTGATGACGATTGTGTTGTGATCCCACGCTTCGTCCCACAGTACTCAGCCAATCAGTACTTTGATCTGTGCGTTCAAACGCCCTATTTTGTCATTTCACGCACCTCACCCTTCACCGCATGTCATTGAAACATTGTAACGCACACACAGCCAATTATTCATCCTCTTTTAAGTAATCCGTATAATTTAGCACACATCAATAGCTTGTCTTTGTGCGCTCTTTCAGTGTATTCACAAAGTGATAACCGTGTGTGTTTGTGTCGTGTGCGCTGGTGTAAATACGTACGCATGTTTAGTTTGTGTGAGGGTGTGTGTGTGCCCAAAGTGTGTGTGTGTGTGTGTGTGCGTTGCGTGAACTGGCACATCTCATTTAGACGGAAATCACTCGTCTTAACCCTCACTGAATCTGTCTTCTCACTTGTCTTCGGTCCAACACCACTGTACTGTCGCAGCTCTCATTCTCCTCCTGTTTGCTTCATGTTCTGTGTTTTGTTGTGTGGGTTGACATTAGGGTTCCAAAGGGATGGAGTTTTCCTGGCAACCATGTAAGCACCATGGATGATTATAGTAATACAAGAACCATAACACAGAACCATAACTTTCAGGATGTAAGCCAATATTAGACGTAAACAACAGGAAGTTATGATTTACTATTACTAGTTACTATTTGAGTTCATCTAATGAAGTTGCTTAAATAGATGAGTAAGCTGTTTGATGGTTTTGTCATTCAACTGGTTTGTCAACTGAATCAACTCAAGAATGTCGACACTCTGGGTGAATACTGTTCAGTCAGGCAAACTACAGTGTCTCTGGATCCAAATTCTATTGATACTGAAACATCATGTACAGAATAAGTAGTTTTCCATAGCTATAATTTCAGTCTACCTATAAATGTTTCATATACGTATTTGAAAATTTATTTAAGCAGAAATCCCCCCTCAAAAATATTTGCCAGTAAACTCCATAATTTTGCAACCCTACATGCATGGAAATGACCGTGTTTGCGTGTGTACTCGTGAACGAAAGAGAAAGGTGCGTTTGTTAACGTACAAGTGTTGTACGTCTGTCTTCTCACGTTTTTCTTTCCGTCGATCTTAAAGAGTTCCGTTCTCCGTCACATGGGGTCGGTCTGAACCGGTCTGCGTCTCTGAGCTGCACCGAGCGCCCCCCCGATGGCGGCTCCGTGACAGGCAGCAGCACGCAGCTCCCTGGGACTCCTTTCCAGTACACTCCGGATTTCTGCGTGCGCGCACTCACAGACCTCCAGTTCGTCAAGGTGACTTCTCCCTCAACGTACCTGGGGTTTTCCGGAGGCCCTCGCAGCCTCTCGTCTCTCTGTTCCAGTGGTTCCTGACACGGGTCCCTAGGGAACACCTGTCCTGATTGTTAGATGAACCTTTATTTGTCCTCCAGGGGGTGGAAATTGCAGTTCACAACAGCAGCAGGGTAAAGTATAGCACACAGAGTTGCAGGGTAATATACATTAATGACAATAACATCACAATAGCAATAGGCAGGCACGATAAAGTCTGATAAAATAAGTAAGTTGAGTAGATATATAGACATATAGACAGTTATTGCACTTTAGGAGAATTACAGTATCGCAAAAGAAATAACTAAGTTAAGTCAACATGTAGGCAGTTATTGCACTTGAGGAGTTACAGAATTAGAAATAGAAATATTGTAGAAATATTGCACTTAGTACAGAATATGAATATAACACGAGTATTGCACGTGAGTGAGGTAAGTAAGTTTTAGACGTCTCGTGCAGGACAGGCGTTCCCTAAGGACCTGTGTTGGGACCCCCTGCTTTATTCTATCCCTCACACTCATTCCTCAGTCTCCCCTGCCTCTGTTGCTCTATGCTTCTAAATCCCTTCTCTTGTCTTCCTCCAGATCACACGTTCTCAGTACCAGAACGGTCTCCTAGCCTCCAGGCTGGACAGCACCCCCCAGTCTCCAGAGGGCAGCCACACCCATCTCGACACCATCGCCCCCCTGACTCCCTTCACCCCCCCAGCCTCTCGCAACCCCATACCCCTGGCCACCCCCCCTTTAAAACGCCTCCCATTGCTCTCTCAGCCCACACCACCCACCGGTCGTGCCCAGCTAGCCCAAACCAACACTACCTCCTCAGGCAGCAGACCCACCCACTCTCTACCCCAACCCACCCCCTTACCCCAAACGTCCCCCTCCTCCTTAGGCACAGGCGCGGGCACAACTCTCGCCTGCTCAGGCTCGCCCAAACCCCAACCCTCCCCGCCCGTCTCTCGTCCGGAAAACGGCCCCGGAGAGACAACCTCCCTGCTCAACGAGCAGAAGAACTGCGTGGGAGGAGCCCGCAGTACGAGCCACACTCACTCTCACCCGCACGTGCACACGATCAGCCACACCCACACAGAGAGCACCATTTGATAGCCCTCAGAAGGTTTCTTGGAAAGCTCCATTCCACGCAGGCAGCCGACGCACTCGAACGCACCCTCGGTCCCCTGTGCTTGTTGTTGCTTGTCTTTTCCCCTGTCCTACTTAACCTGAGGTATTCTAAGGATGAGACTTTCTGCATTCTCCTCCTCTTCGTGGTATTTCCCCTTTTCTCCTAACTTAACATGGCTTACTCTCTACTCCAAGGGCGAGAGAGTCAAGACAATATTGCTCATTTTGACCCCAAAAAATGGTATTGCGTTTTTTTCGATCAACGCTGTAAGACAGATCATGTCTATCAGGACGACTGAGGAGGGCGGTGGTATTTTTGGGGGGTGTATTTACACAAACACAGTCTGCATGATTAAAGTCTGTGATTATTCCCAGAAGTCCCTTGCTGTGGGCGGTGGACAGAAATAGCAATTTTCTATTTATTGTTTCTGGGCACTGTTAATCCCCCCACTGTGTAGATATATATATCTCACAGACACACACACATCTTCATCCTTCTCACTCCTTGTGTGTATGACTTGTATAAAGGCGACACCAGAAACAGTAACCGGCTTGACACAAGCAAACGGTTAATTGGAGGATGTTTGATTTGTGTCTTTGTACTTTGTTTTCCAAAGATTGCGAGAGAAAAAAATGAATATATAGATGCACTCACACACACAGTATATATTTATTTACCACAGATGTATAGTGAACTGAATCGCAGGGACTCCTGATTCAGACGCCCTCGTACAATCCAGCACAGCACCACCTTGAGAAATGTGTCAGAAGTTGTAAACAGGATTTACCCCAAGGTGGATCAGACCAAATTCGCCCAGGTTCAAAAAGAATTTTGCTGACACAGGCATCTGAGGTGAACACTAAAGGGCTCGCAGGTTCAAACACGTAGCTGTGTTGTGCTGTACTTGGATGGAGGGGCTCTCAGTAAAGGGCAGGCTCGTTCCCTCACGCTTCTCCCCATCAGAGAATATATTATGACTTATTCAAATAGCAGAGAGTAAAATATATTTATTTTGCATACAATTCATTTCTACCTGTTTGAGATCTATTTAATGGACCGTTTTATATTTTCTCTTTTATTTTTGTGTTTTTCTTTTTTTCTCTTTTTTATTTTGGGGCATGTCTTGGTTCTTGAGAACATCAGTGTACTGTGATGAGCTGCATTCTTGAGTTGACACTGACTGTACAGAGACTGACCGACTTTCACCACACAAATACAAACACACTGTGAATTAGAGCTCGGCAGATACTGGCTCCTTTTCCTGCAACATCTTTTATTGCTGTTACTATTTAGTTTGACTTCAAGCGCGCGGCTGGGTTGGTATAATATCCACCGAGTGATTTTACAACTGAATTCCGCATGTGATGTCAGAATTTCTTTGGATGTAAAATCGCCAGACATCGTGACATCACAAGATTAAATTGTGTAGTTTGGTGGCACAAAAAAAAAGAAACATTCCTCCTTGTTTAATAATGCTGTGTACTTTCAAGGCATTCCAACCAGGGATACATACTGTACATGACTCTTCAGATACAATGTGAAATATATTTTCTTGTGTGTGTAATTATACTGTACCCTGACACGCCATGGAGTGTAAACATGTAGTAAACATGGAGTAAACATGGCGTGTCCGCGAGTTAGACACTGACCTGAAGGACATGTGCGACCAGGCTTCTTTTACCACGAAGGTACCATGAAGAGGGTTTTAACAGCGTTAAGGGAACCGAAGCTTCTCGCTTGTAAAGGGGTGCTTGGACATGGCTGCTAGCATGTTATTTACCTGTCCCCCTATGTATGCAATGACCGAAGATATTTAAAAAATTGTGATTATTATTATTTTGTTGTTGTTAGCAAGTGTTTTATCGACTGAAAACAAAAACCTGTTTGTATAAGCTACCGAGGAGATACTGAGATATGCACAAGGTGCAGGTGAACGTTGAATACTGTATACGATCTTTATTCCAAAGCAATTCTCTTCCACAGGAAAACTGTTGTTTCCGAACGAGAGTCTGATCTCTATTTTAGCACCGTAGGATTTTAGATTTTGTAAAAACGAAAACGATGGGGCCTTCGTCCGTCGTTTTGAGAGGTTTTGTTTGATTATGTGATGTAAATTCTATAGTCCACACAGCCTTACACACAAAGTCATCTAGACCTGCCTGCTGGTTCATGTAGGGCACATGTAGCAAAGTGCAAAGTGGTTTTCAATTTAGCCACTGGTTGGCTTCGTACGTTTTAGACTGTGTACTGAAACGACGCGAAAGCGTTTCTTTGAACTTTAAACGTTGTATTTATTGAAATTTATCAATTTATTGATATTCTATTTATTCTATTATTCTATTGTAATCTAGGAACGCACCTTGACGTGTCGTCACGTGAAAATGGTCTTCCATCAATGAGAAACGCATCTTTCTGTGGAAGACTCTGTTTCGACTTCCTCAAACCTGCCTGTGTTATGCTCATGTAAATATTCTGTATATGAAGAAGTGGGCATTGATGTGATTTGTGTTATGGGGAGAGAAAGAGGATGAACGTTGATCTTATGCGTAATGTAGCGTTTGTTAGGAAAACCTATCGAGATATTCTCTTTCAATAGTTGTAAGACATTGCAAAGCAATAAAGCATTGCTCAGATTTGACCTCAACGTACATCTGTCACTCTGAATTTTTTTAAAGCTTCATACTGTGGTATTTTGTAGAAGTCGGACCATGTAAAACACGTGGATAATCAAAGCCATGGACCAGTTTGCCCTTTCCCACTTCTGCAAAATATCCTGAGCTAAGATGGGCTCCTCCTGCAGAGTGGCATAGTTGTCGCCTCAGCAGCTTGTGGCTGACTGCAGTATATGGCCCCTCCCCCTCCCCCTCCATCCCTTTCTAACCTCCCACCTCCTGCCTCTCCTAACACACACAGACATTCTTCTCGTCTCTGGTCCTGCCCCTCTCCCAACACTCATTTTTCTACCTTCCCTCCCTTTTGCGTTTGCCTTTCTTGCCCCACCTCTTTTTCACTCCCCTTCTCTGCACCTCCTCTCCTGCCGATTTCAAAATATTGAAATTCCTTTGCTGTTGACTCGTTTATCCGGTCTTCTAAGCTGTTTTTAATATTTGCGAGACCTCTGGTTGTGGGCCAAGATACAGCCGACTCCTGTTGTTTTTTCGTTTGTCTTTCAGAACCTTGTTCCAGTGTGATGATTATACCTGGAGGGTGCTTGAAGCACCTGCAGGGTTTCCTCACTGTTTGACTTACTAGCAGTGTGATTTTCCTGGGGAGATTTAGAGGGACTGAATTGCTTGACAATCTGGGAGCCGGCTTCAGACTGAGTTGACCTCTGCTCTTCAATTGCTGTCAGATAATACATCTTCACTGAATTTGCATTAAGACTAGTTCTATATGTTGTTTCCATTGACTAAGCCCAGTATTCCACTATAAAAAAGTAATGTTCGAAATACAGCCTTTCCACACAGACGACGACTTTAGCTGCCAGATTGGAGAATCTTCATTTAGGTTCTATTTTAAGACATTTTCATTCATTTTGAAAAAGAAGGAAGAGCTGATAGTTGAGTAAATCTTTATCTCTCTAACTTGTGCACTTGTACACATGCTACTTAATGACCTTCAATCCATGGGTTTTATAAAACAGGTGAACTAATAATTTTGCCACGGATGTTATGCCAACCTATTCTTAAAAGCCCCTATGGTTAACAGTACATTTTGAAAGGTACGCAAGACCTTTCCAGGTTTAATATGTAATGAATTAGTTGAAACGGAAAACCGAAAGTGTTTTCATTTGGGTTACCTAGTAAAGTATTGAACTGCTGGCTGTTGAGTGAGTAATGTATATTATATTATTTTTGTTACATTGGTGTAGTTTAAACAGTTTGTCTTCCTAAATGTGTTATAGTAGAGGTTTGTAGTGGAAAATGTGTTGGATACCAACCGAACTGATAAATGAGTTCCATAAAGTAAATCCTCATTATATAAAACCAGCAGCGGTGATCAATGACTTGTTTTCGTGGTAACTAAACAAAGATGGGCGTGGTTTTCCCCTCTGTATCTGCATGTTCATTGGATATCAACAGCCGTGCAGTTTCATTGGCCCATTTCTAAAAACAGGCGGTGTCATTCAGAAAGAAACTGCGTCCGTTGTGGCTCAAACCGATGCAGCGGTACTTATGATCGGTCCGCTGCAAATCCCCAAAATGGCGGTAAACCGGTGCAGTTTCTTTCTCGGCGCTGATTGGCTCGCAGAAAGACCCTGAAGGGTGGAGGGGGCGTGGCCGCGACCCAGGCAAACTGTCACGTGACCCGTCCAGAGCCCAGCTGCCCAATTCCAATATGGTGGCCAGCTTGGCAGACCTACGGCTCTTGTTTATAACGTTGTTGTTGTTCTGCGGGATCAAGCACGGTGCCTGCAGCCAGCAAGCCCCGCGGGTACTGGGGCTCCGACTGGAAGACCCGGAGGCTCCGGTGTGCATGAAGGAGCGGATCCTCTCAGCGCCGCAGGGGGCCGAATTCAAGCTCCGCTTGTTCGTGTCGGATCTGTTGAATGAAACCTGGCCGTGGGTCGCGTTCGCAGGGGCGATCAGGGGTGAGGCGGGGGCGGTGGGGGACGCGGCGGACCCGTGCGATCAAGAGACCCGCCGCGA
The DNA here is from genome assembly GCA_030340685.1 of Protosalanx chinensis. NCBI lineage: Eukaryota > Metazoa > Chordata > Actinopteri > Osmeriformes > Salangidae > Protosalanx > Protosalanx chinensis. Next base: position 7,648,762 of record CM059339.1, on the reverse strand, counting down.
GGCAGCCGCGTTCCAAGTGACCAAGGAGTTCACGGCGGACGAGGAGAACAGCGGACTGATAACGGTGCGAGTCCAGGAGGGAAGCATCTCTCCAGCGGAGGGAGGGGGATCCAAAGACGCGCCGATCTATCACCACCTGTGCGTCCTGACCGAAGGGAGATGGGTGTCCGTGGGACCGGACAGACTGCGCATAAACTACGACTCCGGTCTACCTCCAGATTATATCCCCCCGTGGGGTCTCGCGGTGCTGGTGGTTGGGCTGATCCTGATATGCGGGGTGTTCCGGGTGCTGAACCTCAGTCTGCTGTGGCTGGATCCCCTGGAGCTCTACGTCCTGCACAGCTGCGGGTCTGAGGAGGAGAAACGTGCCGCCAAACGACTTGAGCCGATCAGAAGACGTGGAAACTTCCTGGTGAGTAAGAGCAAGAGTTTGAGTTTGTCAATGGCTGCGACTGTACAATTGAGGGAAGGCCACTGTATCATAGACTACAGCACCAACGGGGCTACAAGCACACTAACTCCAGGTAGCAAACCAATACCAACGACAGTGACGTGACAAGAGGAGAAAGGTGACTAACTCTTCCTCCTCATTTCAGGTGTGTTCCTTGCTGTTCCTGTGTGCTCTCGGCCACTCGGTTCTAGGCGTTCTCTTGTACCAGGCCTTCGGCTCCGTGGTTCCCGCGGTGTTTACCAGCGGTATCCTCATCTTCCTCCTGTCCGAGCTGGTTCCCCACATCGTGTGCTCTGGATATGGGTTCCAGTTGGCTCCTGGGCTCACCTGGCTGGCCCAGCTGTGCATGGTTCTCACCTGCCCGCTGTCTTGCCCGCTGGGCCTGGTCCTGGACTTGGCGCTCAGGCGGGACGTCAGCACGTGCGGCATCCGAGAGAGGACCATGGAGATGATCCGCACCAGTGTCAACGACCCTTACAGGTGCGGCCCCCTTTCAACGCATGCTCACACCTCCACATTGTCTCACGTCAACGCTTCCTCTCTCTCACCCTCTCTCCCTTTTATCATGTTTTTTCCCCCCTCTCCCTGTCGGCCATCTTGTCTCTCTCTCTCCACTGTCTCACGCACGTCGACTCTCACCCTCGCTCCCTTTTTCGTTTATCGTGTTTTTCCCGTTCGGCCATCTTGTCTATTTCCCCCTCTGTCTCGCACGTCTGTTTTGCCTCGGCGCGTTTGACTGACATCGCCTCTCGTTGTCTCAGCGAGTTCGTGAAGGAGGAGTTCAGCCGCGGAGCGCTGCGCAGCAAGACAGTGGAGGACATCCTGACGCCCCTGAAGGACTGCTTCATGCTGCCCAGCACGGCCATGCTGGACTTCTCCACCATGTCCGAGATCATGCAGAGCGGCTACACACGCGTGCCCATCTACGAGGAGGAGAGGTGGGCAGCCTTTTCCCTCCCCCCTTTACCCAACCCCCAATGTTCATTTTACGTTTACATTTAGTCATTTATCAGGCGCTCTCATCCAGAGTGACTTTCAGAAAGTACAGGAACATTCCCCCCCTGAGGCAAGTAGGGTGAAGTGTCTTGCCCAAGGACACAACATCATTCACAGCCAAGGAGCCTCTGATTACTAGCCCGACACCCTCACTGCTCAGCTAGAAAGAAATTATCCCTTATAGTCCCCTAATGGGGAAATTTCAGAGGCGCACACATTTATTCACTGCATTGGCCGGGATTCGAACCCCCGCCGGGATTGAAACCCAGGCTTTCTGCACATGGTAGGTAAGAATCCTGCCACTGAACCACCGGTGCAGCCGACTCTTCATATGAGTTAATATGAATTTTGTCTGCCTGTGTCTCTGCGGTTCCTTCGAATCTATCCGAGTGCTCCGAGGAGGTGCGAGGTAGTTCTCTAAATGGCTGCGTGCTTTTCTTTCTAGATCATGTCTGTGGCTTTCTTTTTCTGTGCAGGTCCAACATTATTGAGATCCTCTACGTTAAAGACCTCGCTCTGGTTGATCCGGACGATTGCACTCCCATGACAACCATCACCAAGTTCTACAACCATCCTCTGCACTTTGTGTTTAATGATACCAAACTGGACGCCATGCTGGAAGAGTTTAAGAAAGGTATGTGTTTGTGTGTGTGTGTCTATGTATGTGTATGTGTTTGATCTGAGACAAGATTTACATTTACATTTGTTCATTTAGCAGACGCTTTTATCCAAAGCGACTTACAAGAGAGAGCTTTTAAATCTGTAGATCTGTAAGTTCAATTCCATTACTCTCACAGGTAACTCTCACCTGGCCATTGTCCAGAAGGTGAACAACGAAGGGGAGGGAGATCCTTTCTACGAGGTGCTGGGATTGGTCACCTTAGAAGACGTCATCGAGGAGATCATCAAATCAGAGATCCTGGACGAGTCTGACGGCTACAGTAAGTGTGTGGATGAGAAACCTTTTGGACGTGACATCTTTGTTTTTCCTGCTTCCTGTACTGACCCCTCCTCCAACCTCCCTCCCTTCGTAGTGGACATGAAGCTGAAGCGACCGCTCGTTCCTATGGAGATCCCGCTGGAACCCCGGATCGTCCACGAGGAGTTCTCTCTCTTCAAAGTGCCCGAAGGGGAACCCAAAATCCGCACCTCCCCACAACTCCTGCTGGCGACCCATCGCTTCCTCTCCAGGGGTGGGTGAACATTTTGTCTACATTTTATCCACCTGTTTTCCCATCCTGTTGCCTCTTAGCCAAACGATGACCCCGTTTAAACCCGTGGGTAATCATTACATCTCTGTCTTTGTCAACGGTCACCCTGTTAGAAAAAGGGGCGTGCGGCCATCGGGCGATCAACGTGGCGGTTGCGTATTGTTGTGCAGTTTGAGCTGGGGATTTGTGTTGTTTTAGTCCTGACCCCTTTCTGTCTTTTCCGCTGCCCGTCCTGGACTTGGTTTCATCTTTAACGCCTAACTGGTTAGGCTGGTTTTCCATTAAAGGTTTGGATAACGTACGGAGCTTGATAGAATAGCAGTGCTGGGGAACTCAGTGGCGGATACTCTGGTTTAGGTGACTGAGATGTGGAGCTTTGGCCCTTAGAATGATGCGGCGTCGCTTTTTAGCAAGGGAACAATTTCTGTCATGGCACTCGAATGTGACGCAGCTTGACTTTAACTTTGTCTGCTTGTTCTTTGTTCTATCGGGTGTACTTAGAGGTGGAGCACTTCAATCCAGGGCGTGTGTCGGAGAAGGTACTCTTCCATCTGCTCCGCCATCCCAGCGTCAACCAAGAAGTGCACTTTGACCCCTCCAACCGGCTCAGCCTGGACCACTACCTCTACACACGCAACCACCCAGTGGATTATTTCATCCTGCTGCTGCAGGTGTGTGTTTGTGTTTACATTTAATCGTTTAGCAGACGCTCTTATCCAGAGTGACTTACAGTAAGTACATAGACATTCCCCCCTGAGGCAAGTAGGGTGAAGTGCCTTGCCCAAGGACACAACGTCATGTAACCACAGCCAGGAATCAATTTCACAACCTTCCGATCATGAGCCCAACGCCTTAACCGCTGAGCAACATGAATTCCGTTTGTGTTTGTTGCCTAACTCGTCATTGCATCATATGCTAGTATTGCAGACATCATGTTGTTCTTCCCCTCTGTGTTTGTAGGGGCGTGTGGAGGTCGAGATCGGAAAAGAGGGGTTGAAGTTTGAAAACGGGGCGTTCACGTACTACGGCGTTTCCGCGCTCACGACACCATCTTCTGGTAAGGCGTGGAATCGCAGAGGACGTGTTTTTTTGGGCTCATCAGGGCAATGGTTTCCAAGGGAACACCTGTCCTGCATGTTTTAGGTGTTTTCATGCTCCAACGCACTTGATTTAAACAAATGGTCATAAGCAGGCTTTTGCCGAGATGGATAACGACCCATCCGTTTGATTCAGGTGTACTGGAGCAGGGAAACCTCTAAAACACGCAGGGCAGGCGTTCCCTAAGGAACAATGTTGGGAACCACTGCGTTAACGCATCTCGGGGCAGCGTTTTAATCTTGAGGTGTCTCCGGAGCGCCAGAATTTGCTGGATCGCACCAATCGGCTCATTTTTGGTTGATTTGATTGGACGGATCTTGACATCGGCTCGTTTTTGGTTGATTTGATTGGACGGATCTTGACATCGGCTCCTTTTTGGTGCGATCCTGCAAATCCTGGTGCTCCGCAGACACCTCAAGAGTCAAAGTATCTTCACATATGCCCATGGAACTGCCCCTCAGCCAACATAAGTGCGAGTGCTGATGTTTGCGCTTGTGTTTTCCTCCAGTACACCAGTCTCCCATGTCGACCCAGCGTCATTCTCCCAGAGATCCATTTGAACTGGGCGAAGCTGCGAGCCCGTCCAGCTACTGTCCCGACTACACCGTCCGCGCTCTCACCGACCTGCAGCTCATCCGAGTAGGCCTTCCTCTGCCTTTAACCCACAGGTGTCAGCCTCGAGGGCCACTGTCCCAACTGAGAGCTTTCCCTGTTCTAGCATACCTGACTCTAAGGAATGATTGTAATCGAGCTCTGCAGAAGCCTGATAATGACCATTTATTTGAATCAGGCGTGCTGGAGCAGGGAAAACATCTCAAACTTTCAGGACAGCGGCCCCTGAGGACCAGGATTTGACATCCACGCTTTAACCGTATCCTCAGTTGGGCCGTGAAGTCAAGCCTTAATGTTTGTCTGTCTGTCCAGGTGACCCGTTTGCAGTACCTTAATGCTCTCATGGCATCTCGTGCGACCTACAGTCCAGACCCTCCCGAAATTAAAATCCTGCCCAACAGCCAGACCAAACTACTCAACGAGAGAAACACCACCCAAGGTATGGCTGCCAACACACACACACAACACTCAGAGATCCTTTTCCAGAGAAATCTTATCGGTCTGTTTATTATCTTTAGAATTGAGAAACTCTGCGCTGTTAATGTGTTATCGTTATCTCTTTGGCTGATGTACTAAACTAACTGTTACTTCCATTTACAAATATGCCTTTGCTCTCTTAATTTGAACTAAGATTGTCTTTCTTCTCTTTTTTGTTGTCTTCTTCCTTTTCTCTTTCATTGCCGTCTGCTGTCCTTCTGTCTCGTTCTCTGGCCGGTCCAGAGTGCCCTGTCACCTTTTCATTCTTTGATACTATCGAGAACTACTGTTAATGTTAAAGTGCATGAGGTAACGGCACGCTGTTGTCATCGCACGTCAGTGTTCAGGACAGTGCGCACATACAAGCGCGTTCACACACATTCATCTACAGCAGTGGTCCCCAACCCTGGTCCTCAGGGGCCCCACTGTCCTGCATGTTTTAGATGTTTCCCTGGTCCTCGGACCCCACTGTCCTGCATGTTTTAGATGTTTCCCTGGTCCTCAGGGCCCCACTGTCCTGCATGTTTTAGATGTTTCCCTGGTCCTCAGGGCCCCACTGTCCTGCATGTTTTAGATGTTTCCCTGGTCCTCAGGGGCCCCACTGTCCTGCATGTTTTAGATGTTTCCCTGGTCCTCAGGGGCCCCACTGTCCTGCATGTTTTAGATGTTTCCCTGGTCCTCAGGGGCCCCACTGTCCTGCATGTTTGAGATGTTTCCCTGGTCCTCAGGGGCCCCACTGTCCTGCATGTTTTAGATGTTTCCCTGGTCCTCAGGGGCCCCACTGTCCTGCATGTTTTAGATGTTTCCCTGGTCCACAGGGGCCCCACTGTCCTGCATGTTTTAGATGTTTCCCTGGTCCTCAGGGGCCCCACTGTCCTGCATGTTTTAGATGTTTCCCTGCTCCAACACACCTGATTCCGATGAATAGGTATTTATCTAGCTCTGGAGAAACATGCATTAGGGGGAAGGGGGAAACATCTAAAACAGGTAGGACAGTGGGGCCCTGAGGACCAGGTTTGGGGACCACTGATCTACAGAACACTCACACACACAAAGTGTAGTGAAAACATGACTTCTTCAGTCTATACATGAAGCTATATGGTCCCTTAGGTGACAATAAATGCCCATGTTGTCACTAGAATGTTTCGTTGTTCCTTCTGGCATCCGTTACATCAGGGGTAAGCGATTGCAGTCCTCAAGGACCGCTGTCCTGAAGGTTTTAGATGTTTCCCTGCTCCGGCACACCTGATTCTAATGAATGGGTCGTTATGAGGCCTCCACAGAGCTTGATAGCAACCCATTCATTAGAATCAGGTGTGAGGGAAACATCTAAAACCTTCAGGACAGCGGCCATCGAGGACCGGAATTGCCCACCCTTGCTTTACATGTTGCCGTGTTTGTACACGGCTACATGTGCATGTTGAAAGCAACGACACGACAGAGGCTGTCATTTGGATGTTTTCGTGGTCGAAATGTTTGAGAAGAATAGGCTTTAGGAGCATGATCTTGTGATAGCGATGCCACCCTCCATCTCACCACCCGCATTCCTCTCACTGCCTTCATTCCTCAGGTGACTGTAAGGCCTGTGAGAGTTCCACTGAAGAGGAGGCCCATGGGTAGTGGAGTTCTTCTTGCGTTCTGTCAAAACTGTGCGTCGCTCCAGATGACTAAGAACACCATTTTAGCGGTTAGACTTTTTGTTTTTGGAACCGAATTATCCCTTGTCTCGAGGACATTGGTGATTGAACCGATTTAGAGTGAATAAGTATTGGTGTGTTTGAGTGTGTCTGACGCATTACTGTTTTTCAATCCCTCCCATCCATTCTCAGTGTGTTTTTTTTCAATATACTCCATTTTTAAGACGTTCTGTTCTGCTGGTGTGTGAGTGGACTAATTTCTGTGATGATTATTGTTTCTTCCCTTTGGAACAAGGCACTCCTCACTAAAACATCTTATTTCTTTTTTTTTTTCCTATGCATTTCCTGCCTGGGTGCCAAAATTACTTCGTTTTCAAATATCTACTTCTAATAAATGTGTGTGTGTGTGTGTGGGCGAGGGCAGGCAAGCTGGTCTTTTAGAATATCTTCAAGCTCCGTCCATTTTAGGTTGTTCATCACACAATAGTCAAACTGGTTTGCACAATGTGTACACTTAATTGACTTAGCACCACAATTCTTTGGTACGTCCAAAATTCATTTTGCACATGCTCACATATCAATATGTATATCCAAATATAAATAGTCAATGTCGTTCTTTGTCTTCCTTCCATTTATACCAATTACCCAATCAGTGCAATGTTACTGTCTTATGTAAATGTATCACTCACAGGTCAAAGGTGGATTTGTTACTATTGTGTGGGGTCAGTGTATTGCGTATTACCACTGCACCTGTGTCAGTGTTTGCTTCAACCAAATACTACAGGAAGGAAGGGACTTGGATAAAACGCAGTAGATCTGCCGAGACAAAGCAGACATCCAGGCCCTTATACAGTGATTTACTGTATAGTGATGCAGTTGGTTCTATGAAAAATGCATTCAGGACTGATTCCACACACAACCTATCCCAATTCCAACACCTGCATAAATCGAATGGAAATAAATAAGTACTTTATTGCCTGCTTTCATTCCGGCAGATCTGTATGATGTGCCAATGTTAAGTCATTTGGGTCCCTTGGTCCTAACATGCTTGTCCAATAACCTTGATAGGAATGCTTTGGCTTTTAAGCAACGTATTCGTTCCTTTAGTTTTGCCAAGGAGATCTAAGGTTGCCATAGAGAAAGTGAGTGTGTGTGTGTGAGTGTGTGCATGCACAAGCAGTTTATGTCTAAAGCACCTTGTCAACCCTCATCCTTGATTTTCAAGTAGGCTGAGTTACATTATCATTCCTCTGTGTGTGTGTGTGCGTGTGCGTGTGCGTGTGAGTGTGAGTGAGTGAGTGTGTGTGTGTGTGAGTGAGTGAGTGAGTGAGTGAGTGTGCATCCAATCCTAACAGACTCTTTCAGGAAACAACCCAACGGTTGCAGTGTTCTCAACCTTTCAACATGACTGGAAACCCCACAATCTAAATTGCTTGGTTTAGGATAGTGAAATATCCAGCGATTTTGCTGTTTTTAGCAATGTTTATCCGGAACAAAAGAGGGGTATTCTACCAAGCTTCTCAAGTAGGCTAATGGACGTTTCTCCAACCTTGTGTGTGGACAGCATATGGCATCATATTCAGGTTTTCTGATTTCCTATGGAAGAGTCGTAATGTTTGTTAATCGTGCATGCTTAATTGAGGGCATACACTAAGACATCTGAATAACCATGCTGATTGAGTAAATATTTTCCAGTGGTTTCATCTTAACTATGTTGTACTATTGGTTCTGTTGTATTAAGTTCATTTATATTGTATTGTAAGACAGAATGTATATTGTTAAAAAAAAAAGTAATCACTATTATGTGTGCTACTTTTAATGATTGGGAGAAATTTAGTTTTCTGATTAGTTAGGAACTGTATATTAATGTATTAATACTTCCATTTAGAGGATATAAATCATGGATGTAGTTTTAAACTTGTAGTTTTTATCTTAAGTATTTCTCTTTAGTTTTCAAATAGCTTACAGCACTAGAATTGATACACAGTTAGCTGCTATTTCTTCTGGTTTGTAAAGGCCACACTGCAGATTATTTTACTATTTAGGAATGCAGTTCTTGGTACATGACCACTTGTAAATTAACTGAATGAACTGGATTGATATTGCCACTTTCCGAAGTTTGTTTCCTTCATTACGATAATGTGCCGCTGCGAGAACCTCTCTTTTAATAAATAAGGGTAAATTTATCTGAGTTTATTTCGGTTCTTTCACGTTTTATGTGGCTGTTTGTCTCGGTTTTTTTTCGGTATCGTCGAATTTGTGAGGTATCAATCAGACCACTAGAGGGCGCTACTTTGTCACTGTTGGGATTAGCCAACGTAAATATCAATTCATACATTTGAATAAGATTCAAATAGTCTGTTTCTAACATGTAGGTGTTAAAACATTACCCCCCTTACCCGAGACTTGCTTTCAATGCGGTTCTCTAAATATATATTTTTTTCAAGTGTATTGGATAGGTTTAAGGTATTTTACTTTTTATGTCAACCAAAAAGACTCAATAAATGTAAACCTGTACCTAAAGTTAACATTGAAAGGTAAGAACTGACTGCAAAGACTCAATAATCTGCGGACAAGTTAAAATATGATATATCCTCATATCCTATCGAGAGTTTAATGAGTAACAACACACTTTCATTCCAGTCTTAAGTCACCCCTTCATAAGTAGGGTGAAGCATTTAAAGCGTTTTAATGTTGTCAACCAAACATCAGTCCCTTCCTGCAAAGTATTTTGCTGTCTTTCTCCATTGACGGTGGAGTTTTTGCGTTTGACCGCTAGTTTACCGTGGATAAATCCCCCAGAAAGAAAAGGTTTCAGAAGAAAATAGTTTAATTCTGCACGGACAAATGCATTTGCTTTCACTGTCGACGATGCCGACTACTGATGTGGGCTACACTAGTCTTGCTAACTACTGCTGATGGTTTTGTGCCAGTTTATTGTCGCTCATTATAATAACAGGCAGAACCAACAACAAAATACAACCCGTTTTCTTTTTGTAGTAATGTAATTAAATAAATGCAACGAATTAAAGTTATTTATTTATGTATTATACATGTAACATTTTAGGGCTCAAATGGCTTTTGGGAGAGGGGCTAAAAAGGCTTTTTTGACAGAAAAGGTTGCCGACCCCTGGGCTGGCTTCAGTGTGCCATCGTGCCCTGGCTACTGTTTTAGCATGCTTGTCTCTTTTATTCAATATAGCTCATTAAAGCTGACAAATCTTTTTTCCCCACGCAATTTCATACGCGGTCAGCCTTGATAATATAGTTTATTATTATTAAATGAACTCCAAAGGGAGCTGCCTCTGACTTAGCTTTCACACTATGACATCATAATCGCCGCAAGTTATATATATATTAGAAGTTTTAGAAAGTAAATCATTTACAAAGACACAGTTGAAGAGACAAGAGGAGACGACTAGACTAGAGAACAAATTCAAGTGAAAGTTAAAACGATGGATGAAGGTGGGTACCTGCAGGAATGCGGGGCAGGTGAGGAGGAATCACCCGGGATGGCTGTGACTGAAGACCACCAAACTTCAGACCAGTAAGATTTGATTCAAAATCACCTACCACACACACAGCATATTCTTCACAGTCTCTTCATGCAACAAATTGCAACAGTGTATGTAGGCCAAATAAGTAAATCAAACTGGAATTGGTGCACACAAGTGTTGGCCATTTACAGGCTTGGGTGGTTTCTATGACCTGTGAAATTGATGTGCGATCTGTGGATGCCTGTAGGAATCCTGAGGACGAGCAGAATGTAGCATACTCCGACTCTGAGGATTCAATCGCTGAGATCATCGACACTCAGGATGCCCTGAAGATGCTGAACTCACGCATGAGTTTAAGGCAGGAGAATGCAGTTCTCGTCTCTGAGAACACGGCCCTCTACTGCCATATTGAGAGGTACGAACTGTAACATTGTGTGTTGCGAGTTTGAATCCTGGCTGTGCCAACAGGATTTTGTGTTCTTGGGCAAGGCACTTCACCCTCCTTGCCTCTGGGGAATGTCCCTGTACTTGCTGTAAGTCACTCTGAATAAGAGCGCCTGCTAAATGTAAACATTGATCCCAGTTTTGTGTTTGGACTTGTTCAGTCTCAGGCAGACGGTGAATGAGCTGGAAGATGCCCATGCAGCCTCTGAAGAGATAGAAATGACCAACATCATCAGTCAGCTGGTGGGTGTGTGGAAAGTTCAGGAGCACACAAGACTTGCTTTTGCCTCTACCGACGGAAATCTACAACAAAACCCTCACAGATTTCTAACTCCACTGCAATATAAAACATCATCTGTAATCTTTTTCTTTTTCTGTTCTTGCAGAAGCAAGAGAACGAGGATCTAAAAGTTCGATGTGAAAACATCATGAGCGAGGTAATGCTAAATGACTACATGTGGGTATGGACCAGTGTTTCTCAACGGGGGCGTTCAGAGAACGTCGGGGGGCGCTGGGAAAAATATTTTTAAAAGGGGGGCATTGAGGTGCTGTTGGGGGGCGTTTGTCTGTGTCTGTTTTTTAATGCCAGTTTTTTAATGCCAGTTTTGTAACCTGTGGCCTCGGATTCATAATCGTATGCACCTGATAGTGATACAAGTTAGATCAGCGATACTCATTGCGCGTCTCGCTAGCCACATGCGGCTCGTCAAGCTTTAATTGGTGGCTCGCACTGGCATACTAGCTTATAACAATATGGTTTTTTTCAAATGTGCTACATAAACATGCAGTGAACACAAGCGCAAAAATCAGCATAATACTTAAGAAGTAATAACTGTAAATTAAGTAATTTTCTGCGGTCTCGCGTGAATACGGCCAGCCTGCCAACCCGCACGCTGTTACGCAGCAAGCGAGGATTGACGACCGACATAGGAAGGAGCAAGCCAGTGGACAACCTCCACTGCAGAGCGTTAAACAGAGGCATCTTTTGAGATGGCTTGGATTTTGGCGCGGGCCAAAACACCGTTCTCAGACTCATAAATAGTAAAAGACTGCTTTTTGTATTACATTTTATACATACAATGTATATTGTGTGTTGTATTGTTTTAGTGCTGTGATTTTTTTTATTATACTTGTGTACATAATACATAAGAATAAAACACATAAGTTTGTTTTCAAACAGTTGTTTTAAAATGTATTTATAATAATAATTGTATATATTGTTAGAAGAAAAAGTTGTTATGGGGGGGGCGTCGGTCGGACCTGGAAAATGGAGAGGGGGGCACTGGCCTAAAAGAGGTTGAGAACCACTGGTATGGACAGAGCTCGTCAGCTAGCTTGTAGGAAACACTGTTTGAACTCTTTCTATGAACTCTTCAGATGTCTTCTGTCATATCTGAGGGCGAAAAGAAGACAAAGTTGATCCTTGATAAGTTGATCGACCTACAGTGGGCCCAACAGGTATCTCATCATCAACTTTTCACACACACACACACACACACATACACACATATGTATTTAACATGTTTGAAAAATATGAATGATTGACTGTTTGGGTTTTGACTCTCAGCAACAACTGGAGGAGAAACACCAACTTGCTCTTGATAATTAGAGTCAGGACTTACATGAGGTAGGATCTTTCTCCATATGTAATATCAGACAGGGTTTCTGGAAGAACTTTCCTGCTCTGGCAGAGTCCTGCTTGTGGTTTTCTACTCTGTGTTATTACAAAAAAGGGTTCAAGGTCTGTTTCTGTTTTATTTGTAGAAATCGATGATGATCGAAGAGCTTCTCGCCACTATCCAGGTACAGTAGAATGCCTTATTTTATATATTTTCTTTCTCATTGACATTACGACGACAGTGTTGGCGCTTTCATTCTTGACCTTGAGTGTGTGTTCAGGAGCTGAGGACCAACAACCAGGAGCCCAGCCTGGACATCCAGACCAAAAGGTGCATTACCAGTTCAGTGTAGCGAGAAAGGGGGGGAGTTTATACCGTCCACCTATCCAGCAAGAGATGGAGTGCAAACATACCCACGTTACAACCATCTAAACCACACTCTCAGTTGTTTTCCACAATATCTCTTCTCTTCCTGCTCCCACGCTCCCTCACTTCCTGTGCCTTTGTCTCTGTCTCCAGCTGGTGGCGTCGGCAGAGAGACAAGGTGGTCAAGGGCATGGCCACCTTCCGCCGCTGCTTCAAATGCTCCGTGGGGGTGAGGACCAGCAAGAGGTCGTTCAACCGATGCAATAAGGTCCACCCCGTCAACCTCGACGTTGTGTGAAGACGGAAAGAAAGATAAATAAATTAATTTGGCCTTGGAATTCAAGGGGAGCTGTGTCTTTTCACATTTGGTTGAAAGTTTACACTGAATGTATGTATGAAAAACAAAAAATGGAAATATGCAGTCTTTTTCTCAAAACTGTGTTTGTCCACGTTTTGCCTTGTGATGCTTCATGGACAGAAGCTTTTTAATAGTCCCAGACCGATTCAAGCACAGCGTGTGCAAGGCCAAGTACCAGCAGGTGTTGTGTAATGCATGCTGGGTACTTGGTGGTTTAGGGGGGTTATTGACCACTTGGCTCCTTCCTGGTTCCTCTCTGTCCTTTCCTCTTCCGTCTCCTTTCCTCTCCTCTCTCCTTTCCTTTCCTCTCCTCTTCCATTTCCTCTCTTCTCATCTGTGATGAGTGTGTGTGTGTGTGTGAGTCTTATCAGGAGATTGTTCCAGTCTGAAAGAGATCAAAGGTTATAGCAGTCTCCTATAAGTGGTGAGAGGAACTACATCAAGACAACTGGCCTGTCAGAGAATGTCAATAGAACCGCCAGAAAAACGTTAACTTGGAACCCTTTTGGATAAAAAGTGTCTGCTAAATTAATTAATGTAACCCTGCAGTACTCTGTGTTAACCACCAGATGGCCAGATACTGTAACCTTTACTGTTCTGGGTGGTAAAGAAGATTCAGTAAAACCTCAATGTGTTCATGACCCCAGTTTGCAGTCAATCATAAACGACTGACACTTACATTCCGTCTAAAAGGCTATATTTCAGCATGTAGCACGACTTGTTTCACATCGTCACTAAAGAAACTGCTGATTACCTGGAGGAGGTAGGAAGGATGCTTCCCTTTGACCAAACTGGGGTTAACCCCCGTGCCACATCAAATAAAAAAACACCAAGAAATGGTTGCTTTGTGTGTAAACATCGGTTCTGAAAAACAAATAACAAAAATGAAATGATAGATGTTCCTGGATTGAAATGATACAGCAGAAATTCGTAAACCTCATGTCACAGATTAGCTATCACACAGCACCAAGTGGAACATGTTGTCAGTGTTGAATAGATGGAAACAAAGTGTGAATATTCTCTTTTACATTCAAAAGCGTTTCCTATCGTTTCACTCCATACAGATGTTATATATATTTTTACATAATTCACGTAATTTTAATTTATCGTATTACATATTATAAGTGTCAATTTACGATGACATCGACTGTAAACAACGTAAACAAGATTTACTTGTTATAATAACCACGTGTGGTTATTTGGCGCATTACAGAAAACGCATTCTTGCTATTTTGAATTTAGTCTCGAATGGGAAAGTTGAAAGGACGTGTGACGTCGCAGCTCCCCATTGGTTATATCTGGTCACGTGCCTCATACATATTCATGAGCGGCCATATTAGTAAATCAACCCCTCTCTTTCATTCGGTGGAGACAAAGTAAGATTCATACATGCGCTTTGTAGCTTTATTGCTTTTTTTTTATCCTATCACACTGCTTGCCAAAATATTATTTAGGTGTACCTGCGCCTGAGACCCGCAGTATTTGTAAGCTCTGTCTAGGTCAGCTGAAAACGTATATTTCACATGTAGGCTCTCTTTCTGCCAACCAAATTTGGCGCATGTGTAAATTTTTCGCACGAAATAGGCCTATATTTTATTTTTACGGTAACCTGTTTGTATATATCTTATCTAAATTGTACTTTGGTTTTTCCAGTTTTAATTAGCTTTCCTGCTTTGCAATGGCGACCGTAACTTCAACTCCGGCCGGCCAGAGAATAGGCACGCGCTCCACTGCCGGCAGCACACCGCTGAGCCCCACGAGGATATCCCGGCTGCAGGAGAAAGAGGAATTATGCAATTTGAACGACCGACTTGCGGTATACATCGATAAAGTCCGGAGTCTCGAGTCGGAAAACAGCGTTCTTCACCTCCAAGTTTCGGAGAAGGAAGAAGTCAGAAGCCGCGAGCTCACTGGGTTAAAATCACTGTATGAGACCGAGCTCGCGGACGCCAGAAGATCTCTTGATGACACCGCTAAAGAGCGCGCGAGGCTGCAGATTGAATTGGGGAAGATCAAATCCGAGCACGAGCAGCTGCTGCATAAGTAAGTCAATGAATCATTGATTATTAAACAGGTGTATATGCCAGTTGATGCATGAATGGCAATTTGTGCATTCGATTGGGGCAACTTGACAGTGACAGTGGTGTAGAATTGAGTTCAGTTGTAGCCGTCTGTAGCTGAAGTCCAGCGACTGGCAACATTGTAAAGAACCAAAGCGCCAAATCAAGGGGAGAACAGCAGATGTGCACAAAGTAAATGTACAAAGAACGGTGGGATGTACATTGGGTTTTTCATACTTTTTCCTCCAAGCGAATTTAAACATTTCTATTAAGCCAGAGACTAAATAAAACCCAATACAGGCGAAATAAAAGCCAGTAAAGGCGAAATAAAAGCTTTCGTGGGATTGACTTTTCCAAGAGCCACACCTATTTTGATAGTATGGGGGAGGGGCACCCACCTTCATGCTGGACCGTTAAAATAGATTTTGTTTCCTCACTGCAAGTTGAGCTAGTTTGAGTCGTAAACTCTTCCAATGCTCTACTTTTATGTACAGTAGAGCTTTCGTATGAAAACATTTAAGCAATATAATACGTGGTATGATGACCAACCTCTTTTTTTTTGCGTGCTGTTTGAAGTAGACTAATGCAACTGGGCTCGGTCACTTAACTCCAAATTTCCTGTAAGAGAAGTGAAGGAATTCTGTCTTTTCTCGGCCCCACAGCTAACAAATATTTCAGTTATCATTCCCAGCAGTGGAAGAATAGAATGAAGTTGAGTAGATACATGAGCTGCTGTTCCCTAATGTAAAGTATTAGTTCCAAACATTTGGACTCTATCTACTATCTGACTGTATGTGTTAAATCAGGGATGGGCAGATTAATTCAGTGAAACAATAGGTTTGTGAAGGACTGCACTCAAGATTAATGGAGCTTTTTTAAAACTAGAATTATACAAAGCATTTTTATTTGAATTATACTATGCAGATAAGGTGTTGATGGGATATCACAAAGCGGAGAAATGACCAATTCTAACTTTTTATACTTGGATTTTAGCAGTAACATCCATACATTTCCATCCTAATGCAGTGTTGGATCAATAACATATTTTGCTGCTACGTTAAGCCTCTTTTCTCAGACCATTTCAGGCCTCTTGCCTGCTTCAGATTTCAAGTTTCTAGTTGTATATATTAGTAGGCTTGTGAAAATGGGCATCAGTCATTGTGTGAAATGAACAGTTTGTTGCTTTTTATATCACCAAGGTTCAGTAGTTGTTGTTTTTTTTACACTCAAAAGCCCCTGGACAGAACATCTTGGTTTAATGGCATCTCAAAACATCTGTTAAATGGAATGATTTGCTCACATGCAAGTGATCTAATGGCTTTGCACAGCAAGGCACATATTTACCTTTGGGAAATGGAGGAAGTACTTTTAACTTGCTTTACGTTTAACCACTTTGCTTCGAGAGTACCCAAGATATCGGTCACTTAATTTTTTTTCCAATCGGCATAAGTGAATGTTTTTTTACTGGACCAGTTCACCCCCTACAATGAATTCATATTTTTTGGGGCTGATCAGTGATTTTGGATATTACCACTAATGTGAAGCGGTGAACTTGACGCAGTGTGTGGAAGATTGTAGGAAGCAGTTTGATTGACTAAAGCACACCGACTCCACACCTGTTGTGAGATTTAAACCAAGCAGGTGCCTTTTTATTTGGAACCATTCCAGACATGTGCTCCACTTAGCCTAAATGATTTCTAGTCTGACTACAGACTACTTTCAAGTCAAAAGGAAATTAATCTAAGTAAAAAAATAACTAAATTTGAAAACCTGTTTGTTTGAATGAAATGTAAATGTCGAGTTATACAAACCTCAGATAATAAGGTCCATCATAGAATTTCATACAGCCATTCATTTTCATTTCTTGTGACACAAGTGAATCAGTTACTGTACTTTGTTCAAGCGATAAAGAGCTGCAAGGTTAGATATTACTTGCAAGGCTCTATTATGTACACAGAAGTCAGAGTCTCGTATAGATTTGATGAGTTGGGGACAGTTGGTAAATCGAGCAAGAGGCAGGACAACCTGAAGTAAAGAGTTCACAGCAGAGTTCCAAAGCAGCTGCAACATCACTGTTGTGTGCAGTTTACTCAAGCTGAGGCAGCTGTTCAACCAGTTTCTAACAGAAAATGGCCTTTTGTCTACAATGGGGGTTCGGCTAGCTGCATGTGCCTAAAAACCTGTTGCGTTGGTCTCCTTTTTATACCAATTCTGTTTTTGTTTCATGTTCATGTTTGTGAAAATCTGTGACATGAGATTCCCTTAGTGCAGGTTGTTATGTTAACGTCTGATTTGTTCTGACAAGCAAACATTTTCTTTTATACAGCTAATTATTTCCAACTCGTGAAGTTGAAATGGATAGTTGGCATTTTTCCCCCTCCATCATTATGATTCTTGGACGTGAGCGCTTGTGTGTTCAACACCTTTTACCTTCCACCATGTTTCTTGCAACCATGTCTGACATAGCAGACATTCTCTATGCATTCCAGACATACTTTACTCGCTCTGAGCAACATAACAAGCCAACTATACCTCGTGATCCCAAGCAATTCTGGAGAAAAAAGTACTCTTTTTGCAGTCAAGGGTCATCCAAATGGAGAGCTTAAAATATACATGGTTCAAAAGCAGCAGCAGTGTACATATAGTTAACACAAAGTTGTGTGACATTAACGCAGGGGTACACAACCCTGGTCCTTGAGAGCCGTAGTTCTAAAGGTTCTAGATGTTTCCCTGCTCTCGCACATCTAATTCAAATGAACAGGTTGTTATCAAGTTATGTGGGAGCCTCATAATGACCATTCATTAGTCAGGTGTGCTGGAGCAGGGAAACCTCTAAAACATTCAGGACAGTGGCCCCACCCCTGCACTAGTGCAAACTAAACTTTGTATATCTCCCAACACAACACCACCTGTCACCAATTGTAACATTTTCCTCGCTCCATAAGATGAGAACCACTGTCTTCAATTGCTCAGTCATGTGTTCAGATGTTTTGCACAGTTCCCATAACATAATATGCTCACATGCATGTATGATTGAACATGAACAAACTGAAATGGACACAGACCATTTGGCAGCACCGGTGGTTCAGTGGTAGGATTCTTGTCTACCATGTGCAAAAAGCCTGGGTTTCATTCCCGGCGGGGGTTCGAATCCCGGCCAATGCATTGCATAAATGTGTGCGCCTCTGAAATTTCCCCATTAGGGGACTATAAGGGATCATTTCTTTCTTTCATACCAAGGCCTTACAGGTTGAGCTCTGACCCGGCAGCATGAAAATGCATTCCTTCACAAATGTTACGGTTCATTTTGACAGTTGGTGTGAATCATTTGTCTTGGCTTGAGTATTAATACATTTGTAGTTTAATTAAAAAGTGCTTTGACTTGATTTAAATTATTTGAATTGTACTAATATAATTGCCACCTAAAACGGAGGTAATTCAAGGACATGGACTGCAATTGTCATGCTTCTACTAATCATAGCCAGTGAACGAAATGAGTGGGAGTTCTTTTTAAACATTTTCTGAAAGGAATTAGTTCGATTTCATCTCTACAATGTTGCCAACAGTGGCACAAATTTGACTAGTACGCTTAAGTGTGTTTTAGTAGATTTAATCTCCTTTGTATTAAAGTGTAGAGGTGAGTGTCATTCCCCACCTACAAGTAGAAGGTGACTTCCTAGATGTGCACATTTACATTTATTCATTTATCAGACGCCTTTATCCAAAGCAACTTACAGTAAGTACAGGGACATTCTCCTTGAGGCAAGTAGGGTGAAGTGCCTTGCCCAAGGACACAACATCACATAGCCACAGCCAGGAAACAAACTTGCAACCTTCCAATCATGAACCCAGCGCCTTAACCACCGAGCCACCTGACTCCCACACCAGGCACAATCAACTGACCCCGCCACCCTTTTAAACCCCCTTAAGTCTCCAACCTCAAGTCATACCCCCCACCACATTCTCCATGAACACACACACACAAACAGCATGTCTTCTCCAGTCAACACCAAGTCCTGTTCCCTTGCCTCCTCTCCCTGTAGCTATGCCAAAAAAGACTCTGAGGCGGCCGGCGCCCAGGCCAGGCTGAAGGACCTGGAGGCCCAGCTGAACTCCAAGGAGGCTGTGCTGGCCACCGCTCTGTCCGAGAAGAGGGCCCTGGAAGCCAGCCTGGCTGACCTGCAGGGACACATCCTGGAGGTGAGAATGGCAAACGTTGTTGGACTGGCAGTTTGTCACCTGAGGCGCAGATCTTTACGAGTCGATGACTGACTGTATGTCTGCTTAGAAAGTATGTTGATCTGGGTGGTTGCCATCCAGTAAAGGTTGCGATGTTTCCAGATTGTGCTGGAAGCAGAATCTTTTCAAATATACAGAGCTTTTCAGTCACCAGAAGAGGGCAATCAAGCTACATTCAAATCCATTCACTAACTGCATTCATATCTACATATACATTTAGGCATTTAGCAGACACTCTTATCCAGAGCCACTTACAGTAAGTACAGGCACATTCCCCCTGAGGCAAGTAGGGTGAAGTGCCTTGCCCAAGGACCAGGGGCGGATCAAGAGCCTTGCCCCCCCAGCTGCCCACGTACTGTTGTCCCATGACCCCCTGCCAAGACCTCTTGCCACCCCTTGCCCCCCCCCCCCCCCCCCCCATGTAACATTTTCTATATCCGCCCCTGCCAAGGACACAACGTCATGTAGCCACAGGCGGGAATCAAACTCGCAATCTTTCGATCGCAAGCCCAACACCTTAACCGCTGAGCCACATGACTCATATCTCCTTCAATGATCATCTGTCTGAAGAGTTTAAAATGTGATTATAAATATTATGCATAATAATCCATATTAGTGATCAAACCCCACCACACCTTGGCTGCATCATATCAAACCAGGCCTGCATCCTCTGAGCTCCCCTTGTTTGGGTTCCACAGCTGGACGCCGGGCTGACCTCAGCCAAGAAGCAGCTGGGCGAAGAGACGCTTCTCCGCGTGGACCTGGAGAACCGATGCCAGAGCATGTCTGAGGATCTGGAGTTCCGCAAGAACATGTACCACGAGGCAAGTTCCCTGTTCCACCCCGTCCACCAAGTCCACTGTGATCAAACTACTTCCATTCAGCCAGTCTAGCTTGTCTTTTATCATGCTGTGTAAAGTATTAGTCATGTGTAATACTAGAAACACAAGTGTTACTTACCTCAGCTAGGCATTGCATGGCACATTGGAGGCCCTCTGGTCTGTTAGACTGGACAGATATAAGACCTTCTCACATTGACAGAGTTCAGCCTATGGGCTGCCTCCGTTGACGTGATGACGTTAGGGCAACCGTCGCCCCCCCTCCCCTCCGGTTGCAGACTCCCATTGTTCGAAGGGTAGCTTATCTGATTCTATCTATTGATGGGCGCCCTGACTGAATGCCTGCACTTGCTGACCTGACACTCCCAGCACAGTGGCCTCGCTTCCTCCACCATGCTGTGACTGACACTGTCTGGGCAGTGAGCCATTGGCTTGTTTGGGTTGGATGACATTCCCATGCCAATAATTCACATTTGACGTTCTTGTGCGAGGTTGTGAGTGTATTTGATATTAGTTGTGACGAGCAGCTTGCTGTATTTGGTCATTATGTGCACATCATCAGAATCCGAATGTTTTTATTCGCCATGCAAGTTACGAACAAGTTAAGAACTTAATCTCGATGTTCGCATTTGGGGGATTTACTCGCCTTACATTTATTCATTTATCAGACGCTTTTATCCAAAGCGACTTACAGTAAGTACAGGGACATTCTCCCTGAAGTAGGGTGAAGTGCCTTGCCCAAGGACACAAAGTCATATAGCCACAGCGGGGGCTTGATCTCACAACCTTCCGATCATGAGGCCAACGCCTTAACCGTTGAGCTATCTGACACCCTGCGGTACATTCTTTGCTCGGTTCCCGTTCTCTGGCCCGCTAGCGAGGGGGTTTAACCCCCAGCCCCTTCTGTCCGCTGTGCTCCAGGAGATCAAGGACACCCATCGCAGGCACGAGACCCGCCTGGTGGAGGTGGACTCCGGGCGCCAGATGGAGTTCGAGTTCAAGCTGTCCCAGGCCCTCACCGAGATGAGAGCCCAGCATGACGAGCAGGTCAAGCTCTACAAGGATGAGATGGAGGGCACCTACGTGGCCAAGGTGAGCGGACCCATGGGATCTAACCCGCACGCCCCAGCTTGGGGAAGCCTGTGGATGGGCTCACATGCAGCGTGAACAAACATGTGTATACACCAGTCATTTCAAGTGTGGTAGACTATTCTCATTACATTTACATTTATTCATTTAGCAGACGCTTTTATCCAAAGCGACTTACAAGAGAGCTTTACAAAAGAGCTTCAGTTACTGAGCATAACAACTTGATAGACCCCAACATAGCAGGCATCTAGGTTACAAAGTATACATCATGAGAACCAATAAGTGCCCATTGGAAGTCACTTTTAATGTACAATGAGTGGAAGATTTGAACTTGACACCATTGTTAATGATTGCATTTGTGTGTGTACACATGTGAGCAATTTAACAAAATGTTTAGCCAAAAGCACAGTCTTTTAAACACTTCTCCTTTGTCTGTCCAGGAACTCCCCTGCCATCCTTCAGATTCACTTCCTCCTTGAATAGTGTTGCAAATGCCTCCTGTTTGACCCTCATCTCTCATCTCCCCCCTCAGCTGGAGAACATACGCATGTCCTCAGAGATGAACAGCTCAGCGGCCAGCATGGCTCGTGAGGAGCTGAGGGAGTCGTCCCTGCGCATGGAGAGTCTGGCTGCGCAGCTGTCCAGCATGCAGAAAGAGGTAAAGCCCTGAGGAGACTGGAGACTGGAGAGTGGAGACCACTGGGTACATGGAGACCAGGGGTCGGCAACCCTGGTCTGCTAGGGAGCCGCTGTCCTGATGATTTTAGCTGTTTCCCTGCTCCAGCACACCTGATTCTAGGGAAGGGTCGTTATCAAGCTCTGTGGAAGCCTCATAATTACCCTCCATTAGAATCAGGTGTGCTGGAGCATCTCAAACCTTCAGGACAGCGGCTCCCTAGGACCAGGGTTGCCGACCCCAGTCTTACCCCCTGTTTACACGGGTAATTTTTAAACTGAGAAATTTCCCTTTGTTTCTACCCATCTTTTACACGCAAATGGTGAATTTGCCTCTGAAAAGGAATCTTTCTCAAAACTCCAGCTAAAGTGGATATTCTGGAAAACTAAGGTTTTGCGTTTGCATATAAACTGAGTTTTAGGCAGCTGATGCCCCAAAATGAGAATTCTGATTGGCTTGCAGTGCGTTCTCCTTCTTCCTACACTGCCACCTATAACCTTGGCGTAGTTATGATGGCGCTTGATGGCGTATTTATGCGGGTTGATGTGCACGATGTTGTTTTGGAAAACAGAGGGAGGGAAAAAAAAAATTCTCAACATACCTGGCTACGTGTAAACGTAGGGGTAGACTGACAGGGGGAAAGTGGTTAACATGGCAGGCTTAAGAAATGAAGGATTTTTTTTTAAAGAAAGTCAAGTGGAGCAGATATTCTTTGATTTTTGTGTGGTCACTGCTTGGAATGTGCAAGACTAATGTCTGTCAGCCACAATGAGGGAGCTGTTCCTGCTGGCAAAGTCTGTAGTGTCAACTGAGACTGAGGGAATAGTTTTGTAGCATGTAATGGCATAATAATACAACAAGGTCAGGGTATCAGTGAAAAAGTATTGGTCTTAAATTCCGTAATGTAAAAATAAGTCTTTCACTTCAAAAATGAAACAAAGACTAATGTTTTCACTTGTTTCTTTACTAAATCGTCTTCTCGGGCTCTTTAGCAAAAGATTGAGGCACTTTTTGTTGTTGAAAGTTCACATTTCACAACATTGTCATGTGAAACCCAGGGGTTACCAGAAGAGGCCTAGAATAGAGAGGAACCAGCCTCGGACAATAAGATAAGAACCGTAAAACAAGCAAACTGAAAAAAAAATAAGAACCGTAAAAACAAGCATGGAAGGGACAACCAACCCTGATGGAAACGGTTTAAAAACAAAGCTTGCTGATCATTTTAACCCAAACTGTGTAGGTCGTCCCTTTTCATGATCAATTCCAAATGTGCCGTAATCAAATTTGATCTAACAACATTACTATTTCACCAGTAATGCAGCAACGTGCTTTCCCATTCCTGTTTTATTGCATTTTGAAGCCTTCGGACTTTTGCGCTTAATCGCTTTCTAGGTGACGTCGAGTAAGTCTAAGGGTTGAGGGTTTAGTGATTTTTAGAGAAGTTTATGCTTTGACCATGGGTAAGTACAAATGTTATCAACTGATTACATAACCCCATCTTTGCAGCATTGTAACAAGTTGGCGACACTGTGTACTTCTAAGAATGTTGTAAAACTTGGTACAATGGAGATCAAAGCAGTTTTAGTGCTGGGGGTGTCAGCACTGAATCAAACTGTTTCAGTGCAGTCACTGACTAATGTTTAGTCAGCTGTTCGAAGTCTTTGGATGCAAAACTAAATTGTTCTTTGGTCTTAAATTTCCACTGCATGGCTAGTTAGTCCTAAATCCAATAGTCCTAAACCTGCAAATACCAGTAGTACATAATACAATAATGTATGATGCACATTATTTTAATAGTCACATTAACCACAACTATGTTACTTAAAGTAATGGTTGATGTAAATGGTACCTAGTCAGTTTGTAGTTACAAGTTGTGAGTGTAGCAAGTGGTCACCAGAAAGTTCTGAATTGTTCTGAAATTGAATATTTCTTAGATTAATATATGCTTAGATCCAAAGGCAATCACACATCTTCAAACTGTCTAGTTTAGGGGTGGGCAATCCTGGTCCCCGAGACCCGATATCCTGAAACATTTAGCTGTTTCCTTGCTCCAGCACACCTAATTCTAATGAAGGGTCAATATCAAGCTCTGTGGAAACCTCATAACGACCCTTCATTGGAATCAGGTTTGCTGGAGCAGGGAAACATCTAGAACTGTGAGGAAGATGGCCCTCCAGGACCAGGAGTGCCCACCTCTGGTCTAGTTCTTTAGCATGTTGCAGCTGTAAAACATCCCAACCCAGATTTAGAAGGCTGACTTCCGACCACCTCCTCGTTCCAGACACGTGGCTGGCAGGATCGCATCGGCGAGCTGGAGGCGGCGCTGGCCCAGGAGAAGGATGCCGGCCGCCGCATGCTGGCCGAGAAGGAGCGGGAGATCTCCGAGATCCGAGCCAGGATGCAGCAGCAGCTGGACGACTACGAGCAGCTCCTGGACGTGAAGCTGGCGCTGGACATGGAGATCAACGCCTACCGCAAGCTGCTGGAGGGCGAGGAGGAGAGGTGAGGAGGTTGAACGCCACCACCCCCGACACGGTGCGCGCCAACGCATGTAGGACGCCACCAGAGCAGGCTTGGAAAGTAGCAAGCGAGAAAAACCATGTGTAGAGGAGGCTGATAAAAGAACATATAAATCAATACTGTACAGCACTCAAGAGTAGCAAGTAAAAATATAAAGCACAGTTAAGAAGCAGTATAATATATATAAAAGTGAGTTCAAGATGGTGATCCAAGTGGTAGGGAGTTGGTGTGGGTTAAGTGAGGTGGTTCCTGTCTGGAATAAGGAGTGACATACAGGCAAGTTGTTCCACACAAGAATAAGGGGAGGAGTTTCCAATGGGAGAAGCAGGTAGATGGAGGCAACTTGCTGCTTACAAGAAGCTCCAGAGTGGGGATGAAGGGGTCACCGTGGACTGACTTCAAAACACTCACAACGTCGCAGAGCTGACTCGCCATTGAGAACATCCACTCGAGCTTCACCTCCTCCATAGATCTGTATATGTTGGCACCATCCTGCCGCACGGAATTCCGTGCAAATTTACACCTGGGGTTTTCAAAAAGCGCCGTTTTGAATGATGTAATCCTGCACTTGTCTTGAGGACATGCCAAATCATAGAAAAATATACAGTGATCCCTCATTTTTCACGGGAGTTAAGTTCCAAAAAGAACCCGTGATAAGCGAAATCAGTGAAGTAGAAACTTATTTTAATTATTATTATAATATTATTATTATTATATATAATATTATTATTAAAACCAAAGAACAAACCCTTTTTACAGGCCCAAGCATTTGTTTAACAAATAAAAGTACTGTATCCTGTAAACCGCAACTTTATTGATGCACAGGTTTGTGTTGGGAGAGACTGTTTAGCCAATCAGAATGCAGAACACGATGCAAATCCGTGAAGTAGCGAAACTGAAAAGTGAACCGTGATATAGCGAGAGTTCACTGTATTCGTTTTATCCGATACCAGGCTACATGTGGACAAGGCCTAAAACCCACTGTGATTCCTCTCTCCTCCCCACCCTCCAGACTGCAGCTGTCCCCCAGCCCGTCGTCCCGGGTCACCGTCTCTCGGGCGTCCTCCAGCAGCCGCAGCGTTCGCACGGCGCGGGGCAAGAGGAAGCGCGTGGACGTGGAGGAGCGCGAGGCCAGCAGCTCCGTGTCCATCTCCCACTCCGCCTCGGCCACGGGGCCCGTGTGTGTGGACGAGCTGGACACCGACGGAAAGTTCATCAGGCTGCATAACGCCGGCGATGAGGTAAGGCGTGTGTTAGGAGGAACATTCGATTGGCTGTAACCCAATACTTGAGTTGAGTTTTGAGTGAATATCTTGCCCAGATTCTTTTTCATAAGCAGTATATTCATTGGGGAGTCATGTGGCTCAGTGGTTAAGACATTAAGCTAGTGATTGGAAGGTTGCGAGTTCGATTCCCTGCTGTGGCTACATGACATTGTGTCCTTGGGCAAGGCACTTCACCCTACTTGCCTCAGGGGGGAATGTCCCTGTATTTGCTGTAAGGCGCTCTGGATAAGAGCGTCTGGTAAATGTAAATGAATTGTATAGAGCTGTGGCGTCAAGCCGTTTGCCATCGAGGGCCTAGAGGGTGCAGGTTTTCACGCAAACCAAGCAGTACACCAGCTGATCTCCAGCTAAGTGGAGACACTCGTTAGTGAAATCGGCTGATGTAGAGCTTAGTGGAAGTGAAAACCTCCCCCCTCTTGGCCCTTGATGGCACATGGTTTAACACCACAGGTCTAGAAGGATGTGCTCATCAAGTTGCTATAATAATGATGCTTGATGTTTACATCATTCCTATAATACTACGACCACGTACTGGTTTTCTTTCCAGGACCAAGCCATGGCAGGTTATGAGCTGACCAGGACCATCGGAGAGACCTCCGTTACCTACAAGTTCACCCCCAAATATGTTTTGAAGGCTGGGCTGAAAGTCACGGTGAGACTACATGCCACTTAATGTTTTGGTTCCTTCCTCTCTTCTCTCAGTTCGCTCATTTTTGTTTTTCCCCTTGCATTCTCCCTCGGCCTGGTCCCAGCTATGGGCGTCCAATGCTGGGGTGAGCTCCAGCCCTCCTTCAGACCTGGTGTGGAAGGCCCAGCCGTCCTGGGGAACTGGGGAGGATGTCCAGGTGGTGCTGTTCAACCCTCAGGGAGAGGTAGGGGCCTCAACACTCAGCCTCCTTCTGCTGCCATACATAGTGTCTTTTACTTACACACACACACACAGTGGAACCCTGAACCATCAAACGTCTGGTTAATATCTCACCTACTTGTCAGTGATGGTTTAGTTTTGTTAAGGGGCAGTTCTGTAGGCGTCCCTGAAGCCCTCACTGACATGACTTGTAAAAAAGGGCTACACAAATACATTTTGATTTGGTGTACGAATTTATGACCTTTTGATGAAGGAAACCCTGATTTCAAGGAGATCCAAGCTGGTGTCAAGGCTGTACCTAAGCAGTGTGACATGCTGAGTCACACCCTCAGGGCATAGGTGCCATGTTGCTAGACTAGGAGATCTTTCTAAAAGTAGTAGCTGCAGTACCTCCCATGAGGCAGCAGAGGGCGTCGGGACTCTACATTTCAGTCAACTACATTTCTTATCAGTGTGCCCTCTTCATATTCTGCAACTCCCCCTGTACTAAGGGTCAAAAAGGCCTCACCTTCAACCCTGAAATAAAGCAGGTTATTATATTTTACCCTGTTGGGCACTGAAATATACTGCACATGAATCAGATTTAGTTTTGTCTGAGTTCAATCAAGCACATACAATCTAATTGTCTCATTGTCGGTGTGCTTTTATGTGCGGTAAACAGTTTTTAGTAATTCTGGCTCCCCAAGAGGACACAAGAGTTAAAATATACTATACCTCTTATTTTATACTCGTACTGTACAGCTAGTGCCCACTTTTCACTATTTTTTTATTTTTCTTATCTCATCTTGATCGCTATCTTATTTAAGTTCCATTTATGTTCTGTGTTTGCTCTATCAATCTATCCTGCCACAGTGAATTTCGTGTTTGTGTAACTTTCATCGCAAATAAAACAAATTCGGGTTCTTCTCAGGGCTTGAGGTCCATTGAAAGCTCCAGCCAGTTTATAGAAGTCATAATCCTCAAACACGGCGCTATTGTACCATCCACAGGAAGTGGCTAGGAGAAGCACCACGTACAACACGGCTATGGAGGAAGAGGCGGGCGAGGAAGAGGATGACGAGGGAGTGGAGGTCATTGAGGAAGACCTCTTCCATCAGCAGGTAAGGAGGCTTGGGAGGAAACCTGCTGAAAACTGTGTTGAATTCTCTAAGATGAAGAAGTGTTAAATCCTGGTCCTCAACTACCACTGTTTATCTGCTCTAATATACCTGATTCTAATGAAGGGGTTGTTAGCGAGCTCTGTGGAAGCCTGATAATGACAATTCGTTAGAATCAGGTGTGCTGTGGAGCAGGGAAACATCTCAAACTGTCAGGACAGCGGCTCCCTAGGACCAGGATTGGTGATCCCTGCTCTAAGCGATAAGCTAGAGTTTTGCTAAATGAAAATATGCAAGTTAGTTGTGCTTGCTGTGATGGATAACGGTGTTAAATACTCCTTTTGCTTGTTACCGTGCGGTTTTACCTAGCATCCAGCTACACCTTAAAAATGTCTTAATGTTAAAATAAGATAATCCTTTATTCGTCTGCAGTTGGGGAATTGCAACCTTACAAATGTCATGCTTATTTTATCATAACATAATTATTTATTTATTTCAGCAGTAGTTCTACCTTAAGTTACCTCATGACCAGTAATGGCTGCTGTGTACTCTTTTATTCAGTCTGGGTGGAAAATGGAGACCTTAAGTAGGTTTCTAGAGTATCTGAGCACCCATCAAGGTGTTCAGTCGGAAACCCTGTGACATGGTCCAGTATTTATTTATAGGAAATGTCTTTGAGAGGTGAATTTATTTGATTTTATATTACTGGGTAACACAAGTTTATTTTATTTTATTTGGGGGTCCTAATGTTGAGTCCTTATGTACGTATCCTGCCTGAGTTCTCATCGAACCTTCTTGGTTATCCCCTTGCAACTGGCCAACCAACCAATGAGAACAGGAGGGGGAAAAGGTTGCTGTTGTAGTTCTCCAATTGTCAGGCCAGTTGTCAACCAAACGGGTTCTTCCATCCCATAATACAGCTGAACTGTTTTGACTGTGTTTTCAGGGAGACCCTCGTGCCACCAAGAGAGGCTGCTCCATCATGTGATCCCACTCCAGCTACACTCAGCCAGTGTAGCCACTCCCTCTCAGTCTTAGCTGCCAACAAAACTACCACAGTACTATTTTTGTATCATTTTTTTTTGTATTATAAGAATAGGTTTTTCTCCAGATCTTAGTTTTTACTACTCCCAAGATTGTGAAAATGCCATTTTTGGGTACATTTAATTTTTTGGACATTCAAATGTCATGATTTGCTTTCTCGAAAACCAAATAGATTTACAATCTGAAATGTTTGTTTTTTGTTTTTTGCTGAACTTTTTACAGCTCAGAAGATGAGGCAGCTCGCAGAATAGTCTTTTCCTCAAGGTGCTGTGACTGTATTACATGTGTATGCTTTTTAAAAGACGAAACATTTTAAAAGCCTCTTTATAGGATGTACCGTTTTTAATATTGTAGTGTCTTCTCTTATATGTAGTTAGGCATTTGCTCAAATTGTTGTGGTTCTTGGAATGACCTTTCCTCTTCATATTGTGGGGGGCATCAGTATTCAACTAGCTGCCTTGTGCCTACATTTGTGTTTCCTTACATGTCTTCCTCACAAGATGAGGAAGATTCATTTTCATTGATTTACTAGTTCTGAAGCTTCGCATTCACCCACCACAACAGTCGTTTATATCCCTTTGATTATCACTGTTGTCTGAGTACGCTCTGGCCATTGACTACTGCTTTGTGCATTGTCTTGATTCATCAAGATAAGGAATGTAATAAAACACTTGATTGAGACTCAACCTAGATGGCCTTCTGCTTAACTCGCTTCAAACTGCTCTGTGAACTTTTTTCTGAAAGAGCACAACTAATTCTAGGGGTTACTTTATCTGAAATACAAAGTACCTTTGCAGTAACAATACTCCATGGAACCTTTTTGTAGTCATTGGCATTTGTCATATGTGTAGATTACTTCATTTCTTCAGATCATGGTTGGAAAATTACTGAATTTTACATATGGTTAAGTTGGCATGCGTTTGTTTTCTTCTGTAACCTCCATATTTTAATGAAAAAATAAATTACAGATTTTGTTCTTTTGTGGTTTAATAGTTTAAATTCTGTATTTTGTCTGTCTCCAATTTACTGACAGTACTGGTGGTGCTGTTCACAAATTTATCACAAAGCCCATCCGAGTTTATATAAAATCAAAGATGCACAGATAATAGAATGGGGAAGATGATAGTTCCTGTATTGTTGTTGATGTCGCTGGCACTGGCCTTGACACTGACATGAAATGAAAAATCTGAGGGTAATCATGTAGAAATGAATTTTGATTAAGATATAATCTGAGTCCTGAATTAACTGGTGCCAATTGTGTCTTTAAAGTTATTGCGGCACACCTATCCAACTGCTCATTAATGCTAATTTCTAATCAGCATATCACATGGCAACAACTCAATTCATTTAGACATGCTGCAGTTCAAACTGAGCGTCAGAATGGGGAAGAAAGGTGATTTAAGTGACCTTGAACGTGGCATGGGTTGTTGGTGCCAGACGGGCTGGTCTGAGTATTTCACAAACTGCTGATCTACTGGGATTTTCAAATAGCCTCCACTGTCACCAGATCTCAATCTAATAGAGCACCTTTGGGATTGGTGGAATAGGAGATTCGCATCATGGATGTGCAGCTGACCAATCTGCACAATATGGACCAAACTCTGAGGAATGTTTCCAGCACCTTGTTGAATCTATGACACGAAGGATTAAGGCGGTTCTGAAGGCAAAAGGGGTTCCAACCCAGTACTAGCAAGGTGTACCTCATTAAGTGGCCGGTGTGTGTATATACACAGTATATTATACTGAAATTGCTGATACAATAACCGTACAATAGTGAAGAGATTTATAGAAGGGATGGTCACCAAAACTTTAATCAAACTCTCTAAAAGTCATATTTAAACAAAACCTGGTGAAAAACATAAATATGAATCTCAAGTGCTCCAACAGTCTTAAAATAAAAAAATACAAAATCGGAGTTAATAGAGATGTAGTCGACTACAATGTCTTGAATTTGGTTGCTTCAACAGTGTCTTCAAAAGGTAGTTTAAGCTAAATGACAGTGGTTTGGCCCTTTGTGAACATGGTCTGAAGATTCTTTGCTAGGCTAAACAATGACCATGTCTAGAACAAGACAAACGTTTACATCCACTCTGTAAATCAGGAAGTATTCAGTCCATGCTCAAAAGACAGACTACATACAACAACAGACTGTCATCTCCAGATGATTCTAATGCTCATTTCTTAAACTTTTTCTTAATTTAGCTTTAAAACCAACTGTTAGTGTCCATTGATGTTTACATACAACGGCCCTGTGGCCAAAATAGTTTGAGGCACAAAAACCCATATTTGGTTTAGGTAAGAGTGCAAAATATTTCAAAGTACATGAGCAAATGCTTTTTATCAAATGTTTATACCCTTCAAGTACAATGTTTTTATTTCATTTGATCTATTATGTGTTATTGAGTATGTTATAATGCAATGCCCTTTTAACATGTTGATATCAGGGAGGGCTGTAGACATGTCCTAATAACAGGAAAACACAAGAATTACATTACTTTTTCACAACAGCATTCATCTTTCAGTCAGAATGACTCACTGGAAGGAAATCTGTTTACCTCCATGGTTTGGTGATTCGAACATGAACCAATGAATCTTGCGAGTGGGAGGGGCTCTTCAAAGTCAACAGAAAACAGGCGGAGCCAAAGGTGTGCCGTTGACATCATCAGTTCCTCATGGTCGGTTCTCAATGCCAACTAGACAGGAAATGTGGCACATTTCACGGTGGCACATTTCGAAGTGTGCTCTCTTCTATGTGGAAAGGAACCAACACCTTTCTGTACAGTTTCTCCACAAACCTTTCTGAGGAGACAGAATGTTGGGGACCGTCAGACTATTGTCTCTTTAGATGGTCGTTTCTCACGGGGGGGGCCCCGTAAAGACAGGGGGGCCGTGGCTTCACCGTTCGACTTAGGGAGCAGGAGAACGACCCGCTGGTTAGTCTGTCGCCACTCGTTATACAGCCGACAGTGATACCTGAGAGACACCTGCAAGAGACAGGAGGAGAGGATGGAAACAGTCACTCTCTGTGGATGTATTTTTAAAAATCCAAATATTTTGAGGTATTCAGGTGCTCTTCTCACATTATAGTCATTGAGTCACTAAAGTAGGTGTTGACCCACATTCATCCAGGAGTGTTCCATTGTAGAAAAAGGTTTCAGAGGTTTGAAAATGTCCAGATGACTACCTCTGAATCCTTTTCTGCAATGAGTCACTTAACAGGCGAAAATATCGAAAACAAACTACAAAACCAAGGGACATCATCTAGTTTTATCAGCTAGTACCTCTTACCTTCTCATGGTAGAAAGTACAGAGAAACCAATCTTAATTTACATGTATTCATTTAACAGACGCTTTAATCCAAAGCAATTTAGAGCACGTACAGGGACATTCTCCTTGGGGCAAGGACACAATGTAATGTGGCCACAGCCGGGACACAGTCACAACCTTTCGATCATGAGCCAAACGTAAACATGGCTTACCTACCCACCTGTATCAAGATCTCTATTCTTTACTGTTACATCCACATCTGATGTGTGAATATTTATGAGACGGGTTAAAACTCAAACTTTATTCCAGGTCTTCTGCAGCATGTCAGTGCAACCTGCACGAAGGGCTAATGCGCATCCAGTCTTACATTAAAATGTACATGTATTCTATCAGCCGACGCTTTTAAGCAAAGCGACTTACAAGAGAGTTGCATTGAGAATGCTGGGAACGGAAGTTCTTAATGTTACTAACTTCTAACATCACAACATTACATGACTCTTTTCATCAGATTCCACAGCTTATTCCTTTCCTTCCCTCTATCTAACCACGGTCATCTCTCCTTCCACCCAACCATCATCTTCATCGACTTCCAACAACCCACTTCAGATGGTGAAGATCCCATCTCATCTACTCACCCCTGCACCATCCAACCCCACTTTCTTTTCTCCACTCGCCACAATCCCATCATGTAAGCGCTGAGCCGTACCACCTCTCCTCTTTCACTCACCCCCCTCCCTTAAGGCCCGTACTCACCAGTGTCCAGAATAGATAAATGGTGAACAGAGCCACCGTGAGAGCGATGAGCCCCACGGCCTCGAGGCGGCTGGCGAAGTGCAGGTGATCCACGGCTCCGCGCAGACACAGCCAGCCAGAGATGGTGGCCAGGGGTGTGATGAGCAGGAAGCACACCATGTCCCCAAAGAGGGTCCGCTTCTCCTGATGCAGGCCGGGGTTACGTATCCACTACAGAAGAAAGGAATCAACAAGAAGAATGGAAGTATGTTATCGTACATTTAGTCATTTAGCAGACGCTCTTATCCAGTGACTTACAGTAAGCACAGGGACATTTCTCCTGAGGCAAGTAGGGTGAAGTGCCTTTCCCAAGGACACACTGTCATTTTGGCACAGCCGGGAATCAAAACAGCCGGCAACATTCTGATTACTAGCCTGATTCTCTAACCGCTCAGCCACCTGGGTGTCTCTCAGTGTTAATTCTGGGGATAAACTGCAAGGAGGATGGAATCAGGATCACAGCAAATAAAATAAAATAAAAAAGTACAATAAACTTATTTGTCCGAACGAGAGAAGGCAAGTCCACTTGGTAATTTAGCTGGATGAATTAGCTTTGGAAAGCAGACATGCTAGTTATGTAAACACAAACTAATTTTAACAGATGTTTTATGTTTTGCTTCGAGTTTAACAGGATATTACCTCTCTATGAACAGGGACTTTCACCTGTTGCAAACAGACCATTTCCCTATTTGGTCTGTGTAAGTTCACGACATTTTTATTTGTGTGTGCCAAACACAATCACCAAGAACAAGAAGTTGGGGTCAAAAATATATCTGTAATGTGAGCATATAATGTATAGTGCTAAAAGAACATTTTTGTGTAATTGATTGGTGATAGCATTTGGAGATGTAGCCCATGAACATGTTAGACTTCAAACAGGATTTTGTCAGTTGAGAGCTCAGGTTACAGACAATCAAATGACCAGCTAGTCAGCAATGTTGTCAGACAGATGTTAGATTTCACAAGAACATTACAGTATGACTTATAAAGGTGCTGTAGGCCCTACAGAGACAAATGCTGTTGAAGTTGAGTTCAACAAGTTCCATACATACATTCCATACAGTTCCATACAACTACTAAACTAATACGCAAATCTCTAATTGGTTAATATCCTGAGAGTTGGCACATGTGAGGAATGTTACATACAGGCCAACAATATTTTTGTACAAAAGTAAAAAAAAAACATCTTATAATTTACAGATACAAAAAACATCTTAATAAACTGTGCATAAACTGACTGTTTAAACTAATCATTATTACCATTAATTAGTTACAACAGTGACTCAGCAGATGGCTATTTGGTATAATTACCATCTTGTGAATTCTTCCTGCAAATAAGATGTATTGTTGCCACCTATGGCAGATCGGTGACACATGACCAAACAAATGGATGCAAGCAGGGCAAATGTTTGTGTGGCTCATTTTGTGGATGATGAATTTCAGGATGTCAAATGTTGTGGTCTGGTAGATTTACGTGGAGATTTTTATGTTTTATCATGTCAATTCCTCAATAGCTTTATGATAGTTTGTCTCGTAAACTCCACTCCATATATTTGAGTGGAAACCAATTATTTATCCAAAAAGGAATTCATATTTTATATGAGAGATGGTTAGCGATGACTAAGAGGATGTAAAGACCACGTTAGCCTTGGGGTTTGTTACTGAGAGAGTCAGGTGGTTGAGTGGTAAGGGTGTCAGGCTAGTCAGAAAGTTCCTGGTTTGAATCCTGGCTGGGCACACATGATGTTGTGTCCTTGGGCAAGGCATCTCACCCCGTACCTGCTATAATTCACTCTGTATGAGAGGATCTTCTAAATGACTACATGTATTGATTAGTGAATTCAAGCTCCTATTTGGAGTTCAGTATTTATTGACTGAGTGATGTGCTGTGTTACACACAGCCCTTGTTTGCTGCCTTAAGGGCATGGAGGCACCGTACATTGTTGTTCCATGTGTCGCTGTGGGACCCATTAGCTTCTATACTTTCTGAAAGAGTGGTTCTCTGCAAATGATACCCATGTGTTCATAAGCGAGTCATTTTGTATCAAATTGTTGTTATCGTACAGAGAGCCAACTTCCGTATTCCAGTGTGCCGGAATGCAGCCCAGATCCAATCAACATTGTCGAAGTGATTCCTTAATCGGACTGCTAGGCTGTGAGGAAGCAAAGAGTGTGAGAACAGGCACGGAATTCCTTTAGCCACAGCCTAAAGTGTCCTCCGCTTCCTTCAACCCCCATCACATTCCATCAGTGCATACAGGCCAGCCGGCTCACACACACACACGCAGCTGCCTAGAAGGTCCAGTACTGTACACCAGTGATTTGCTCAAAGATATTAAAGACCAAACATGTTTTGATGTGACATGCCAGAGCTGACACGTCAAAGCCGTGATTTTAAGCCATCGCTGGGTAAACATCCGTGTTATTGGGGGATTAAGTGGACAGATGGGGTGTGATGTGGCAGACAATGCAGATGTCTCCAACCCTGTGTGTAGCGTAAACATATATTTACTGCATATTGGTATCAAGTATCAGTACAATATAGCGTTCAGTTAAAACTTCATTATTCATGTTACGGTGAATGTTCATATTCACCTTTTTTAATCTATGCAATCTTAAAATGGGAGTCATGTGGGGCAGTCAGATAGGAAGCTGGGCTAGTAATCAGAAGGTACCCAGTTCGAACCCTGGCTATGCTAACATGACGTTGTGTCCTTGGGCAAGGCACTTCACCCTACTTGCCTCAGGGGGGAATGTCACTGTACTTGCTGTAAGTCGCTCTGGATAAGAGCGTCTGCTAAATGACTGAATGTAAATGAACTACAAATCAAGAAGAAACCCTTTATTGTCCATGTTTACCTATGTGTGCATATTTTCAATATGTTTACCTGTGATTGTAACATTATGTTTACCCTGTAGAACATAGATTTGTTTGTGCGTGTGCACGGGGAATATCTCGTACCTCCAGCAGTGGCCGAGACTTCCTCTGAACGTTGAACTGGTAGTGGCAGAGCTCGCAGAAGCTGGTGCCGGAGGAGGAGAGCCAGTGTTCCAGGCAGCTACGGTGGATGGTCCCCAGGGTGCCTGAACACTCACAGGGGGAGATCAGCTCTTCCTGCCCCCCTCCGTCATGGCAGATACGACACATGGGCCTCTCGGAGAGAAGACTGGGGGAAGGGAGGGGATAGGCCAGACAGAAACAAAGAGGAAAGGGAAGGGTGGGATAGAATCAGAATCTTTATGGTCATTATACTACATAAAACCAAATAGTATACTTCCTCTTCACAGTGCAAAAACAGATAAAAAATTAATTGAACACATTCAACATTAAAAGCCCTCATGTTGCCACAGCCAGGGTTCGAACCGGAGAACTTCTGACTACTAGCCAAAACGACCTAACCGACTGTGTCACATGACCCCACATACCTACATACATACATAAACACATACATACATAAATACATACATACATACATAAAGGCGTGAGATAAAGATAAAGATAGAAGGGCAAGAGAAGGATGAAGATGTGACAGGGACGTAGATAAACAAAACAAGAAAAAGAGGAAAGCGTTAACAAAGGTATCTCAAAGCCTTCTTTTACTCTGGGGCAGCACACTTCATCGTTACACCCATGGTTATTCATTTAATAGAATTATAGCTTAAACAAGAGCTCAGCCAGCCTGAATCAACTGCAAGGCTACAGTTTACTGCCAAGAACAT
This sequence comes from Protosalanx chinensis, assembly GCA_030340685.1. Taxonomy (NCBI): domain Eukaryota; kingdom Metazoa; phylum Chordata; class Actinopteri; order Osmeriformes; family Salangidae; genus Protosalanx; species Protosalanx chinensis. The sequence continues at coordinate 7,612,499 of CM059339.1, read as the reverse complement.
TTGGTCACTGTACTTTACAGTAGCCATATCAACGCTATCACAAAGCATTAGTCTGGATAAAATGTTAAAATGTCATGGACTAACAGAGAAACCTAACTCAGCATTCAACCGACTTATTCCCAAGGGAATCTAGGTATGAAAGCTTTACTGTTTCAACAGCATGTTTATTGAATAAATATAAAAATAAATTTTCATTTGGCAGACGCTTTAATCCAAAGCGATTTACAGCAAGTACAAGGACATTCCCCCTGTAGTTGTGCCAGTTATACTATTCATAATAGCATCAATTGTATTTAGCTACAGTACACTGCTAAGCCAAAACAAGATGATAAAACCTATTAAAAACTATTAAGCATAGTCAAAAACAACAAAGTTGACCAAATTGCTATTACGTTAAAACAGCAAAAGCCATAAAACAACACAATACAAAAACAAAGATCAGTGTTCACAGACAAAAAGACAAATAAAGGCAACTCTCATAACGAAGGCAACTCAAGTTCAGGATCCCCGGGATTTTTTTAAATGTGTTTTACAGGATTCAAAAACTAGCAGTGTAGTTGCCAGTCTAACATGCAAAAGCTCTGAAATTCAGGGGCTACAACTGCAAAGGCATCATCATTTGGGCTTCAATGTTCCCATTCTGTCATTTAACCGATGCTCTTAACCAGAGCGACTTACAGGGACATTCACCCTGAGGCCATGAGGATGAAGTGTTTTGACCAAGGACACAACATCATGTTGTCACAGCTGGGAATCAAACTGGCATCGTTCTGACTACTAACCCAACTCCCTAATCACTCAGCCATCTGACTACCACACAATATGCTGATCTTGGGCCAACCAGAAGCAACTGATTGGAGCTGAGTGACCTGGCGTGGTAGTGAAAGATTATAGAGAGGTTGGAGCCCATATCAATATTTAAGTGCAAAAAATAAAACATGTCCTCTGTGTGCCAGGCTTACAGGATTTGAAGGACGTGCTGTGATTAGGTCAACTGACCCACATGACACCTTTGAGGGTCATGTTGCGCAGAGGGTTAGGGTGTTGGACTACTAATCAGAAGGTCTTTATTTCAATCCCTGGCTGAGGTACAATGACCTGATATCCCTGGGCAAGGCAGGCCTACATAATATTTTTTGTTCTCATGGAGCCCCATGTACAAATAATTGCCCACCCCTGCCTCAGGAGGAATGTCTCTGTACTTGCTGTAAGTCGCTCTGGATAAGAATGTCTGCTAAATGTGCGAATAGACTATGCAGATTACAAACAATAGTTCAAAATGTGCTTGTTTTGAATAGGATCGCATCCATGATAGATGCAGGGATCCATGCTACCGGCAGGTGACTCATGCTAGCCATGGTATGCTAACAGTTGCGCCTCAGTCTGCATGTTAGCAGCTGTGGCAGCTGCTTCTGCCTGGGCACTCTTTTGTTTCTGTCAATGTTTTGTGTGTGTGTGTGTGTGTGTGTGTCACTGTATGTATTTGTTCATCGTTGTTGTTGATGTGGGCACGCGTGTATTTGGAGTGTTGGGTGTGTGTGTGTATTGGGAGTTGTGGGTATATTTTAATGTGCCCACGTGTGGATTCGGTCAAAATGGGTGGGCAGAGATGTCTGGACTTTGATACACAGGATTAGTGTGGCATGTGTGTGACCAGGTCCAAACATTCTGTCACACATACCATACACATTAACTAAGGTACTAAAATTAGACTTTCCAAAACAGCTTGGTCTAAAGTGGCACGTTTGCACTGCGTCTCGCAGTATGGAATGGTTACATTCTAGTGATATGTGCGTCTAGTATTGTATTTTGAACTTCCGGTTCTTCATCCCGAGTAACTTGAATAAGTTAAATTAAATTAAATTAAATTGGGGTTGGTTGAGGGACAGTTTTATGGGCATATGTGAAGCCCTCAGTGACACTGCTTGTAAAAAAGGGTTATACAAATAAATGTGAATTGAAAAACAAATAAGGTTTGTTATTATTGAAATATACGAAGTTGGAGACTTTTTCCATAACCCCTTTGGTCGATGGCAAGTATTAACTCATTGTTTAACCTATTACAGTAACTAACAACACATAACAACAACTCCGACCCAAAAATACCTCTGTTTGGCGAATGCCTCCACTGCAGGTTGGGGCAGCTGTCCGTCCTTGGCAGCCACTTGCATGTAATACTGCGTCTGTCTGCTTGCTGGACCGCTCATCTCCTCCATTGCTTTTCCTGGTAGGGTGGGCTCCACATCACACATTGGATTACAGTCTTTGTATCCCGAGGGGCCGCTGTCCAAGCGTTCCTGTAGCACCTCGGGCAGCGAGGAACAGCGGCTGGTTGTCATGGTAGCAGACAGTTGTCTCTGAGGCGAAGGGCCTACGATCTCATTGAGGGTTTCCCATCTGGAGAGATGGGGGGCGGGGGGGGGAAGTGGGCAAGAGAGAGAGATACACAAGATAGCCTAATTAGTATTGGGTGTATTAGCGCGAGATGTGCATCGGATCCAATTCCGGTCACAGCCAGTGTTTGACCTTATATGCTCGGCCACCCTGCAGTACTGCCGTTTAAATAACTCAGAAGGTCACTGTTCATGTGGGTCTGAAGATCAATGCCACAAAAAGCCGATGACAAACAGCATACCCTACAGTATGTATTCTCCTAATGTGGCTGGTCGTGAAAACAAATCCTGTTTATAACTTCCTCCAGCCCAGTCTGACACTGGGACTGACAGCTCAGGAAAGTTTAAAAGATTATGGGGGAATGGTGTTCTTTTGATTAGATTCAAATGTATTATCCTCTGCCACTTCCGTTTTTTATCTTTGGAATGAAGGGTGGCCATGGGAGATTGAATCTCCATTCCAACAGCCATGAACTGAACACAGATGTCACCCGTTGTCACTGTCATGGTTCAACTATGCCATACTGTGCCGATCGGAACGGAAGGGGAAGGGAAAACAGTGTGGGCGTCTAAGGACAAAACAAACTAAGCTGTCAATATATAAATGTATATGTAAATGTCAATATAACAGTCATTTGCAGCAACATGGCTGGGGAATACCTCTTTATTCTGTGTAAACATTCCGCCAACGCTTGTAGCGCTGACTTCGGTGACCTAACGAAAAACTGTGAACAGGCATTGCTGTGCTAATGACTGCCCATACTGTTCAGTGAATATCCAAGCCTTAACCCTGACCCCCTAACCTATACCCTAACACCACCATTGGTCAGCATTCAAAACAAAGATGGTCTAATTGAGGGGACATTGCAGATGTGAGGTCACAACATTTGTCGTTAGCCCGCTTTGTAAACAGATCCCAAGAATGACCACAGCATAGTAATTCCTTGATGAGAAATCAGACAACAACAGTGAAAGAGTCGAATTGTGTACCAGCACACTGACACCCTTGTACTCAGATTTCTAACAGTAAGAACCCTTCAGCTAGTTTACGCGAGAGCTTAAGGGGAAAAATAGATTTTACTAGCTGCTTTGTTTCCCATCCAGAGACGACAGAAGGAGATCTTAGGCGATGCCCTCTGGCATTGGAAAGTCCCCTTACAAGCGCAGCTAAGTTAAGGCTACAATCCACCCAAAGAGCTCTCACAGTATGATAGGCCTACATTGGAGAATCGTCAATTAATCACCCACTAAACAACCGTGGCATGGATAAGGGTTGTGGGCTCATTCATAGGCAACGCGATATTGGGTTGCATGACGCGCTGTGGTGTCAAATATTACAGGTGAGGGAAATTTTGCACGAGACAAATGAAAAGTGGAAAAGTGGAGGGAAGCGTCACTCTTGGTTCACCCTTCACCGCATGCCTGGATCTGAAAGAAGAGGAACCGTCTCCTGGCGAGGATGGAACGCCGACTTGGCTCATCCATTTGACAAAGGTCAAACCACTTCCTCTTTCAGTGTTTTTGCAACACGCCTGTTGAGATCGTGACATTGGGCTGAGCGTTGTGGGACAGCGTTTCACGTGTGGAAAGTTTCTACGCTCTTTTATCCGTTTCAGTAGGTGTAGATCTAAACAAGCGATGGTTATGACGTTACTGTACGCAGCTGTCAATTGAGGAAAAAAAGGTAGTTTTCTGGGTTTGTGGTTTGCACTGATCTGGTTGCAGTTCTAACAAAAACTCTGAAGTATGCAGACACTCTCACACAAAAGCACATATTGCTACGATACAAAGACCTACAGAAGGTGCATTCATATATACTCAATCTCACTCACATGTTCTTGATACTACAATCTATACCAATCTTTTCATTAAGGTGACCTTATGGTTGCTGCTGAAGCCTTGTACCTGCGTCTCACTTGACTGAAGAAGCCCACGTCATCAAGGGCCACTCACAGTTGCCTCCAAAGCACAGAATGTGACCAGTATGGAAGGTGGGTAACAACATCGCTGCTATGCTGAGCTATGAACCCCAAGGACAACACAGGAAAGCACTTAAACGGCATGTTGATTAAATACTTTTTATGGCAATATACAGGTATGTAGTATTAGCCATCTCTTTTGAACACTTGTGCGTCCTTAAGTTTGATGTGAAGTCTAATGGCCTGAGATGCACGCTGAAAGAAAGCTTTGAATGTGTCTGGACCCTAATCGGAGTACAAATATAGTCAAACCAAAGGAGCAAGTCTGCTGAGACTTTAGCTACTTGTTCTGACTCGAAAAGCCCTTTTAGAATGCATGTGAGGAGATTCTACAGAAGCTTAGTAAGTCTCAACCTCATTTTCCACAACTGGCCATTTGTCTATTTACTGATCACCTTTACATTTGGAAAATCCTTTGTTAATAAACCTGTCACTGGATGTGGTTCCTTTAAATCCTGGAGGGAAGATGAAGCCAAGTGACACCAACTGTCAAGATAGAAAAAAGTGCTCTGTCATGGGGTGAAAAACACTTCCTGTGTTCAGTTTTTAGAGAAAGGCTCTAGTTTTCTTATTTGTGTCTGGAATATTTGATATTACAGAGGTAAATAAAGGTAACGCTCATTTTGATAATGCTATAATGCAGCGAAAGCATTTAATGACAGTTATAAATGGTGTACCATTCTAATCATTGAAACCTATTTTGACTACGATGAGAGGTAAACTGTCTCGGTAAATCTTGATGCTTAAAAACCCAAGGACCATCGTCATCTCTGAGTTAACACATTTGCTTTTTGCAGTTTGCACATTCAGCGAACTACAGCTTAAAAGACATATCTCCTTCAAGATCAGCTCACTGTTATTTACAGTGGGTGGTCAGGGCGTAATGAGATTTAGGATCTGGAGTGTCGAGTGTGCCAGCTAAGCATTCGGACAGAATTTGACCTCCACCATCAAATGACAAGTTGTTCAAGGATGCCTGTTCTGCCTTCCGCTCACAGCTGTGCTTCAGTGACAGTTGACATAGTGGGCCCTTCTGCTCAGCTCAACCCGCTAGTCCAACTTGTCTCTCTGATCAGCACTTTACCAGACAGGGTGTGGTATTTGCAGCGTGACCTTTTGACCTTTAGTTTGAATTTCATTCAAATGTTTTTGAGGTATACATCTTCAATGTGTGCATGTTGTAGTAAGCATTCTGCGTTAAGATGTATCTACGTAAAGATGAATGGCGGTCTATTGCTACCACACGTAAATTGTTGTCAGTTGACGCTAGTTAGATTTATTTATTTGCCATATACTGTATACTGAAGTATAATCATGTAGTGTTCCTCTACCATAAGGCTTGATTCTATTATCTCTCTGCTAGCACAAAAATATCACTGTTGGATCCCAAAAGAAAACTTAAATAAAGTCAGTAAGGATCTTACGTTAACACCAAAAGGCAAACATGACCATCTGCATTGGGATAATATGCTGGCTTGTTAGCATTGTCTGCTAACAAGTCATGGTGGCCTATTGTATCATATTGAGGTCTACCCCCTTGAGGTTATACAATCCCCAGGCCCAAGCACTGTGGGAAAGGGACCAGCAGGGTTTAAATATAGCATCTCCCACACCCATATGACAGGCGGTTTTCCACAGCCCTTACCCTGCTGACCACAGCTAGTATCCAGACAGTCTTAATTCCATCCATAAGGACCCGCCACATAGAAAACTCCTTGGGGAAATGGAAAATATGTTTTCTAAAGTATACATCAAATTCCCACAATGCATGAGTAGGCCTGGTTCACAGTTTAAGTTGTATGCTGTCAGTCTGCTAGACGCAATATATTATTTAGTTTTGGTGCAAATCCTATGCTTCATGCAACATTGATTTAAACAACATATACAATACATTATTTACATATTGAGGCATCAATAAGAGAAAGAAGCTAAGTGTGGTACATTTTTCACACACTTTTGACACGTAAAGATGTCTTGCGGCGGACGCCGTCAACGTATCTGCGTTTCAAAGCAATTAACTTGGCTGCATTTAAAAACATCTAAATGTGTCCTTGGCATTCTCGTCTATTTTCACTGATTGCTGGGCCTGCCCAATTATCTCAATGATTCTCACACTATAAGAAGCCTCTGGCTGCATGGCTAACTGCATCGCTAACATTCCCCTTCAGTATTCCAAGCAAACCAAAGTGGAACCCAAAACATGGTTTCTACGTTCCTTTCTAATATAAATCTCATAGTGGCAGCACCGTAGGGGACAGTACAAATTGAAATAGCTGTATGCCAGGACCAGTGCCCACCCAGGCATGCTGCCAACCAACCAATGAGTGATGAGGACCCCATACTGTGCCTATGGCAGCTGCAGGGTCACACCTTAGATAGTCTCTTTACCCTTTAGTTTACTTCAATCACCTACCTATGTGAGTATGCCACAGTCATAATCAAACACGATATACATTTAGGTTAAGTATTATTACAGTAACTACGTAATAATTGTGTCCCATTGTGTCACACTACATATTTCAATCACAGAGCATGGGTAAGGGCAATGTTCGTTGGACTGTAAGGGCAGTTATTTACTTTTCTGGAGCCTATTACTCCACAGAATCACAAAAACACTGCATGATAGTTGAACAATAAAGCACACTAAACAGGGCTTGAGGCAAGCTATGAACTTAGATAACTTCTAAAAGTCAAACCCCTGTGTGTAAAGTCACTCACTCTTGTCAACTGGCATAGTGAGACATCCCCCCATAGTTTATCATCTGTATATTCAGCTCAGACTGGCATACCAATGGAATTAAGAGCTGACTGTCCATGGACGCTCTAGTGATGTCATGCTTTGTCCAATTAATAGAGGGACTTTAACCGTCATGGCTGTGAACAGACAAAGCCCTCTTAGGGAGGAGGTAAAGAAACTGACATGGATGAGGTCCACAATTCTAGGGATTACAGTTCACAATTTGTTTGTATTTTAGCTATGACTGCTTAACAACATGTAATAACTTTTGTTATAGCTTGGTCCATTAAGGCTAAACTGGATTAGTTTGGCCTAGGGCCAACTGGACCGCAATATGGTGATGTGTTTACTGAAGTGTTGTGTTGTTTATCAACAACTACGTCACACGTGTTCATGTGGATGGTCGATGGATGAGGCTCCCGTACCAATGCTTGGTAACAAGCTTTTTGCGGATCAAGGATTTTGGTGGTTAAATCTGAAAAGGAATTAGGGGGGAGTATTTAATCTAAACCTGAAACCAAATACAAGTAACAGCTATACTCTTTCCAGTGTTAGGACAGCATAAACACAAACATATTAGGCGACAACAAAGGCAGGTAAATCTTTACAGGTACGGGTACTGATAAATCATGTTCAATTTAACCATGACCCCTATTAGTTGTACACATGTAGAGCACTCCAGATCAACCTTGGCTAGATTGACCTAAGGAGAGCCTCCACTTGAAACAAGCCCTTTTTTAAGAGAGCCAAAAGACAGGGGTCCACCAAGCAGCACTGTAATGTGTGATACCTAGTTAAATGCTTGGTGATTTATTTAATTTGGTAGTTCGATTAAAGGCCATATAAATCCTCAATAACACTTTTTCACAATATAGCCTACGGAGTAGTAACTTGTCGAGTTTCCGGCAGTTGCATAGGTCGGTATAGTAATTCTACACGTTTTATATCGATTGTATATTGTTGCCGGAATCATACACATGAAATATAACAGCGAATATAACTACCTCGGGTCAATGCACCGTTTTAAGGTGTATTTTGACAGTGACATTTGATGCCAGCCCAAATACTTGCAATCAAAATACAATTTATCCAAAGCAATGCGAAAATAAAAAGACAGAAAGACAGAAGAGAAACGTTTAACACTATTTACGTTATAAAAATAATGGCTTACCTTTATTGCATGGTATTAATTTAGGATAACATAGCCTAGCAGAGATAACGTGGTCAATAATTGATCTGTCCTTCTAATGTGATATTTCAGGGATGTATCAGCTGTTAAGTACAGTGGTCGGTCTACCCAATGTCTATGGGTCTACCCAGTCAGACATAACAGTTTCCACAAACCAATCAGATGATCTCCATAGCAAAACATGTAACCTTGGGGAGGGTCTCTGGGAATGTAATATTATTGTACTGTTGAGTACCATAGCACAACCTAGTGGTATGAATAAAATCTCGCATTTTCTTTATGTCTTTCAATATAAAAGCAATTTGGATATGCCTGTTGGGATATCCCACAGATGGGATAAAAATTGTTTTTACATTAATTCACAAAAAGACACATGGTTGCATATGTATATACATATATACAGTATATACTTGATTTTCTTTATTTGTTTTACAATTGGTTAGAATTAATGAACATTTGGTCAGAGGTATTTTGTCAATACTGGTTCATGTCAAGTCTTTACTAACAAACATCTTGACACAAATGTCCCCCGCCCTATACACACACACACAAACACACTTCAATGTTTCAGTTTGTCCTCTTCTTCTTTCAACTGTCTTTCCAGAAGGGATGTGTTAACTCTATGCATCATCAGAAAGCGCCCATTAAGATGGAACACTGGGATGTCATACTTGTATCTGTCGTACCAAACTTTGTTCTCCGGCAGGGTGATATCCACCTGCTGAAAGATGTACTACTCAAAACCAAGGGACACAGAACAAAGGGGAGAGAGAAAATAAATGAATGACCCGCTAATATCACTGAAGTCTGTGTAAAACATGATGGTTAATGGGCACACTCACCCTGTGTTTGTATGGTTCAAGGACTTCTTTTGCTTCCTCACATAATGGACATGGGTCCTGCCATTTTTAAGAATGACTAAGGTCATGCCATGTTTTCGAAAGGCATTCATTCGCATATTTAATTACTAAGTAACCCCCGTTTGGGAAAACAAACAACTGCTAAATGTACATGTCAATGATTATTCTTTACCTTGGTAAACAGTGTAAGAAAGGGTAATTCCTTTTGAGAGAAAAATCTTTGAGGCAGATGAGCAGAGGTCCTTATCCGATGAAAGCTCCTTGATATAAACATTCTCTCTCTGCAATATAATTTACTGGAGAAATAACAATTAAACATAGTTTAGTTGTATTTAGTAGCTACTAACAGTAGCCATTTTCATGTGATTGCTTGTTGCCGTAATGATCTTATGGTAGGCATTCTACTGATTCTACTCACATAACTCATTTGGCTTGTAGCAACAACAACAAAACTTAACACATTAAAATATATTGAAGTAAAGAATAGATATGTGGTTCACCTGCACGTCATAACATGACCAAGGGAGAATATCTCTACATTTCCTCCAGAGCAATATTTGAGGGTGGACACTAAAAGTAGCGTTGCAAGGTATATCGTGGGGACCAATAGTATTTCACTACACCTGAATGTGATTCAGTTAAAGTGGTTATTCTCTGGTTATTCTCTACAGGCCACCATTACTGACGTATGAAGACACGCATGGGGAAAGCTACTGATGTTTGAAGACACCAGCTAAATTTAACAGTGACTGTTCAAATTCTACACCTGAAAGGCAACCTACCAAATTAATCTTGCAGAAATGAGATCATGTGTAAAACTGTGATACCGTGTGCGTAGGCAGGACCTGTCATGCGTAATACACAGTATATTTAGCGCTGTCTTGCGTCTTTTGGTTGTTATAAATAGATCTGTGTAACATCGATGTGCACATTGTACACGTTGCCATTTCGTCAATATCAAAGCTAGATGCAGACATTCAACCTGGGTATTTAGGTTACAGATTTCCAGGTTATTCGCCTAAAACCTCACCTTAAAGCAGCCCATGTCCTCAAGTCTCAACGAAAAGTAGTAACTATGGTTTGTTTTCCTTCCTGTTCACAGCGAATACTCGGATTGGTCGGATAACTGTCAATCATAAAGGCCCACAGTTGAATGTGTACGCCTGATTGGTGTTGGATGGGCATTTTTTTAACAATAAAACCAACACATCAGATGGTTTCAACATATTATTATTAATGGGGAATGTTTATCCTGCTTTTAATAAAATAATCACGGTCACAACGTTCATAATGCACGCAACATATGCAAAAATATGCATTTGTAAAACTTGTACTTGTAAATGAATACCTAGCCATTAGGTATAACAATATGTTATGTAATCAGACTTTGATTGCTGAACTGTTTTTGAATTGAATGTTGGCGGGGCACAAATCCACCTCGACGTAAATAATGCACCTAATGCAGTAAAAATCTGACGCACATGCGTAGTTATCTGGCGCGGTTAATGCACCGCGTGGAGTTTGTTTGGAGCGCGCGAGCGCACAGTTTTAAATTTGTGCGGGGCAGCACGCGCCTCATTTCGTCAAGTGTAACTTTAGCGCTGTTCTTGCAGTGTTTGCAGGCGATGATTGACAAGGTGCAGCGTGTTGTACGGGAGGCTCATATTTTGCCACTGCAGAAGTTTGATGGCTACTTTGAAAGCTTAAAGAGTTGACGTGTGTAGAAAGTGTAGAAAGTGTAGAAAATTTTGTGCACGTGGTGAATTCATCAGTGTTTAATATTTTAATAGACATCCTAATTCATACTGGTCTCGGGTGCTTACCAATTTTGTAACAGTAATTTGAAGGAATGTGCAATTCAGCCGAGCAGTCCTACGTCACGATTCCTCCTCCTTATGAAGATATTGATGAGGAGCGCTTTTATCCTTTCCCACCTCCATTGTCCCCAGTGGCCACCCGGTTACCAGGAGAACGGATCCGATCTTTGACATCAGCTGGTGATCAGAGAGAAGGAGGAGGTAAATGTGAAAGTTTGTCATAATTTTTTTCAGGCATATCTTCGAGTTAGAATGAATTGATATAACTATAGACAACATCATATGCAAAATCCACTGTTTACATTTTATGAAAGGAAATCTTGCAGCTATCCAGCAGTTTATAGTACGTATTTTTGTATGCATATTCTCTGTACCTACCATGTACAGTATTTCTGTCACTATATTGATTGGTATACTACTTAACACATAACAGCCCACTTTGTTATTTGTACTTTTATGTTATTAATATCTCATTTGTATTGTATTTTACATTATATTTTTTGTATCCTGTTTTATTATTATGCCACAGATATGTTCTATGTTTGCTCCTTTCTGCCATAGTGAATTATGTGTTTGTATATCTTGCATCGTGATTAAAATAGATTCTGATTAAAAAAATATTTCTCAACAAGCCCTGTAAATGTATCTTATTGAATGTGTCTCTTGTTTATAGAGCTCAAGGTTGGAGGTTTGCTCCTCACACAGATGGAAGAAGAGCCTGTGGTTCTGCAGACTGAACAGCCGACAGCTCTGGATATAGGAAAGTCAGTATTCTTTTCATTCAGATGATCAATTTCTTGTTTGGGTGTGTGCAGGTTGCAGTGCATTTCATTCTTGCTAGTGTTTAGTAGGGATACAGTTTTCTATGTTTGTAGGCCTACTTTTGACTGGATTTGATGCACATAACCACACATATATGTAGTTTGGGGTTATTTTAAAACAGAATTATGAATCAAGTAACCTAACACAACACATAAACACAATGCTGGATATATATGACTGGTTGTTCACTTGCTGTTTAATGTCTAGCACATAAGGATCCTGTAAAAGTCTTAAGATTGCATGTCTCCATGTGTGCTCTTAGTTCTGCAGATTAACGGTATAATATCGCCATCTACAGGATTTGAACAGCAACTGTCTGCTTTCATACCAGAACAATGTTTGTACATTTAAATCATGGGTGTCCAATCCTGGTCCTCGAGGGCCGCTGTCCTGAAGGTTTTAGATGTTTTCCTGCTCCAGCACACCTGATTCAAATGAAAGGTCATTATCCAGACATAGCTTGACAACAACCTGTTCATTCGTATCAGGGAGCAGGGAAACGTCTGAAACCTTCAGGACAGTAGCCCTCGAGGACCAGGATTGGACACCCATGATTTAAATCATTTGTTTCTCTCCAGGCTTTTGTCTGAGGAGGGCCTTCCTGCTTTTTGCAGCATCACTCAGAGTTTCAACCTGAAAGGGGAGGGCCATGAGGTATGATGTGACCGTCATGATAGATTCGGTTAACCTTTTTTTCTGAATTTTTCACCACACAGTGCAGTGTTATTTAGCACCTTAATCATGTTTATGCATGTTACACTCTTTTTGCCTTGGCAACATTTTATTTAATATTTCCATTACTCATAAGCATTTGTGTAGTATACAGCAGATTAAAATAACACTCGTCCATGACGCCAATGTTGTCAATATGTGCACGACAATGACTGACTACAGTGATCTTATTATGTTACATATACATGGGAGTCAGGTGGCTGTAGGAGTTGGCCTAGTAGTCAGAAAGTTCCCGGTTCGAAACCCGGCTGTGCCAGCATGAAGTTGTGTTTTTGGGCAAGGTGCTTCACCCTACAGTCCCTGTACTTGCTGTAAATCACTCTGGATAAGAGTGTCTGCTAAATGACTTCATGTTATTATGTCATAGCATACTAAGCAGATGTCTTGTTTGAACTTTTTACGTGTGTAAAATCATGGTCAAGTTCTTCCCTCGTGAACATATGGGATTTGAACACTGGATTATTTGGGTTCCAATTTGAAATCCCTTTTTTGGAAAAAATTTAATCTTCCTTCACATTCCTGTCAGACAATCTGACCAATTAGTGGTCGGATTCACATTGTCTGTAAACTTGGTGTTTTGAATAACTTCAAATGCTTCCTCCGTATTCATGCATTATACTGTACCTGTATTTGATACCAACATAGGCTGTAACATAGGGTTAGAGTTAGTGCACATAAAGACAGTCCACAATGTCCACACACAGTAGTTAAAAAGTTTACAATCCACTCCACTCTGATTCCTCAAGTACATATGCAAAAAGGAACAGTTGAACACCATTGGCAACGTGTATTATTTAATCTCAAATCATGATTCCGGATGTTTCCAGTGTCTCCCCATGTCCCATTCAGTGTCAAACAGAGAAACCTGCTGCTCTAGACAGAAACGTAACTGTCCCTTTCGATGGGGATTACTCTAAAGCCCCTAGACTGACCTTCTAAAATAGCTCCCCGGCCATTAGTAGTGTGTCAGTTGACCGATCCCTTCACACTGGGGCAAATTTAGAGACTAATCCCTTGGCTGTGATTGGTCATAACAGTAGGTTAGGCTTCATTGACATACACCTTGTCTGTGCCAAACAGTGGAAAACTTGTACTACGTGTCACAATGTTCTTGTAGGGCTAGGTTTACATTTTTAAGCTTTAATTCTTGAAAGTTGAGTTTAGATGTTTAAAGTACACAATTGGTTGAGGATCCATATAGACCATCAGTAGATAAAAAAAAAACGTTTGATTTTTTTTTTATTATATTAAAGTTAATTTAATAAAAAAAAATATATACTATTACAAATAGCTCTTGACATTGTGGGAGCTCAGATTTCTGAAGCATGCCTTACTGTTTGTTTTCACCAGGCAGATGATCTACACATGCTGTTGGAAGCTACCAAACACTGGGCACAAAAACTGTATCCAGACCAGAAATTTGAAGACCTGGTGACACAGTTTGCTGAGATTGGAAATTGCTCAGTAATACAGGTATGTCAAGGTATTTCCTGTCCATGTAATCAAACAACTGAGATAACACAAGCTACGTACAACTCCATTTTCATTTCCCATATAACCAGTAAATTTGTTGTGATGTCAAGCAAATCAGAACATCAGTAATCACATGTGTGGTAATAATGGATAGTTTATAATGGGTGATTTTCAGAGCTTCTTGGGTCGATTAGAGCATTCCAGCAAAGCTGAATCAACTCAGTACGTTGACTGTGACGACACAGGTAAGCAACAGCCTGTGCAAACCACATGCGAATGAAACCGCCCTTGACAACCAAAATTACTTTCCAAGTCTGTCATAGATGAGACTTCAAATGTGGTTTAACCTCAAATGTGTTTAGGGCCTTGTGAAACGATTAAATCTTAGCATGGTTAGCAAGGGCTTTAGAATACATTACATTGAGTCATTTAGCAGACGCTCTTATCCAGAGCGACTTACAGCAAGTACAGGGACATTCCCCCTGAGGCAAGTAGGGTGAAGTGCCTTGCCGAAGGACACAACTTCATGTTGGCACAGCCAGCCAAGGTCACCAACCTTTTTACAACTGAGAGCTACTTCATAAGTACTGAGTCATGCGAAGGGCTACCAGTTGAATACGCTCTTCTGAAAAAACGAATTTGCTCAGTTTTCTTTTATTTATACTCTATTAATAATGATTAATGATGCTCATTTATGTGAAGACACTGATCATGTTAATAATTTCTCACCATAATAATTATTAAGAACTTATTTTTAAGGAATTGTCATTTAAAAATCTATATAGATGCATGTGTGATTAATAAAGAACCGCAACAGAGTAAAATTTTATTTTAGATGCAGCTTACTAGTTAGGGGTGCTATTTTGAGAACAGACCTGAGGGCGACTCGTGACCTTTGGGGGCTACCTGGTGCCCACAGGTGCCATGTGAGTGACCCCTGGTCTAAAGGGAAGGAGCTTAATTATTGATGTGCATGTTCATACATTTTGCTTAGTTTTAACAAACCTAAAGGTCTCAAACTCGTCTTTCACAGGTGAGACGGAGATGTTCATGAGCAGACACACTGTGTTCAAGCATCAAGAGAGGTTCGGATGTCCATACAAAGCATGACCCAAGAGAGAAGACAGAATGTCTGAGACATCACCCTAAGAGAGATGAAAATGCAGAGACATTATGTAATAAAGATTTATTTATAAATCCATCATTATTTACTGAAGTCTTAATTAGGGAAAGTTTAAATGAATTAAGGAAGTTTAAAAAGTGGCCACTAGATGGCTCTAAATCGTGGGTTTGTACAAAGAAGACAAGATTGTGGTCTCACATTGATGGGGTAAATGTACGGTGTAAATCAAGAATATATTATGCTACTGTTTAATATTATAAACGGAAAATCCATATTGTACAAAATTATGAGACGAAAACAAAAGTTAGGCGGCACAAGGACTGAACCGTTTCAGTAATGCACAAATCTCCTTGCATACGTCTGACTATCGCCGGCCTGATTGGCTGAGACTTCGATGACGTCATGACCAGGGTCTTGCCAGTGTTTTTACTGATTCTGGAAAACTTCACTCTGCAATTGACTGCTGTTGAGATGTACTGGTGCCAACCGTTTTTATTTTTTTTAAATTAATGACAGGCTCACAATTTAAAGTCAAGTTACGTCTTAATTTCACGTTGTCACTCTTTTTGTATGAAATCAGCACAGGAGAAAAACTTCTTTTTCCATGAACCTGCAATTTGTTCATCAATTAAGTGGACAGTTTAAATCCCAGAAGAGTGTTCTTGGAAGGATCCATGAAACTGAATAGGACAAAAAACTTGGCCATAGAATAGGTAAGTTCATCTATAAAACTCCGTTCTGATTATAGCGTTTCGAAAATTGACATCCTTTCATCCTATCTACTAACCCAGCAAACTCAGCAAAGTGATAAAAAAACAATGCCTGATGCTTTATAGTGCAGAGAGAGCCACTTGTCACATGTCTTCTCTTCATTCACAAAGTGAACCGATCCACCTTCATAGCGGATTATTCCAAAGCAGCTCATTCACATAAACGTTGGGAAGTGTGTTTTCACTATGGCGTTCCATCACATCCAGACTGCTGAGCAGGTGATGCCAAAAGTGATGCCCTGTTATTGAAAAAAAAAGGAAAAAAAGATACTGCTCAAGGGAAGGGAACTAGTTTTGTGGATTTCACAGATGGTTCTGCATCACACTTCTATAGCACTGTGTGTATGTGTGTGTGTGTGTGTGTGTGTGTGTGTGTGTGTTTTGACGTGTCTGAGAAATACTTTGATGCTATTGTGCTATTCTCCATCTGTGTGTGTGTGTGTTAGTGTTTTAAAACCCCTTTCTACCCCCTCAGTCTTTGTCTTTTAAAGACACACTTGGAATAGAAAAATTGTCCATCGAGTTAACAAAAAGAATGTCTAACACACCATTAAATGGAATACGGTCTAGAATGTGCCGCAGGGCGAGGACTATTTTAGATGAGGGCAGCTCTGCTGCCAGTGTCCTGAGGCAGTGAGGCTCTTCCAGTGGCCCTCATTGTCCCCCTCCACATCATCACATGACCAACCCATTGGAAGGAAGAATAGACACAAATATAGAACTTACTTTTTCTAAAGGAACTAGTTCTAGGGTCCCCCTCCTCCCTGCTCCAACTTCACATCCCCAATTCCTGAGTGTTTTGCAGTGTGACTCAGGGTGCCAGTTGGATTGTGATGGGTGGGCTTGGTTTAGCAAGAAAATGTTGTCAATCTGGGCCACAGAAAAAAGAAAAGAATGAATTTGTAGTGAAAAGAGTGCTGGAAACTACTCCCCCCCCCCCCCCCCCCCCCCCCCCTGAACCTTAGTAGCTATCAAGATGTAAACTGCCCACAGGTTAGTCATCCCTTTTCATGAAACGCATAGCTAGTCCTCTGACATGGTGTAAACCAGTAACAGAATATATCTCTGTAATTCATGACTTACTAAATCCGAATCAGAATGGGTTTTTATTCGCCATGAAAGTTTGCACAGGCAAGGAATTTACTTTGGCAGGAGCCCACCGAGGCAGCTGTTAACAGCGCCATCTAGAAAGTTTCAGCATAACATGAGGAGAGGGGAGGAGAGAGAAAAAAAACAGTTTGGGAACCTGCAACAAAAAAAAACACACCAGTATACAGACAATAGAGAAACACATAAACACAAGGTACCGGAGAGAGGGGTGCGATAGACAAGCAGCATCTGGACCTGCAGTCTTGGTCAGGGCTGGTCACAGACCCATCAGCCACCCCAGGAACAAAGCAGGCGTTGGATGTGGAAAGTTTATGTGTGTGTGGGTGTGGGTCTGGGCTGGCACATTCATAGGCCACAATATCAGTTCATGGCAGATTGTGTTGCCATGGAGACATTCTTGGTCATGACCCAGACATAGAACCACAGATGTCTATAGGAGGGAGCTCAGCGGTTAAGGAGTTGGGCTCGTAAACAGAGGGTTGTGAATTCGATTCCCGACTGTGGCTATGTGACATGGTGTCCTTGAGCAAAGCCCTCCACCCTTGTTTCTGTACTTGCTGTAAGTCGTTGTCGATAAAAGCATCTGCTAAATGAATATGTATTTACTTTATTCTTATTTAATTCCACGTCTGATGGTCTTCACATCGGTCAATCATGTCAGGCAGCCTTAGGGGGCTTTTGACAGCTGTATCCGTGTCATTAATTTCCGGTAGTGCCCAATCCAGTCAGCATAAGCCTGTAATTATGGTTCAGAATAGGAAGATGTCTTCCTCCACGGAAAGCACTGCCAGGCACACGACACGCCAGTTCTCCCATGCGTTCATCGTGTTGCTAGCTAAACGTCCCGTCAGGACAGTTGGGTTCCCCTGAACCCAAGCTTCTCTTCGAGAAAATGGTATCAATTGCTTTGAGAGACCAGCTAATCAATTCCATGTTTCCTACTTCGAAGAGCGATGCGGAGAGAGTCTCTCTAGTACAGGACGAAGATAAGACGATAGAAGCAAGCAGGGAAGGTCAGGGGTGGGAGAGAAAATGCGACCGCCTCTATCGAGAGCCAAAGAAGATGAAGAAAATTAGCGTCCCACTTAAAACAATCAGTTATGTACGGAGCCCCTAAAGTCCCAAAAGTCGGATTTTTTTTATCTTGTGCGCACAAGTTATTATCTTGTGGGAACAAGATAATTATCTTGAGGGAACAAGTTATTATCTTGTGCGTACAAGATAATTATCTTGAGGGAACAAGTTATTATCTTGTGCGCACAAGATAATTTACTATGAACTCATATGCATCTCTAACGCCTTCCGATGTACACAGCCACGATATAACGGAGAGAACTGAGCTAATCAAGTTGTATTTTATGTATTATTATGTATTTATCACGTATTGCATTTTAATTCCAAGATGAAAATAAAACTTGATTAGCTCAGCTCTCTCCATTATATCGTATACACAATCACACACAACACAACACAATCGTTGTGTTATGCATTTATAGTTCTTCCCTTGGCACTTATTGGTTCTCATGATGTATGATTCACGATCTAAAAAACCGACTGTGTTCGGGGTCTATCACGTTGCTATGCTCAATGACTGATGCTCTTTGTAAAAGCTCTCTCTTGTAACTTTGGATAAAAGCGTCTGCTAAATGAATAAATGTAATGTAAAATGTAAATGTAAATATCGTGGCTGTGTACATCGGAAGTCGTTATAGAGATGCATATGAGTTCATAGTAAATTATCCTGTGCGCACAAGATAATAACTTGTTCCCTCAAGATAATTATCTTGTACGCACAAGATAATAACTTGTTCCCTCAAGATAATTATCTTGTTCCCACAAGATAATAACTTGTGCGCACAAGATAAAAAAATCTAACTTTTGGGACTTTAGGGGCTCCGTAGTTATGATATACTTGTTGTAGAGATATATGTTATGGAACCTGTAAAGCAGAATTACTAGCTTTTCATAGGAGTAGTTGGTATTGGTCACACTTGAAATATTGGATCAATCCCTGTGTGTGGGCAAATGTTGGGAGCTTAGTTTCTAAGCGTGACTACGTCTGTTACAAATGTTATTATATTGTATGTAAGTAGGCCTTCATTTATTTTGTCTCAGGGCCCTGGATTCCTAGCAACTGCCCTGGCTGTCAGTTGAGGGTAATAGATAGTGTGAGGAGGCAATAAAGGCAACCGATGACACGTTGTCTGAATTTTCATCGAAGTTCTTTGTGAAACGAAACGTCTAGGGTGGCGATGTCTTGTTGAGCCTCTCCATGGCTGACATGCAAATAAACTGATCATCAATCCATTGAGCAGACATAAGATTGATCAATTTAGTCCAGATAGTTCAAATGCTCAGTCCTTGTCACAGTCATAATCATTCTCTGATTGAGATTGACTTCCGGATGGAGGTCAAAAGGTATTGATTTTGAAAACAGTGTCCAGATGACTACGTCTGAAACCTTTTCTACGTCAGTCATGATCATCTTAACAACTCATGTAATTGAGTAAAAATCAAGAGATGAACTACAGTTGTAGACTTATACTTTCAACCTCATTGTCTCATGGTTTCGTTTTGAGAATGGCCATCTGGCAGCAACAAAACAGCATTATATTTTTGTGTAATTACAGGGTTAGAGATGAACAATGACTGGGGTACCAAATAATTACTAAGGCTGTCGGAAATGCTTCCGTGTGTTGTCTGTTTTTGTAGACCTTTTGCAGCTTGATTATTTTGTAATGAGATGAATAAAAATAGGCTACCGGTAATTGTGCTCTAACAATTTCCACTCACTGGGTAGTCAATTCAAAGTCTGTTGACTTATACACATCGTGTCTGTGACTGGTATTATAATAAATAAATAAACTAACTGTTAGATAAAGCTAATCGGTCAAATAATCTGTGATCAGGGATACAGTATTTAATACCAGCTCTTTTGGTCAATAGATACAATGGTAACAGTAAAACAACTGGTCATACCAACAATTGAAATGTATTGTCTTGACTTATGAGAGAAAAAGGGTCAAATTGATTTTTACTGTGATTGACAGGGACACATGTCTTTGTTTACTGGCCCACAAAAAAAGGCTAAGAGCTTTGTAACTCATATTTAGTTGAGAATGAACTCATATTTAGTTGAGAATGAACTCATATTTAGTTGAGAATGAACTCATATTTAGTTGAGAATTCCTCATAGCCTTTTTCTTTGTGAGGAATCATTGTCAAGGCACCTTCCCAGTGAAGGTAGACATCAGACATCAGAGACACAAGATACGCTTACATCACATGACAATTGTTAGTTGTCGCACTTATCTTCCATAACATAACTTATCTTGCATATAACCAAAAATCGGCCATCCAAGAATATATAAGTAAGAATATATATTATTGCTATATAACCTGTTCTCCACCATGGTGTAAAAAGCAAATGTTTGGATGTAATTCTAATTTCTTTGGGCTCCTGTGTCTGGTCACACTTTAACCTTGTTCTTGCACGGTGCTTTCCCTCTGTAGTTGTCCCTCATCTGTGTGGTCTTGAGGAAGCTCATGTTGTGGAATCATGTTGCTCTTTGCTCTCAATGTTTCTTTCAACCTCAAGTGCATAGTTTGACTAGGCTGTATGAGGATGTGGGTTATGCCTGAATTGCTTGGGGTTCTAGTTAAATGGACCATATTTCTGAATGGAAGGTCCCACCTGTCCCTATAATGGAGGCTAGGTGCTGTTAAGAAAGAGAATTGTTAAACGCACAATGTGTGGGAGACTTTTATGGGCCTCATAATCGACTTTCACAAAGACACCCCCCTGCCCCCCCGCCCCTCCTCCCCCTGAAGCCAACTGGATGTTATTTCTTGCTGTGGGATAAAGAGAGTGTCAGCATGTTTCTGTGTCTTCCAGACAGTTTTATCACCACCTTTAAGGATCACCTAAGACTTAAGGTTTCACCTTCAAGGTATTTTCTGTGGTTTACAAGGCCTTGAATGGTGCACATCATGACCACGGTTTAGTGGGATTTAAACGTCAGTCAATCTATATTGAGACCACCCAAATCTATTCTGCTTGTCAATTGAGAGTGTTGTGAGTGTAGGTCAGTGTGCATGTGCAGCATGTGTGGTGTTGTTGTTGTTGGAGGTGATGGTGGGGAACTCTTTCCCACAGTGAAAGTATGTTTAGGCAGGTCTCCCTGGAAGAGAGAACTGACAGTGCACAGCTGAGCATGTTAGGTGCACAGAAGACACAACACAAGGCTCAACACAGCTGTGTTCACCCACTGTCCTGCCTCTCAATCTCACCCTTACGCCCATCAGAACCAAACAACAAGTCACTCATCACAAGGTCAAATTAAGAGCAAATGTTCAAAGGAGCGCTCTTTCTATAGCAAGGATTCCCCACCCATCATTCTTCACAATAGACTGTCACAAATGATCTGGGTTTAAATACAATGCTGGCTTTTGGGTAAAATGATCATGTGCCTTTGAAGTGGCTGCGATCCAATATTCCATTGTGCAGTGAAAATCTAACCTGGTGGATTGATAGATATTTTAAATGGAATATGCCTCGAAGTATGGTTTTAAAAAGCATTTAATTCAGGACCCTTCAAATTAGAGTTCATCTTGATTTGGAATTAAGCCATGAAGGACCCATATCCAACATGTATTATAATAATGTACAAATAGTATTGCATGAAAATAATATAGCAAGGACTGGGTTTTAAGAGAGCGAGAAATCCTTGTTGATTTGATGACCTTTTGAAGGAAGTAGTCCAGTGAATGAAAAGCATCCTAAAGCTGATGCTATTGGAAGGAGTCAAAGCACAGAATTGTGTTTTTACATTGGGCAGTGCAATATAATACACAAGTATTTACATTACAGGCCTACTGCAGGCAGAAGGAGGGTGTTGAAAGAACAAAAAATATGAAAGTTTGAACTGACAAAACTCATTTTAGAGTACTAGTACTTAATATATTGTTATTGAGTGAAAGCAGAGCTTTCCTAAGCACAAAAGTAACTACAATATTCCTTGGTAATTAATGTGTAGCACAGTGTATCTTACAGGTTCTCAAATATTCTCACTCACTTATGGCAGTTGTTTCTTATTAGAGCCTGATAGAAACTGCGATGTCGTCATCCCAAATACTTTTCTCATTAGCTAACTATGCATGGCAAATGTCAATGCTGACCAGAATCTTGAAAGAAGCCTAAGTGTTGACATGTGCATATGTATGTAATGTGGCGTCAGATTGGCCCTTTTTGTTTCATCTTGGAGCGACTTCAGACACCGTTCTCGTGCTTCCAGCTCCAACCTTATGAAAAGACCTCCTGTAAGCATCCGATACTGGCCGGACACCGGCCCACACGGAGCAGAGTATCAAAGCAGGGTTGCCGCCCCCCCCCCCCCCCCCCCCCCACCCCCTCCACCCCCCCATCAGAGGTGGTTTTATTGGTGTGTGTGTGTGTGTGTGTAGGGCTCGTTTACACGTACAGCATCGCACTGTTTGTGCACAGGCAAAGCTGTCCCGGGGTTGGGTGGGTGGGTGGGGGGGTGGGTGCTCAGCCAGGGTGGGTGGGGGTGCAGCTGTGCCCCGTTAGCTCAGTGAAACTGGAGAGCGCTAGCCCTGGTGCCCCCATTAACCGCCTCTGCAGACACATCGTCAACAGACAGGCAGGCAGAGAGCTCCTAGGAGTCCTCTTAGAGGCTTCCTTATCTCATGTTTCTGGTGCACTTTCAGCCTTTATAAATGCAGGCAGGCAGACCTGGCGGGGCTGTTAAAGTGAATGGATTTAACTAGCTAGCTAGCTAGCATTAAGTATGAACTGAACAGCTGGTAAATCAAAATGTGTCCCAGAAACCCACTGGCAATGTCCGTCTTTCACTATTGAGAGCCCTACTGCTTGAATGATGACAAAAAACTCAGATGACCAGCTGTTGTGCTACACAATACAAGAGTTCAAATGTGTCACTAAGTAGAAAATTATGAATAGACTTTTGGAAGGTTGATTGAGCTTTTCCTTTAAACTGTAAAAACAATAATGAAACATTGAACGGGTAGTACAATAAGTCAACACTTGAAATATAATTTCCCCCTGAATCCCAAATAATAGAGGCGCCATTTTTATAACCTTTTAATTAGATGTGTTTCGTCCCAACTGCTTACACAGACTTGGCCTGTTTTTGGCAGACGAGGATGTGACTAGATTGTTGATGCTCAGAGTGCTTTGTAAAGGCAGCATCTGACAAACAGGAGGACTCCGAATGGATACAAGTGAGTCAGGATGGTTAACCAGGGGCAGACAGGAACTAAAACAATCAAAGCTGCTTTCAGCGTTGAGCCAACGTCCAGGAAGCATCTCCAACTCAGTGTCTTATTAAGTGGTCATACTATGTAAACAGTGATTTCCTAAGTTTTGGTGTTTCATTCACGGTTGTGTTTTTTTCTAAAAAGAATTGTGAGTTTGTGAATTGTGACCATATTAAATGGTATTATTATATGACCAAGACCAAGTGATATTTATAATGTATATGTTAATGAGTAAACTGATACATTCCTTGAAGGTTTAGGTTGGTTGAGGGGCAGTTCTATGTGTATATGTGAAGCCCTCTGTGACATTGCTTGTAAAAAGGGACGTACAAATAAATGTTGATTTGATTTGTGTTTTTTATTCACATGAAGTAAAAAAAAAGGGTGTAGCTGGTATGATTTTAGTTCAAGGACTAAGGGAGAACAGATAAGAAGCATAGATACAACCCATCTGCACAAGAGAGGAAGAGAGGAAACAGAGTTTGTGGGGAAGGGGCCTTTATACACCAAGCTTAATTTGATGTGTTTGGACTTCCATCAAGAGATGGACATCCACCCCAGTAACAAAAACAAATGAATATCAAAGCCACTTTGATGTAGGATGTAGATATACTGTATATATAGATATTTTTTTTTACAATAAAGATGGATCTTTGCCCAGTCATGACCCTTTGTGACTGACGTAAACACAAGTACCCACAGGAGTCAGAAAACATCTGACTTGATGGCTCCCCCCCCCGACTGCTAGTGGCAACTGCCGATTGTTTTATCCAGGCACAGCTGATGAACGAACACACCCTAATTTGATTTGAGACGAGCTCAACACTAGGATGACCAGTGTTTTCACTTTGGGCGGGGTGGGAGGGGTGTGGGGGCAATGTCTGTATGATCTATGCCAGGGGTCGGCAACCTTGGTCCTGGGGAGCCACTGACTTGAAGATATTAGTTGTTTTCCTGCTCCAGCACACCTGATTCTAATGAAGGGTTGATATCTAGCTCTGTGGAATTGACTCTTCATTCGTATCAGGTGTGCTGGAGCAGGGAAACAGCTAAAACCTTTAGGACAGTGGCTCCCTAGGACCAGGTTTGATCTATGCTATACCATAACTATTAAGTATGCATACTAAAATTTAATTAAAATACACAGAAATATCAGGTAAAACTCCATCTTCTCCCTCTTAGGTGTAGCTTTGACCAAGATGGCCCGATTCCTATGGCATTCCTTGAACATCCTACTGATGGTAACCTGCTGCTTTCTGCCAAGATCCACCTCCTCCCTCAACCTGGAGGATCCCAATGTCTGCAGTCACTGGGAAAGGTGAGTCACAACCACCTTGAAGAAGAGAAGAGAGTGTATAAAGCCTGCTTCATACACTATGGTGATTCTGGTCATCATTAAAGTTACATTAAACGGGTAGGTGTTGCACTGCTAGACAAAACCAGCTTTAGCGGTTTCCTTGTTTTGAATCCTGCGCCTGCATTTTTGTCAGGCAGATTTGCGGGGCCAAATTAATAGGAGGATCAGAAATCCATTATTGCAGATTGAAAAGAACAAAGGTGGAGGCAGCTTTCCCAGCTAGATTTACTTTCACTGCGTAATCTGGGGAAACAGCTGCACGCTTTCAGACAGCGAAGGCACAGCAGTCATGGACAGCTCCTTCAGACTGCGCGCGTGTTCGTCAGAGACAAGCACAGACAGTGAGACAATGTGGGGGGGGTTATAAAGAGTTTGAGAGGGAATGGAAGTCAACTTTCATGTTGTTTACGATTACAGATTGAATTAGACGCTTCAATTGTTCCTAGATACATCCATCACTGGAAGCTCATCTAGAACTGATGAAATATTTATGTATTGTATGTTCCATTACTTGAATTTCCTGCTCAAAGTAAATACCGTAACGTTCTAAATGGGCCACCGTAAATATATACTAACTGGTTTGTTGCACGCAAATTACACCAGTTGATTCCCAACTCTCAACAGGAAAGCTTGTAACACAACATATGACCATAATAGCGCACTTACTGGCAACGTCCCTCAAATTTGTACACTTTTACGATGAAACCAAACTGGAAATGTGTTTTTTTATAGGTCTACAAGCACTTGAAGTATCTTGTGCCTGTCTACCTTTCCATATGAGTTTGCTTTCCTCTGCAAAATAACTTGCTGTCACAACTGTCACCTGCAGTTGTTGCAGCCAACCGTCTTGAATTGCAACGGAAACTTAATTGTCTGCGTATTTATACGGTTTTATAAACATGTACGCTCTATGGATGAGTTGAAATGCAGGGCCACACACAGTGAATTAAGTTACTTCACTCACTACCAACCATTTGGGAACAGCTAGGGGGTCAAGGTAAATCCACTGGGCTAATCCAATCCCGCTTGGATATATTATACCCACAAGCACTTTACATTTAGTCGTTTAGTAAACACTTTTATCCAGAGCGACTTACAGCAAGTACAGGGGCATTCCCCTTGAGGCAAGGACACAGTGTCATGTAGCCACAGCCGGGAATTGAACTTGCAACCTTCC
Source organism: Protosalanx chinensis (assembly GCA_030340685.1). Classification (NCBI taxonomy): domain Eukaryota; kingdom Metazoa; phylum Chordata; class Actinopteri; order Osmeriformes; family Salangidae; genus Protosalanx; species Protosalanx chinensis. The sequence continues at coordinate 7,586,663 of CM059339.1, read as the reverse complement.
AATCCTTTAACCGCTGAGCCACCTGACTGCTTCCTCCTGACTTTATTAGTGTCCTTATTAATCCACTTTTGGATTTACACAGCCCTAGCCTTAGCCTTGACTAAAGTTAGTTTTTTTAAAGAGAGACAGAGGTCATTAGACCAAACATCGGCTATATTGTAACAGTTGGGAGCTAGATATGTCATGAGGACTCCACTGCCCCATCCTATTGCCCCCTTTTGTTCAGCATCGCCTTTGTCTGTTTAGTCACTCAGCAGACGCTCTTATCCAGAGCAACTTACAGCACATTTCCCCCACCTCAGGGGGATTGTCCTTGTACTTGCTGTAAGTTGCTTTGGATAAAAGCATCTGCTAAATTAATATTTAGCAGTACCCTGCAACTCTTTGTGCTATACTTTACCCTGCTGCTGTTGTGAACTGCAATTTCCTCCCCAGAGGGACAAATAAGGGTTTTCTTATTTATCTTATCTTATATTTATTTATCTTCTCTTCCGTTGAGAAGAAAATCATCTTCTCACCTGGAACCATTTCTGTATTTTCCCTTTTATGTTTTTCTCTCTCCGTTAGTTACTCTGTCACCGTCCAGGAGTCGTACGCACACCCCTATGATCAGATTTATTACACCAGCTGTGCCGACATCCTCAACTGGTTCAAGTGCACGAGACACAGGTAAGGAGCCGATGTGCGCGAGTGGCATGAAACTTCTAGAAAACTCGCTGAAAATGGAACCCCTCGCGTTGATTCAAACGTATTTGGACGGATTTCTTGACGGCGATCCCTGTTGCCAGTCTCTGTTTCTTACCTGTTACCTTGTTTCTCTCGGTTTAAAGGGTGAGCTACAGGACGGCCTACCGCCGAGGAGAGAAGACGATGTATCGTCGCAAGTCCCAGTGCTGCCCAGGCTTTTATGAGAGTGGGGAGATGTGTGTCCGTGAGTATCAGGCCGTCTTGCATCCCTAAAGCCCGGTCCAGTTCTTTAGACCGTACTTTTTCTCTTTCCTTGACAGAAATGCAATGTTCCAATCCAATTATCCAGATTCAGATTCAGAATACTTTATTTATCCCAAGGGAAACTCCTTCGTATCAACGGCACACAGTCTCGCAAAAGCACACAAGGGTAAGGGTGTGAGGTAAAAGATTAGAAAGTGTACACAGGGATAGGGGGGTGGGGGCAATAACAATAAGTAAAAACGGTAGGTGAGGTGACTCCACACAGGGTGTGGTCTTTATCCCAGGTCTTCAGCAACAACACCATATCATACTGTCAAGGACGTACTGATGATGTGAGTGAAGAAGTGGAAATGCATTATTGTGCATATTTTCTAAACGTCCAGTAGATCTGTGAGCAATTGCATAGCGCAGCATCACATAACTTAGTATAATAACGATGTGCTATAAGCATTGTACGATTGAGTCATTTGAGCATTCTGTGTGGAAGGTAGTATGTGATAGTTTGAAGATCTGAGTCTGTGGGTATAGGGGGTTTGCAGACTTGCCCTCTTGGAAATGAATTAGTCCGGCTAAACCCTAATGAGTGTTGTCAACATGTGGCAAGACAACCAATCAGGTGCCAGGAACCAAGAACAGGTGTTAGGCAGACAGAGAAACAGGGGTCAGATCCCATTGACGAAAAACAACAACTGACTATACAGGGGCCAGCCGTAAAAACATAACAGTCAGCCACTCAATTTAACAACCACAGCACAGGAGTCATGTGGCGCAGTCGGTTAGGGGGTCAGGTTAGTGACCAGAAGGCTCCTGGTTCGAACGCTGGCTTTGTCAATATGTTGTTGTGTCCTTGGGCAAGGCACTTCACCCTACTTGCCTCAGGGGGGAATGTCCCTGTACATGCTGTAAGTTGCTCTGGATAAGAGCGTCTGCTAAATAACAAAATTAAAATGTAGCAACAAAAAAAGGATCCTGTTCTGAAACGTAGCTCATTCAATGGGTCTGTTTCACGGGTTGCAAAGATAGACGTTTCAATTTGATTTCTCACACCACCAGTTTGAATTGAGATTAGAGTCAATCGAGGTAAAATGATCTAAACTAGCCAACAACATGAAAGATGGAACGATAAGCCACTTTCTTTATCTGCGATGAATCTGCATTTTCCTTTACTGATGGGGTGTCATGTGACTTTAGGCTCAAATGAGACTTTATTTACCTTGTGAAAGAGATCTGTTGTAAACAGGATACAGAGCAACTATCACATGCTGCCCTTTGCTGCCCTCCAGTTTCCTCCTTGATCAATAGGCTCACTGTACAGTGTGTCTGAAGGGCAGACATATTGTGTCAAACCAAGATGGCTGAGCTACTTTGTAAGTGGTGAAAGCAACATCGTTTCTGTTGATGCACACACACAAAAAAAAATTATACTCTTATCCAGAGTGATACTTACAATACTTAACTTAATTATCAGGTTAAGAATTTGAGCATTATTATTATTATATATTTTTTTAACTATTTAGCTTCTCAATTGCTCATTACTTTTTTGTAATGGTTTATGACTGTCAAACAAATGACCTCATTGACATCTTAAAAAAAAGTAAAAACACCCTCTGTATTTCTTGTGTGACAAAAGTCTGGAAATGTATATATTTACGCATATGCCACAGTAGTCAGATAAGTACAAACATCTTTACGGTACATAAATGAAAGTTGTCAATACATATTTGAAGAATATTTGAAGTAAACCTTAAGACTTTGAAGTAGTATACTGCTGGGGTATTCTCAGGCAAGTGATGATCTACTGATTTGGATTAACATATGCCAATGGTGAATCGTGAATTTCTCCCACAGTACTGGTCTTTACTGCCAAAAACATAATTCAAGCAACAAAGTTTTCTGTGAAAAGAATCTAACCCAATCTTTTTTCATGTCCTTTTTTTCTCCTTCTTCATTTGTCTCCTCCTCCTCTTCCCTCTCTCCAGCCCACTGTGTGGATAAGTGTGTTCATGGCCGTTGCGTGGCCCCCAACACCTGTCAGTGTGAGCCTGGGTGGGGGGGCTCCAACTGCTCCAGCGGTAAGGCTCCTCAGCTGTGCCTGTCTGTCTGCCTCTGTCCGTCCCTTTCTGTCTCTCTCTCTGCGTGTCTCCGTTTCTCACTCACACACACACACAAACGCGCACAGTCTCACTCACGCGCTTCGCGGCCACACAAACTTTCACTTGTAAACAAGCTAGCAGGCGTATTGACTCACACAGAAACTATTATCTATCGCTTGCCACACACACACCCTACCACTACCTCAACCCTTCCATAGGTCCAACTACAAACTCAACTACTAACTCTCAATTTCTACGTTTCTAAATGTTGTTGCAGGTCTTCTTTCATCGCCAAACTAAACTCCTTTTACTACTAGAATTCCCACCCCCGCAGTCACTTTATTTGTAATTTTTTTTTCACATGGAGCCTCTTTGAAGGATGGCCATAATACCAGTTACTGTAAGCCCCCCCACTTCCTTTGTAGCATTACGAAGACAGCTGTGGGAAAAGTGTGTGTGTGTGGGGGGGGGGGGACATACTCCCTGTTCTTGCCATCTCTTCACTGGGATCTGCTTGAATTGGGACTCTGCCATACTCTGAATAATGAAAAGAAGGAATTCTGGGTTATTTCATATTTAGCTGAAAAGGATCATTTTGTGGGTTTGTTAGGTGATTTAAAGGATTGTGTGGTGTTTGTGTGGACCGCTGGAAATGGAAGCGTTTGCGAGCGTGCATTGGGTTGGCGTAAGCGCGAATTCGGGTGCGCGAGTTGCATGTGTGCGGCCGCATCTACATGCTTCTGTGTCCACGTGAGGGGCCCTGTTCCCCACTGTCTTCTATTTAAGATTTTTAATAAAGAAGACTTGTTGTGTTTAGAACTGAAGACTCCCTGTGGAGATGAACAGGTTGGAATAGTCTGTCTGACATGGAGTGTCTGGTACACGTTGATACTGTCAAGCTGTAATCCAAACAAATTAAGTCCATCACTAGATAAACATGGCTATCAAGCTGATAAAGGATTTGCTTTTGAAAGATGTGTAGCACCACAGTAATGAAATGTGGATGAGTGGTGTGTCTTAGCTGCACACCGCTAATCGCATTGGCGATCGAAAAGATTCGTCATATGAAATGGGAAAGGAAATAAACTAGGGTTCACTTTCACTTTGTGGTACGTGAGCATTGTTAACTGAAAGCAAAGGAAAAAAGGACTGAAGAATATCCCCATACTTGCTGTCTTTTGCTTTCAGACTCACACACACACACACACACACACAGGGTCACAAGGTTTACATGAGGCCTCGGGGGCTCATGGGATTGCTGCAACTTATCGGTATCAACACTCACCAGTCAATAAAGGTCAATGCCAGGTTAGACCCTGGTGTTTAGCATCACTTCATCTGATTGGGTCAGAGATGCTTTTGTCTCAAACAATGAACCAATGTGTTGCTTTATTTAGATGAGATTAGATTCAACTTTAATGTCATTACACAGGTACAAGTACAGGGTAACGAAATACACTTAGCATCCAACCAGAAGTGCAAAACGGTTATTACAACAGAATATAATATGTAATTGAATATACACAGTATGTACAGTATAATCAGAATATACACAGTATGTACAGTATAATCAGAATATACAGGGTATATTTACGTACCACAAGCCAAATTTCGGTCCATGTTCGGAACTGCATGAATCTAATCTAATTTTGATTTTTCAACAGTTCGTTTATCATTTATGTTGTGTACACACTCACCCATGAGTAAAAAAAAAAAAAGATGTATTCACATATTAACAAAATAACGGATCATGGATAGACAGCAATATACTACCTTTGTGCTACATATCTTCAAATTAGGCCCTTCTTTATTGCCCTTTGAAAAGATTAGCGTCAGCTCACTGACTGGAACAGTCAAAGATTACCAAGTCGCGTTTTGAATATCCTCTTCCTTTTAAACCAAGTAGCCTCAGCTCATGCAGTCTCTGTTTCGGTGGCCTCTGAATAAGATACATGCATTCAACCTTCCCAAAGTAACATGGCTTTCATTTCCTCAAGAGGCCAAAAGAACCAGACCTATTGTTGCATCCATTTAACGGGTCAAGGGATCATAACAATATGTCTGAGGATTGTTCTAGGGCTTCACGAACAAGAAAGAAAGGGAGGAAATGTATTTTTTGACGAGAAAAAGAAGAGAAAGGAGAATGAGAGAGAGAGGCGTAATGCAGGAAATCACCTCAGGGCCCAGGACTTGTGATTTAAAAGTAGGCCGGACACATGACAACAAGAGCTCAAGGAACTCCAGAGGACTGTTCTTGTTCTTGTTACATTTCAGGAGAGTCTTTTGCCACAAACTGTTCCAAAATAAGATCTATGTTCTCAACCTCGTCACCTCTCTTCAGTACTTCAACTCCAAATAACATAGCTGACTGATGTACCTTTGTGCTTCTGTTAAATGGCCGACACACTTAATGTCAGTCATAGGCCATGCATTCAGCGAACTATGAGAATTAACCTCACAAACTACATTTCAACTGGCCAGCTTGGATATTTCAATCTACTATCACTCAGAATTGAAGTAAGTTACTTAAAAAACACTCTCAGGCCTGTGCTTATACATACACACATGTAGTAAATATGAGCAGTGGTTCACACAATACTGTGGAAAACATGAGGATGTCGTTTCCTCCTCTGAAATCATCCAGATCCCTGTGAAGAAATATGACGGTTCCCAGGAGCTTTGCTGGACTGACGCTCTGTGCATTGCCTCGCATGGCAGAGTGGGCGATCAGAAACAACTGGAAAAACACTCCCTCTCACTGTCCTTACAACCTAACCTCCCTCACTCTTTAGTCTCGGCAAGGTCTGGCCCAATATTCAACTGGAAGGTCAAATTACTCCATGCATTTCAATTCATTTTTCTTTCTATGACGATTTTTTTTTTCTTCAGTAGTGGGCCAAAGAACTGGAGTCTGTATGAAACCTGGAGATAAACTTACAGTCGTAAATTATTAATCTTTTTTGTCTTCCTTATTAAGTAATTGAGAACAATATACTTTACATTTACTTTCAAAACAGGACTTATTGATCAGAATTGTGATGTAAACAACTGCACAATAAAATCCCTCCCTCCTTCCCCCCCCTTTACTTATTTTCAGTGCGCATGAGTGGATGCGTGTGTTTAGGGGGGGGGGGGGGGGGGTGCTGGGTCTTGAATAGGGCAACAAAGCAGAACAAGCTGTCCCAAGGCTGCAGTGTGAGAAGCTCTCCAGGTCAGGATGTGGTAGTTCCTCTTTATCTAGGTCAGCTTTCATAAAGGTAGCAGAGTCCCACTGTTGAACTGAGTGTTTTCTCTCCCTCTCTTTCTCTCTCTTTCTCTCTCTCTCTCCCTCTTTCTCTCTCTCTCCCTCTCTCTCTCTCCCGCACTCTCTCTCTCTCCCTCTCTCTCTCTCTGCCTCTGTCTCTTTCTCTCTCTCTCTCTCTCTATCTCTCTCTCTCTTTCTCTCTCTGGTTTTTTCTTTATTCTCTACTTTAATTCTCACTTTCATTTGCTGCTTTATTTTTGTATAATTCTCCCTCTTCGTATTTTTGTGCAAACATTACGTTGTGTCCTTGGGCAAGGCACTTCACCCTACTTGCCTCAGGGGGAATGTCCCTGTATGTGTTGTAAGTTGCTATGGCTGAAATGACTAATTCAAAATAAAGGTGATTTATGGAAAGTTCGCTGGTCGAATGCAGAGGACGTAATCAAAGTCCCTCTAGTGATCCGAGCTCCATAAGAAAGGAACACTGTCATTGTGTTACAGCGTCACTCAGACCAGAACACATGAGTGTGATGGCGTCTTTGACAACATGTGGCATCCACATGCATTCTCTCATCCAAGTGTGTTTCATTAATTTACTAGTGTTCATGTGTAGATTGACTGTTAAGGTGAGCTGCATGATTGAGTGGCACCTTCAAGCCGATGTAGCAAGTCAAAGACATGTTGACTCCATCTCCTCCAACTCCATCTAAACAAACAAAGGGGGTCAGATGGCTCAATGGTTAAGGCGTTGGCCTCATGATCGGAAGGTTGTGAGATCGAGCCCCGGCTGTGGCTATATGATGTTGTGTCCTTGGGCAAGGCACTTCACCCTACTTGCCTCAGGGAAAATGTCCCTGTACTTACTGTAAGTCGCTTTGGATAAAAGCGTCTGCTAAATGAATAAATGTAAATGTAAATGTAAACAAAGGACTCATGTGGGACAGTTGGTTAGGGTAATGGGTTAGTTGGTAATCAGAATATCCCTGGCTCGAACCCTGGCTGTGTCAATATGACCTTGTGTCATTGGGCACTTCACCCTACTTGCCTCAGGAGGAATGTTCCTGTACTTACTGTAAGTCGCCCTGGATAAGAGCATCTGCTAAATGCACCTGATTCAAATGAAGGGTCATTAGCAGGCTTCTTCAGAGCTGGATAACGACCCATTCATTAGAATCAGGTGTGCTGGAGCAGGGAAACATCTCAAATGTGTTCCTTGAGGACTAGGGTTGGGAAGCATTGTACTAAGTGATTTAATTTAAATGTAAACAAAGCTCTCTAGAACTTTCCTTCTATAGACACATTCTTCTCCACGTAACTCACTGGTGTAATGTCGGACTAACTCGTTTAACACAGACTTTGGCAGTGAGGTAACTGCAAACTTTTTCTGTCACATAATATCCCAAACCCATTCTACAAATGACTTAACTTTTTGACTTTCTACGAGGTCTATTGTTTTTACATGAAGATGCGAAGATGTTTTTACATGCGAAGATTAAAGCCTTCTAGAATAAAATACATAAAAGACCCTTTGGGAGGGCTCAGGTTTCCCTTTACCTTTACCTTTAGAGTACTGTAACTGCAGACCCTCCTCCCATCCTCTGCGAATTTGATGATTGGAGCGTTGGATCCATTGGCACAATGCAGGAAATCCTCACTGAGCATTTGGGTTGTTCTCTAATTGCAGTTGAAACCTCCCTGCAAAATATGAGAATAAGGTCACAGCCAACAATTCCCTGAAATGTTCAACCTTAGTTTTCATTTTGGGTTTTGGATATCTTTAGAAGTTGAACAAACATACATCCATGTAGTATTTTTTTCTTTGTTGCTGAGGTGATGGTAGAGTTTGGCAGACAGAAGATTTGTTGAAATTCAAAGCAAGTCTGAGACGAAAATAATACTGGTGTCTCCAAAACTGGCCCTGGAATATGATAGCTCCTGGAGCAGGTTGTGGGTATGTGGAGGTTCCAACCCGATTTCGTGTGGCCTCACAAGCTGTTCTATTTCAATATGATCTATGAAGCTTTGGACAAGATGTGGGATTTCCCTCATAAAAACAAGTGTCTACACTGAAGTGTAACGAATCGCTCAACAGTATTCTGTATTATCATAAAAAAGGAATAAAATACATTTATGACTGAAATCGAATGGAATAGAATCAACAATCTTTTTTTTTGTTGCTTTCCCTCCTTTTTCTTAGCTTGTGACAACAATCATTGGGGGCCCCACTGCAGTAACCGCTGCCAGTGTCAGAACAGGGCTTTATGTAACCCCATCACCGGGGCGTGTCTCTGTAACCCTGGTTACCGGGGCTGGCGCTGCGAGGAACACTGCGATGCTGGCGCCTACGGGAACGGATGCCAGCAGCCGTGCCAGTGCCAGAACGGTGCCACCTGCCACCACGTAACTGGGGAGTGCAACTGTTCGCCAGGATACACTGGTGCTTTGTAAGTCACGACACCTACACACGCACGCACACACACACACACACACACACAGGTGTGTATAGAGAAGGGGTGGGCAACCCAGGGGCTACTGTCCTGAAGGTTTTAGATGTTTCCCGGCTTTAACACACCTGATTCGTCTCTGTCACACGTCACACTCATGATTCTAATGTTGTTCTCAAGCTCTGTGGAAGCCTGGTCGTTAGAATCAGGGAAGTCAGGTGGCTGAGCAGTAAGGGAATCAGGGTAGTAATCAGAAGGTCCCTGGTTCAAATCCCGACCGTGTCGTGTCCTTGGGCAAGGCACTTCACCCTACTTGCCTCGGGGGGGGGGGGGAATGTCCCTGTACGTGCTGTAAGCCTCTCAGGATAAGAGCGTCTGGTAAAGGACTACATTGAATGTGAATCAAGTGTGTTAGAGCAGAGAAAGATTGAAAACTTTCAGGACAGTGGGCCCCCAAGGACTAGCATTGCCCACCCCTGGCATAGAGGCATGGGAAGATGTGGGCGCCATACACCAAGCAAACGCGTCTTTGTACTTTGTACTTCCATGTTATTTGTATCGTTTGTATTATGTGTATCATTTGTATTATTTGTTATTTGTATCACATTTGTAGTGTATTTTTTTATTTATATATGTTTTCTCATTTCTGCCACAGTGAATTCTATGTTTGTTAATCTTGCATAGCGAATAAACCCCATTCTGATTCTGATTTGATACCCACAGCTGTGAGGACCTGTGCCCACCAGGAAAGCACGGCCAGCAGTGCGAGGAGAGATGCCCGTGTCAGAATGGCGGGGTGTGCCACCACATCACCGGACAGTGCTACTGCCCAGCTGGATGGATGGTAACTCATCCGCAACACTTCTGCGCACATACGAACAACAGGCCACCCAAAACAAAGACTTCACCATTCATCCATCCAATCACCCAAACATGCAATGACACCTAGAACTACTTTTTGGGAGGGGTCGGCGATTGCTTAAAGCACTGGTGTCAAGTTCTGGTCCTTGAGGGCCACCGTTCCGAAAGTTTTCGATGTTTCCCTGCTCTAGCACACTTGATTCTAATGAATGGGTCGTTATCAAGCTCTGTGGAAGCCTCATAATGACCCATTCGTTTGAATCAGGTTTGCTGGAGCAGGGAAACATCTCATACTGTCAGGACAATGGCCGTCGAGGACCAGGATTTGACACCCCTGGCTTACAGGATAACATAGGCAAGTACGTTGAGTATGTGCATGATCCTTATGTACGTGCCTTTATATTAAGGGTACGGTGTGCGGCCAGCCGTGTCCAGAGGGTCGCTTTGGCAGGAACTGCTCCCAGGAGTGCCAGTGTCACAATGGGGGCAAGTGTGAGTCGTCCACGGGTCAGTGTCTCTGCAGCCCTGGATACACTGGAGAACGGTGAGACAGCCTCATTACAACCTGTATCCACCATTTGAGAGTGTAAGGGTGTCTGTTCTGTACATTTAACATGAATACGTCAGTCATTGTTTGGGCATATATTCAAAGAAATTACATTTACATGTAACTACATCACAATATCTGTAGGATATATTTTTTTAAACACATAGGAATTCAGTGATGTAATGTGTAAGTAGTAATAGCTTATTTCAAAATTAAAATAAGGCACAGTATGGGGGAAGGGTATGATAAGCAAGTGGATATTCTAAAAAGCCACTTACTACTACTTTCGTAAAAAGGACAACCTTTTCCAAACCCAATTCTCACTTGTGTAATAAGTGTGTAGTTCCTATGTTGCTACAATGTTCCCTAAAAGTTGATAGGAACTCGTATATCGCACCATCAAAGTACTTAAAATATTTACAAGTTTGTCCTTGCAACCTGTTACGTCCCTCTGTGGTCTTTAGCCACAGTCCTGTCATTACTCTGGAAAGGGAGTTAACACAAAGTGACGCAGTAAACACACTACAAAAGATGGCTTAGCTAATGCAAAACTTAGCAATGTCAGCAGCTCCTTCACAAACGGCTTTCGAGGGTGAAGTTATGGATGTTCGTCTATATAGACAAGTCTGGTACATACTTGCTTGTATGTGGAATGGAATGACTATATTAATACGTGTACGAGTTGGTGTGTTCACTTTTCAAGGCTTCAGATGCCAAGCGGATGAGGTTCTGTTCTCACACTCCACACAAGTCCACTCAAACATTCCAACCACATTGATCGGCATCCCTCTTCATCGTCCTTTTAACTTGGTCCCATTTTGCTCAGCAGCAGCTGTATTTGTGCATGTGGGTGCACATTTTTGTGTGTGTGTGTGTGTGTGTTTTTTTGGGTTGGAAAGAGACAAAAGGGACGGAAGTGAATAGAATTTTGTGTTCACCTGTGTTTGTATGGGAGCATGTGCAAGAATGTGTGTGTGTGTGTTGGTGTGGGTTGGTGTTCGTTGGTGTGTGTTTGTGTGTTTGACCACAGAATTGTGGTCCAGGTTCAGACCACAAGGGCTACAGTAGGACACATGATGTCTGGGTCTGGTTGTAGGCTAGGCTAGGCTATATCTTACTTTGGGCTTGATTCCAACAATCGTAAATAACTTTCCTAAAAAGCATGATATAATGCTATATAGAGCAGGTATCCTCTCTACAATTTTCCAAATATAATACATCATATTATGTTCATTTGACTACGATTTAATGTGCCTATTTCCCAACAACAACAAAAAATCTACAAATTAGTTGCTTCTGGGTCTCTAAGATTAGCAACTGGATGTTCTGGCCCAGTGGTGGCAGACATATAAATATCAGAATCGGAATTTGTTTTTATTCGCCATGCAAGTTACACAAACACGGAATATACTGTGGCAGGATAGAACATGGAACATGTATGGAAGACACTTATGCAAGGCACTTCACCCTACTTGCCTCAGGGAGAATGTCCCTGTACTTACTGTAAGTCGCTTTGGATAAAAGTGTCTGCTAAATGAATAAATCTAAATGTAAGATAAAGATAATAAAATAGAAATATATACAGTGTAAGAATACATGCATAAACATTGACTGTACTTCCACGAGTAAAACAGAACTTGATTCTTTGGGAAAACGCTTCTGAGAATCCGTCTGGCATCATAGAAAGCATTGTGCCAAAGGATGAGATAATAATTCATATTTGCGCATGTGAGACCTGTTCCGGGTCATATGGTTATGCATATGAAAATGGATGTCCAAAATCTGCATTACACGCTGTGCACATACTGTATATCAAGCAATTCCCAAGATGATTGGATGAAAGATCAACATCAAAACCTTTCCTGACAAATATTCCTGAAAAAATTGCAGACCTTTCAAGCTCTAGTCTAGTGGTTAAACACTTTTTATGAAATTTGTGATGAATGTGTACCTTTTAAGGAAAAATTATATGTCATATGAGTGGGTGGTGTGTGATGATTGGCCAGGTTCATTAACAAAGTCCAAAAGTGAATATTAAGAAAACATCCCCAACCTGTATCTTTTCAAAAAAACAAATCTCTGTTTTTGATATAACGGTCGTCATCTGGACACTGTTTACAAAATCAAGACGTTTTGACCCCCATCCAGAAGTCATTCTCGATCTCTCTCAATCCTTGAAAGTGATAAATAAACGTAAAAATAACGCTGAGCTCTTACTGTGTTTGCTCAAGAGGATTTTCACGACTGTAAACACAGCTTCCCCCAATCAGTGTTCTCATGCTCTCAGCCACGCCAGGCAGCCGGGTAGAGCTTTAAGTCCATATAATTAGCAGTATCAGAGAAAACGCACCATATACTTAGCCTGCCCAGTGAATGTTCAGGAATAGCCTTGCAAGTGCCCTTTTATGAGTTAATAAGGGCTTGAGGGTAGCCAAATGTCAAAGCAGAAAAACCTCTGGTGCCCAACGGCTGGGCTAGTAACTGGGCCCAACTGAGCCACACCCTACTGTAGACCAGGACTGGAAACTAGAACCTAACCGGGGTCATGGGTTTGTTGAAGGAAAGAGGGATGGGATGTGTGTGCGTGAGTGTGTGTTTATGAGGTGGGAGGGGGATGTTTGGGTATCTGTGTGTGTTGAGTTTGAGAATCTGAGTGTGTGTTTATGTGTGTTGATGTAGCGGGTGTTGCTTTGTATGTTGGGAGAGGGTCATCTGTTTTCCTGAAATATTACTTTATTATAATTTATAGACTAGATTAGATGATTCAACTTTAATGTCATTACACGCGTACAAGTACAGGGTAAAGAAATGAAGTTAGCATCCAACCAGAAGTACAAAAGAGATAGCATAAGCAGAATATACAGAGTATATTATATAGATGGTGCAATACCAATACGATTACATTTGAATTTCTTTACCGTACTTTTCATAGCAGTACTGTAAAGACGGTGTGTCTTTAGCCCTCATGCGCATGTTCACACCCAGCTGTTTCAGTACTTGAGTTGTAGTTCTGCTACCAACTGACCTTGACAGATGCCATCTGCTGAAGCCAAATAATGAGTGTGATAAGTGCGGGTCCGACTGGCATGCTTTGAATCCTGGACGCTTGACAGCTTCATTCAGTTTACGTAGGCAATTGCTAACGGTGCTAATGCAGGAGAATGCTAAGAGCGCCTCTTTGCTCGGGTGACAGAGATATGGCCTGGGAAGCGTTGTATCTCAGGGTCCTGAGGGAGACCGGACAATCAACAAGTAGGAAATATAGTGTAGCGGTCACTTAAACATATTCATGGTATGTGGTCCAAATGAGTGTGGATTTTAAGAGTGTTGTTTTAAATGAACCATCAATATTCTGAAGGTGAATATGGGTACTTTCTGCCAGAAGGACTGAAACAGTGTCTAAAATTGTAGATTTATAAATCACTAGAGATGAACAAGGTTATGCACAGCTACTGACAACCAAAAGATACATATCAAGGGACACTGAAAAACAAAGGTAAAGGCATAATTCTAACTGAAAAATCTACAGACACAATTTTGTAAGAATCTTGTCCATCTTTTTCCTCAATCCAATCCTTATAGGATTGCTGATTACAATTTCATTAAATGGAGAAAAAAATCCTAATTCATAGAGCTTAATTTTGTGGTGAAAATCACCTTGAAAAGATCAGCTTTTGGCTGTGCAGTATCTGTAATCAGGGCAAATATACTTTGATTGAGATATATTGTTTATAAAAAAAGCACCGTTAGCTATTTATTTGGTTTGGTTTATAAAAAAAAAACCTTTGAAATACAAAGAACATTGAAATACATAACTTTTGGGTACCTATGCTTTTTGAAATGTATTTGTGTTATTAGGATAAAAAAGAAAGGTAGAACAGAAGAGGTTTCAGGGGTAGTCATCTGGAGACTGTTATTCTCTGCCCATCCAGAAGTCATTCTCAATCAGAGTGGTCCCCCCCCCCCGACCCCTACCTCGCCCCTCTCTCTGCAGGTGCCAGGAAGAGTGCCCGGTTGGCACGTATGGACTTGGCTGCAGCCAGACGTGCCGCTGCGTTAACGGTGCCAAGTGCTACCACATCAGCGGGGCGTGTCTGTGCGAGCCGGGCTACACAGGGAAGACGTGCGAGGTTCGCCTCTGTCCCGAGGGTCACTACGGCCTCAGATGTGACAAGAGGTGCCCCTGCCACGCCCACAACACCCGCAGGTACATCAAGCCAGTGTAGCTCTGCTGTCACTTCGACAGCTGTGAGCTCGCGCTCTGAGGTGTGGGTGGAACTGTGGGAAGCAGATGTGTATGTGGGCAAGGGCTTGTCTGTCTATTCATCATGTTTGTGCGCGGTTAACCATGTTTACATTTTACATTTACATTTATTCATTTAGCAGACGCTTTTATCCAAAGCGACTTACAAGAGAGAGCTTTTACAAAGAGCATCAGTCATTGAGCAAAGCAACGTGATAGACCCCGAACACAGTCGGATTTTTAGATCGTGAATCATACATCATGAGAACCAATAAGTGCCAAAGGAAGAACTATAAATGCATAACACAGCGATTATGAATATAGAGCAAGAGATACAACACATAATACATTAGATCAGGTGAAATGACATGCTATTGTTAAGTGCCATTAAATTCTCTAAATAGGTGAGTTTTAAGCCTTCTTTTGAAGGTTGGAAGGCAGTCCGTGCTTCTGATGGAGGTCGGGAGTTGATTCCACCATTGGGGAGCCAGGCAGTGGAAGAGTTTGTGTTGCGCTCTGGCGCTCTTGAGGGGGGGTACCACTAGACGGTTGTCAGCAGATGACCGTAGGTGGCGGGTGGGGGTATAGGGCTGGAGGAGAGAGTTGATATAGGTCGGGGCAGTCCCGTTTACCGCCCGGAAGGTCAGTACCAGGGTTTTGAATCTGATGCGGGCCATGACGGGAAGCCAGTGGAGGGCGATGAGGAGCGGGGTGACGTGACAGCGTCTGGGTAGGTTGAAAACCAGACGAGCGGCTGCATTCTGTATCCTCTGAAGGGGACGGGTTGCATTTGCAGGAAGGCCGGCTAGTAGCGAGAACTAGCTGTTTCTATGCACATGTTGAGCATGCTTGAACCTTGCCATGTCAGTTTGCTTGTGCCAGACAGTTTGACAGTCAGACAGATCTCCATTGTGCCAGCGCCTGTATTCCAGATAGGCTGGCACAGCTGCTAGGGTCCATGTGTCGTGGATGAGGACAGCTGCTCCCCTCCGTCTCAATAAGGCTTCTGTTTCAGGTGGAAAGGGGGTGGCTGACAGGTACAACAGCAACAAGCCCAT
The DNA here is from genome assembly GCA_030340685.1 of Protosalanx chinensis. Lineage (NCBI taxonomy): Eukaryota > Metazoa > Chordata > Actinopteri > Osmeriformes > Salangidae > Protosalanx > Protosalanx chinensis. Next base: position 7,571,222 of record CM059339.1, on the reverse strand, counting down.
TGTGCAGTTAGACCCGACAGATCCCGCCTCTGTCCCCCTCGTTAATCCCCCCCGTTCCCCCCATCCCCCCCCGTCTGCGAAACAGACGAAAATTCTTTGGGATCGTTTTTCATAAGCGGCGTACAGTCTGAATGGGTTAAGTGGTTGACAGGCAAAGTGTGGACTTTGGAGCACTAACTCCTCTTAGACTTTTCTATTGGCATAAGTACTGGGGGGAATATTGGAAAACATGTCCCCCCCCCCAAAAAAACAACGTATATGGCGACATTTTGAACTTTTATTTTGATCATTCAACAAAGAAGATATGGTGTTTTCCAGCAAATCTGTCCCCCCCCCAATGTCAAAGTAAATCCTACACCCTCTGTGTTATCAGATGGACTCTGTCACCTACCTATCTTTTTACCTTAGCTTTTCAGTGATGTGTTGACTTTTACCGCGTACAGTGTGTCTCTATTTGTTGAGTTTTTACCAATTGTTGTGTCGTTTTTACTGTGTATAGAGTGTCTATTTATTGCGTTTTTAATATTGCTATGTACTGCACTTTGGTCAACCGTGTTGTTTTAAAGTGCAATAGAAATAAAGTTGTATTGGATTGGATTAACAGGATTTTTTTTATCTCTTTAGCTGCCACCCAATGTCCGGTGAATGTACATGCCAGCCTGGTTGGTCAGGGCTCTACTGTAACGAGACTTGCACCCCGGGTTTCTTTGGAAAAGCTTGCCATCAGGTGTGCCAGTGCCAGAATGGTGCCGACTGCCACAGCGTCACGGGCGAGTGCATCTGCGCCCCAGGCTTCAAGGTTGGTTGGTTGTTGGTTTATTTCAAGTCTCCAAACTTCCTCCAAACTTAATAAAACATCAGAATCTGAATCTGAATCAGAATGGGGGTTTATTCGCTATGCAAGATTAACAAACATAGAATTCACTTTGGCAGGAATGAGCAAACATAGAACATATATGTGGCATACTAATAAAATAAAAAATGAATACAATGTAAAATACACTACAGATATGATACATATAAACAAATAATACAAATGATACAAATAATACAAATGATGCAAATAGTACAAATGATACAGATAACATGGAAGTACAAAGTACATAAATATTACATAACAGGGACGTTCATCTTGAGGCAAGTCCAGTGAAGCGCCTTGCCCATGTAAATATGAATACTAAACACTGGATGTTAACTTCTTACATTTACATTTATTCATTTAGCAGACGCTTTTATCCAAAGTGACTTACAGTAAGTACAGGGACATTCTCCCTGAGGCAAGTAGGGTGAAGTGTCTTGCCCAAGGACACAGAGTCATATAGCCACAGCGGGGGCTCGATCTCACAACCTTCCGATCGTGAGGCCAACGCCTTAACCATTGAGCCATCTGACCCCCCACTTCTTCCAGGGCCCAGACTGTTCCACACCCTGTCCTGCTGGTACCCACGGAATCAACTGCTCATCCAGCTGCACCTGCATGAACGGAGCGCAGTGCTCGTCGGTCGATGGTGCCTGCTCCTGCAAAGCAGGTAGATCCCACACCGACAAACCCTGACAGTACTCATCTGGTTTAGTCAATGTACGTGAGTTCACGTATGATAGACCAGTGGTTCTCAACCCTGGTCCTCAGGGCCCACTGACCTGCATGTTTTAGATCTTTCCCCCTTCCAACACACCTGATTCAAATAAATTGTAATTATCAGGCTTCCACTGAGCTTCATAAGGACTCGTTCATTAGAATCAGGTGTGCTAGAGCAGGGAAACATATAAAACATGCAGGCCAGTGGGCCCTGAGTACTGAAATTGAGAACCACTAGGATAGATCCTTTTTTTTTGGTAAAAAATTCAAAATGGTCAAATAAACTTTTGTTACATCAGTCTATATTTCCCTTGATCGCTGATTCTACATACTTGTTATTTTCCGTGCGTTCTGTGTAAATACGAGGCCTGCGTTCTCGTTAACAATATCTGTTATGGTGGCTGTTTCTCCATAGGGTGGCATGGGGTTGATTGCTCCATCAACTGCCCAAGTGGAACATGGGGGCTGGGTTGCAATCGTACCTGTAAGTGTGGGAACGGGGGTGCTTGCAACGCCCTGAATGGTCACTGTACCTGTGCCCCTGGGTGGAGGGGTGAGCGGTGCGACCTCCCCTGTCAGGTGAGTCGCTTTATGATGATGTCATTTGTTTCACAATGATGCTTCGTGACAGGGTGCCTTTTGTAATAGCACAACCAATTGTAATCTCACATATGTATTATTCCTTTATTATTATTTTCCCACCCCTGATACTTAGTCAATATGTGAACTACTAGGGGTTCAAATTACATTACGAATGTCATGTCATGAATATACATTATCTTAACACGTCTTTATAACAATTAATGGGTTCCAAATGACTGATAAATGACTAAATGTTCTATATTTGTATATGTTGCTGAATATGAACTGCACCAGGCAAATGTGTAGAAAAGCATTCTTAAACTTTTTTAGGACATAATATTTTAAGTAAATTTCCTCTAATCTAGCATGAAACAAAGCTTTAACTGCATGGAAGTCTGCTCTTAACCACTTGTAGCAAGTGTTGAGTAGTCACATGATATGCCTGGCACTAAAGTCCTTTCATCTGAAGCTTGCCCATAATCACGCCAGAAATCCACTCTCTCCAAGAGCGCCTGGATTCAGGAAGTTCAGGCGTTTGTGGATTAACATAGGTTCTGTTTCCAATAGCCTCTGCATTGGGAAGCCAATGAGCCAAAGTATTTGTTGGGCTTGTATCCAAGTAATCCGTTTTATGGTTTGAACATTCTTTTTCTTGATTTCAATACTGAAGAAATCTGCAGGGTGAGGCACCTCATTTTTTACATTACAAACAATAAAATGGGTCTGGTCAGTTTACCTTCCAAAATGTTTAAATGAAACACAACTAATGCACAACATGAAGTTGTGGACAATAAACGAACATAAAATAAGGGCATAAAATCTAGTATGGAGAACGTCTGTCCAAGGAAGTATCCTTAGATTTCAGAATCTACTAATAGTAGGAAAAGGTTTCGGAGGTAGGTTTGTAGTATTTTACTACACTCCTACTACACTCCTGGACAAATGAGGTCCTACACTAACATATTCAAGTAATGCATGTGCCCTTTTACTGTTGAACTATTTCCCTTAGATTTGTATGAGATTCAAGATAGTAACAGGACCTTCAGGTTTTTGAAAATCTAGGGTTAACAAACCTGGCAACCCGTAGACACTTTGGAGATCATTATCATATCAGATGTTCAGACCGGAATGTTCCGTCTTCTTTTCAGGATGGCACCTATGGCATAGACTGCAGGGAGCGGTGTGACTGTAGCCATGCTGATGGTTGCCACCCTTCGACGGGGCACTGTCGATGCCTGGCGGGATGGACCGGTAAGTGTGGCTCCAAACCCCAGGAAAGAGAACTGTCAACTCGGTCAACTGAACTGTCCACTGGGTTTTACTGATGTAAAACTTGTTTTCTATTTTTGTTCTGCTGCTGTGGCAAGTGAATTTCCCCGTTGTGGGATTAATAAAGTACATCTAATCTAATCTAAAAGATCACAATACTATAGTGGAACCCTTTTGTACTTCCCCACTTATATGTAGTATCAAAGGAGTCTTTGGTAACATGCTGCCTTTGTAAACTGGTACTGCGAATATAACCTGTTCAAATAGTTTAAACTCAAAAGGGTAAGTACTGTGACATGTCTGGATCAAATAATTATAATAATGAAAAAATTCTGAGACAATCAAGGAGCTGAGATTGAGAATTCTCTTCTCTGCTCTCCTCTAGTGTTCAGGTCGAGATGCAGGCGGCATAGCAATTCTACCACCTTGTCTTACTGCGTCAAGCATTTAATACCAAGGCATTTCTTCCTAGCTACTTTCCCGGAGTTTATCGGCAGCATTCCGGCATTGCCTAGCAACACGAGAACAGTTCCCTCAAAGAGGCCTTTGTGTCCCCGGACTTGGTTCCTCGCTCACTCTCACTGTAGCCTATCGGCCCCACGACTGCAGCACTCTGGTGGGAAGCAGAGAGAGCAGGGGGGAACGGGGAAGACGGAGAGAAAGACAGGAGAGAGAAAGTGAGATTCACAGACAAAGAGGGAGAGAGATCTACAGACAGGGGAAGGTGGGAGGGATAGAAAGATAGAGGAATAGAAGAGACAAAGTTCACGCAAGGTGTGTGAGTGTGTGTATGTATCAGACAGGAAAAAGTAGGTTTGAAAGAAAAATGTTGGTTGGAAAGAAAGATGGAGACAAGATGGATAAACAATGTAGTAACTTAAGGACATACTCAAGGAGATATGAGTAATGAAATAGGAGAAATGAGTTCTGGGACAATAAAGACAAAGAGTGAGAAAAAGTTGATGAAAGTTGTAGAAAGCCTGAGAGAGACACACAAAAAAGAAAAAGAACAGACAGTTTTCATACGCATATAATTAACACTGGTTATGTTTTGAAACGAAAACGCAGTTTTCTTTCATGGTAAACAAGTTAGACACGATTCTCCCCCACCTTTGTCATGGCAGTCCAGAGGGAGCTGTGACAGAGAAACTCAATAGCCTCTAATCTCCTCATTGAATTAGTCATCCTTCATTCTTCCTCTCTATTCTTTATCTCTTCCCTCCGTTTTCTCCCACCCACCAAGATCCTTGTTTTTGTAGACAGTGCTGGTAGAGCTGTGTGTAAACCTCCATTGTAAAGTCCAGAAATCATCATATTCTAATAACAATCTTGAACCGTAAATGTTTTTGCATTGCTCTTTGTTCGTACTCTCTTTTAGAGAACCATTGGTTGTATTTCTTCCTGCTTAGTAAATAGCTGTCTTACTGGTGAAGAGTAAGGTGGAGTGTATTCAGATTATCTTGTTGTTCTTGGTAACCGATTCACGTTATTCTCAATCTGACTGTGTGCAAAAGTTTGCGTTTGTGCTCGTCTTGCTTTGAAATTGCAAAAGATGGGCAGAGTTTGAGGTGCGATATGACACCCTCAGTCTTTTGGGATTCTTTGTTGTCCCTGTGCAACTCAAACCTGCTACGTTCCGACGTGGTTCTTCTGACATACGATAGCAATGCCAAAAACATCCGAACAAGTCATACTTCTCCATTATGAACAGATAAAAACACAATCGTTTTTGTGGAGTCATGCCAGACAGTATTGACTGTGGTCTTAGATTCTTAAAGGCTGGCGTCTGACCTAATAGTGCTCAGTTGTAGGAAACGTTCTGTAATTATAAAAACACCAAGTACTTATCTATTAGACTGAAGGCTAGGGTGAGGCTTAACCAAGTGTGTGCCGATGATACAGTGCACACAGTAAGAACTACAATAGGGTTTGGCAGCTGTGGGTGACAGCACATTTGTCTAGCAGATCAGAGTTAGTGGGATAACAATGGTGGGTCAGATGCTCTGGTTAGAGTTGCACTTCAAGTGTAGGTTTCAGCAGCGATATCTGTCTTTATTATTCTCCATCTTTCTGACTTTAGCTTTAGTGTCAGCTTTCTTCACAGCAACAAAGCATCAATGAATGGTACTAGAATAGAGCGTTGTTTAAAGTCTACGTTTAGCCTGAAGTTCCATTAAATTATGGCGATTATCTTGCAGGATCTACAGACTTGTTGAGTAAGAACCCTGCTTTTGTGTGTGTTTCCATGGATCCAGTGTGTGTGTGTGTGTTTCCATGTATCCAGTGTAACAGTGTGTGTGTGTGTGTTTTCATGTATCCAGTGTGTGTGTGTTCTAGGTATCCACTGCGACTGTGTGTGTGTGTGTTTCCAGGTATCCAGTGTGACAGTGTGTGTGTGTGTGTGTGTGTGTGTGTAACCAGGTATCCACAGTGACAGTGTGTGTGTTTTCAGGTATCCACTGTGACAGTGTGTGTGTGTGTTTCCAGGTATCCACTGTGACAGTGTGTGTGTGTGTTTCCAGGTATCCACTGTGACAGTGTCTGCAGCGAGGGCCGCTGGGGCCTCAACTGCTCCCTGCACTGTAACTGTAGGAATGGGGCCTCCTGCTCCCCTGATGAGGGCACTTGTGAATGTGCCCCAGGCTACAGAGGGACCACCTGTCAGATCAGTAAGCGTCCCAAACTCACAGAAAGTTGTTTTTCTTGTTTGTTTTTTTGCCACCATCCTATATACTTTTCTCTAGTCTCTGGTCTTTTTTCCAAGTGAAGTGAAAGAATGTTTAAGATGAACAAAGCCTAAAATGAAGGTATATCTAACGGTATCTCAAACTAGCAATGTGTGTTATCTAAAACCAGGGATTATTTGATGTAATTTATAAAGAACACACTGCTGTAACATTTGACATAGAAAATCCGTCGTTACAAATTTGACAAATGTGTGTTGTCAGGAAACAGGTAAATTATCCTTATTATCTGTTGCGGCTAATTCTTTTTTTCTTTCTGTTGTGGTTAGTTTGTTCTCCTGGATACTTTGGCCATCGCTGCAGCCAAGCCTGCCCACAGTGTGTCCATAACAATGGGCCGTGCCATCATGTCTCGGGCCAGTGCAACTGCTTCCCAGGATTCAAAGGGGCCCTGTGCAACGAAGGTGGGTTTTAACAGCAATGTATTTTACATGAATACATTTACATTTTTATTAGTATGCCACATATATGTTCTATGTTAATCTTGCATAGCGAATAAACCCCCATTCTGATTCTGACACTTTACCCTTGTGTAACATCGAAATGACAAGATACAGTTGCAAAGTATAGGAACGATAGATTTTCTTTGATTGAAGTTATGTTGTGCCAAACCTTCCTTTTCCACACAAACACAGTTTGCCCCAGTGGCAGGTTTGGGAAGAACTGTGCTTGGGGCTGCACCTGCACCAACAATGGCACCTGTAACCCCGCTGATGGCTCGTGTCAGTGTTACCCTGGCTGGATTGGAAGTGACTGCTCCCAACGTGAGTGTGGTCCGGCTGTTACTGACACTTTTAAATAAATAAATACTCATTTAGCAGACGTAAAAGTCACTTACAGTGTACAGGGACAGGGATAATCCTGTTATCACACACGGAGGTGCAGGGTACCGCTAAATATTAATTTAGCAGATGCTTTTGTCCAAAGCAATTTACAGGAAGTACAAGGACAATCCCCCTGAGGCAAGTAGGGTGAAGTTCCTTGCCCAAGGACACAACGTCACATAGCCACAGCCGGGAATCAAACCGATCATGAGGCCAAACGCTTTAACCTGCTGAGCCACCCGACTCCCACTTTTGCCTTTGATAGACAAGTATAAATATTTACAATCAACACATTTTTACTGTATTTCTCAATCAGTTTCATAGTGACAGTTAGTAGAAAAGATAGGAAGGACAGGGAGAAAGGATGGTCTGCAGTCGCTCTGGCCAGAATTGAACCCACCTCCTGGGGCCCCCCTTAAATTCATTCATTATTGTTGACTCGAGTTCAACTGAGCTTTGAAAAAGGCCAAGACCAGACATAGTCAGTGATTTATTTCTCTTCGCATGAAACATTCCTGTTAGTTACAACGTCAATTCAGATGTCAATGTGAAAGGATTACTTCCTCTAACAAAGTCCCCTCGAAGACCATTGTGGTGCACGGCCCCTGTTGACCACTCATCCTGCTCTTGGTCGTGTCTTTGGAAATGAGCAACAGGTGTTACTCCTCCTGACCTTTAACCTGGACGTGGTTTTAAGATGTCGCTCCCAAATGTGATTTATCCATCACTGAGCTGCACCACTGACATGGACGATCCTTCTCGGTTCAACTCATATTTCTGCCGAGCAAAGGATTTGTCTTGACCCCTAGCAACTTACGGCGACCTCTAAGACCCTTGTTACTCATCATAGGCTCAAAGGATCCTGGTATACGTAGGGAGCTGCAGTGCTTTGCATAGTGGCTCTAATGCTGAACGGAGTCTCAAATGATCTTAAGCTTTTTTGTGAGAGTCTGCTGTTGTCAGTCAGCAAAGTCCAGTTGTAAACTTTCCACTACAAATTCCAGAGATGTCCATCAGGTAGCATTTACTATTTACACTTTGCAAAATAGTGGGGGTAGACGGGGGTAGACGATAATAATTTGTTGAGCAAGTTGGGCTGTGGCGCCCCCTGTTGGCAGCTACATTTATTCATTTAGCAGATGGTTTTATCCAAATCGACTTTCAAGAGAGAGCTTTACAAACGAGCATAGATCATTGATTAAAACAAGATAGCCCCAAACATTGTGGGTAGCCAGAACATGAAGCATACATTTTTTTAAACCAAACATGTGCCAAAGGGAAGAACCACACAAGCTTTCAGTTACGAGTTGAATTGACGCTATTTCACGTTTGAGATGCATGCCATGTAATTGTAACATGCTTAACTGAATGCTCTTGTGCCTCTTTCCTTTGGCACTTGTTTGGTTTCACACAATGTATGTTTCATAGTCTGACAACCTGCAATGCTTGAGGACTATCATGTTGTTATGATCAGTGACTGATGCGCTTTTGTAAAGCTCTCTCTTGGACGTTGCTTTGGATAAAAGCGTCTGCTAAATGAATAAAGGAAAACGAATAACATGAACCTCGAAGACTCTCTCATCAATCATCTGAGCATTTAATCAGAGCATTTCTGACCACATTTTGCTGGTATCACTGGTTTAAATGCTTCACCTACATTATTTCAACCTTATAATTCCCTACAAAAGTGTTGATGGGTTTACCTGTTTTAATATCTGTTGATAGTTTTATCTGTTGTCTTTCAGCTTGCCCACCTGGTCAATGGGGCCCCAACTGTGGCCACACTTGTAACTGCCACAACGGGGCGTACTGCAGTGCCTACGATGGGGAGTGCAAGTGTACACCTGGCTGGACGGGCCTCTATTGCACACAACGTGAGTCAAACAAACATCAGAATCAGAATTAATTTTTTATTCACCGTGCAAGTTACACAAACACAGAATTTACTGTGGCAGGATAGAGCAGACATGGAACATATATGGAACTTAACATGTGCCATAATGCACACAAGCATGCATGTCTAGACGTTCCGTCGTGCTTCAATGCGGTTGCGCAGGACACATACATGTTTACCTCTCAGCAAAGAACCTCCTGGGTTCATTTCCCACATGGGTCAGTGTTGGGTGCTTATGTAGAGAGAGAGAGAGAGAGAGAGAGAAGTTACAATTTGAACATTTCACGTTTGTTTTGAGTCATCAACACAAGTGCTACTTACGTACAGCTACTCATACAGTTACTAGCAATCACCAACGTCTTTCTCAGAAAAACGACCTGAAAACATACTGCACGTTCAGAGGACCAGACAGAGAAATGATAACACCCACTTCAGACATAAACTGTCTACTGTCTGGGTCTGGTATCACAAGGTCTCGCCCGGGCAACATCTTGTCAGACAATGCAGCATTCACAGATAGACTTGAAGGTCAAGATCCCTGAGATGGAATCAAATGAAAAATAAAGAATATTAATTAACGATATATAAGAAAGCACCCTGTCCTCAGGCACCATTTATTCAAGCACCATTCATTCACTCTCTGGAAAAATAATCCATGTAGAAAAACATGCAGAACAGATTAATTGCAGATTAAAACTAGCCTGCTAGGATAACTCTGGCACATTTACAGTTCTAATGTGGATTAATGTGCGTTGTCCCTTTTATAAATAAATGAATCGGAATCGGAATTGCTCTACCCCTGTCCCTGGCTAGGAGCCAAGGGGAGCGGCTTTAGAAAATGCTGAGGGAAAACATGTATTTTGTGTACACTCTTGCATGTGTGTGTTTCATAGTGTAGTCGCTCAATACTCACATTTGTGTCCCAGTGTTAAAGACCGTTCAACTTTTGTTCTTCTTACACACGCACACACACGCACACACACACACACACACACCCACACACACACACACTCAAACCTACATTAATGCCTTAAAGCACTAACTGTATTTGACTATTCCAGGCTGTCCACTGGGCTTTTATGGTAAGGGCTGTTCCCAGACCTGCCAGTGTCGTAACGGAGCGGACTGTGACCACATCTCTGGCCAGTGCACCTGTCGCACAGGCTTCATGGGACGCCACTGTGAACAAAGTGAGTTTGCGCAGGGTTATTGCTAGCACTATTAGCATAGCGTTACCATTGCATGGGTATCTCAGACCATGTTCTCTGATTGAGAATGGCTCCTGGATGGATGGAGAAACATCTTGATTTTACCTCTAAAACCTTTTTGTACTATGCTAGCACCAAAGTTGCAGTTGTTTTATGATAACATGTGAGTTCATTGGTCGTACAGAAGCGTAAAAACTGCTACCTTCTATAAAATGTACTGTTTATATGCTCCAGAATCAGATTACCTAAGTAATCTACTCCATTTTGATTCTCAGTATACAAACATAACTGCCCTCCATCTCTGCTTCCAAGAATGCCCTTCTGGTTCCTATGGTTACGGCTGTCGCCAGGTATGCGACTGTCTCAACAACTCCACCTGCGACCACATGACCGGCACCTGTTACTGCAACCCTGGATGGAAGGGAGCTCGCTGTGACCAAGGTGAGAAGTATGCTTAGGACTCAGGTGGCTGAGCAGTTAAGGCAGGGGTCTGCTAGGGAGCCACTGTCCTGATGATTTTAGCTGTTTCCCTGCTCCAGCACACCTGATTCTAATGAAGGGTCGTTATCAAGCTCTGTGGAAGCCTCATAATTACATTAGAATCAGGTGTGCTAAAGCAGGGAAACATCTCAAATCTTCAGGATAGTGGCTCCCTAGGACCAGATCCTATGTGCACACGTAGCCGGGTATTTTGAGAAACGAATATTTCCCTCCCTTCGTTTTCCAAAAAGCTTTCGTTTACATCAACCCGCATAAATACGCCATCTAGCGCCGTCATAACTACGCCAAGCCTGGGCGGTCTGGTCTAGGCGCTCTGCAAGCCAATCAGAATCCTCATTTCGGAAAACTCAGTTTTCTCAGTTTACACGCAAACGCAAATCCGCAGTTTTCCAGAATCTCCGCTTTAGCCGGAGTTTTCAGAAAGATTTGTTTTCAGAGGAGAATTCACCGTTTGCGTGTAAACGATAGGTACAAACGAAGGGAAATTTCTCAGTTTTCAAAAATACCCCCTGGATTAGGGAATCGGGCTAGTAATCAGAATGTCTCTGCTTCAAACCCTGGCTGTGTAAACATGACGTCGTGTCCTTGGGGAAGGCACTTGGGGGAATGTCCTTGTACTTGCTGTAAGTCGCTCTGATAAAAGCGTCTGATAAAAGACTAAATGGAATGTAAACCTAAGAAAGGCATCCTGTTGTTCCATAGTGACATAGTGACACCTTGACCCCTTGACCCCTAACTGCAGTACTGTGACTCACTCGCCTTCTCTACAAATCGTACAATTATGTTACTCAATAAAACCACTTATTTTTGTGAGGCCAAGTCATAATTTACATCCTTTGCATCTTTAAGATAATCAAATTGTGGGAAACACTGCCTCTCTTAATACAACCCTCAACCGCAAAAAAAGCATTTAACAACGCAGGCGTTTCGGAACACTTTGACACAAATTCAAATCCTCAAGCTTTTGGCCACATGAACCTACCGTACATTCTCTTGTCCCCCCCCCCCCCCCCATAGCTGGTATCGTCATCGTCAGCAACCCCAACAGTCTGACCAGCACTGCAGTGCCCGTCGACTCCTACCAGATCGGTGCCATTGCTGGCATCATCGTCCTGGTGCTGCTGGTGCTCTTCCTTCTCCTCCTCTTCATCATCTACAGGAAGAAGCAGAAGGGCAAGGAGCCAACCATGCCCGCCGTCACATACACCCCCACTGTGCGTGTCACAGCGGACTATGCCATCGCAGGTACGTCTCTGACAGTGGGGGAAAAAGAGTTTAGTATGAAGTATTCCCCAAAAATGTAGGTGTTAAATGACAGAGTGGGGATATTATGCTTGTATCACTTATGTACATTGAATATTTTAATACGTAAACACGCTGGATAAGAGCATCTGCTGCTAAATGACTAAATGTAAACAGCTTTAGAATACAGTACTCTGCCATGATTTCTGAGATGTGGAGGACATCTTGTTGTCTTTTTTTCCCAGAAGCACTCCCACCACCAGGCGACATACATCCCAGCAACTACTTCTCCAACCCAAGTTACCACACGCTGACCCAATGCACAAGCCCTCCACGGGTCGGCAACCTGCCTTATGGAAAAGTAAGACCACAGTTAAAGACCGTTTCTGCTGCTTTGTTACTGTTACCTGGAGTTGCTGCTTCCAGTTTGGCATTTGCATTTACATTTACATTTATTCACTTAGATTAGATTTAGATTAGATTAACCTTTATTTGTCCTCCAGGGTTGGAAATAGCAGACGCTTTTATCCAAAATGACTTCCAAGAGAGAGCTTTACAAAAGAGCATCGGTCACTGATCATAACAACAAGATAGCCCCAAAGATTGCGGGTAGTCAGATTATGAAACGTACATTGAGGGAAGCCAAACAAGGGCCAAAGGGAGGAACCATAAGAGAATTTAGTTAAACACTGTTGTTTGGCAACGGCATACAAGGTCAAGCAGTAGGAACTCACAATATTATGCAAGGGAGTAGGAGGGGGGGGACAGAGGGACTGATCCACTGGAAAAACTTTTCTCTGTCACAGTTTTAAAATAAAAGTGCAAAATTTACACTTTCACTTTTCAGGGGGAAATTCACATTTCAGCATTTTCCAATATTGGGAGGGACAGGTGTCCCTCATCCTCCCCAGTTCTTACATCAATAATGTTACAGCTTGACTGATTCTGCAGTCGTTATCTTATTCAACAATCTCGATTTGCCATTCTCATAGGAAAAGTTTGGAACGCATTCATATACGACAAACAGTGTTTCACTGCGTTCGTGGTCTTGTTTATAGGCTAAGAATAACCAGTTGTTTGTAAACTTGAAGAACGTGGAGCAGAGGAAGAGGCCTTCTGTAGGGGACCCCACTGGAACCCTTCCTGCTGACTGGAAACATGGAGGATGCTTCAATGAGCTAGGTAAGCATCAATACACGCATACTCCCTAACATACTGGTACGTTTTAGGAAGCGTTATTCATCTCATTTATGGAAAAGTGTACGGAAGCATAGATGTTTACGTGAGGGATAATGTGGCGCAGTCGGTTAGGGAGTCAGGCAACTAATCAGAAGGTTCCCGGTTCGAACCCTGGCTGTGTCGACGTGATGTTGTGTCGTTGGGCAAGGCACTTCACCCTACTTGCCTCAGGGGGGAATATCCCTGTTCTTAATGTAAGAGCATCTGTTAAATGACTCAATGTAAATGTGTTCACCCACACAATGACTTCTCTAACAATAAACCTTATCTCTACCATGCTGTTGACGACCTGGCATTTCCTGCTGTTCTTGTGTCTTCTTCTCCTCTCTCATTCCCTAGGAGCATATGGCCTTGACCGACGATACATGGGGAAATCCCTTAGAGGTAGGTTTGATTCTGTACATCTGTTAAAGCACTCACAACCAAACGTTGTGCTCTTTCCTGATTTCTGTTCTATTCAATTCAATATCTTTATTGTCATTATATTAATTACAATTAAATTGGATGCTACCCTTCCTTTCCAGTGCATTGCACATATACCTGTAAATAAAATAAGATCAAAGTAAGGAAGGCACGGTGGCAGTACGGTTAGCGCTCTCGCCTCCCAACAAGGAGATAATGGGTTCAAATCTCAGGCCTGACCATGATCTCTCTGGGTGGAGTCTGCATGTCAAGACATGCATGTGGTAGGTTAATTGGATGCTCTGAAAATTGCCCCTAGTGTATGACTGTGAGAGTGAATGGTTGTCTCTATGTTGTCTGTCGCTGTCTGTGTGATAGCCCTGCGACTAGCTGGCCCCAGTCTGGGGTGTGCCCTGCCTAAGGCCCAAAATAACCGGGATAGGCTCCAGTCACCTGTGACCCCTAACGGGAATAAGCAGCATTGCTCATAAGTGGTAGATAAAGAATGAATGAAAGATATTAAGATGGCAGCCTAAGACAAAAATGTACATACATAGAAAAACATAGGACAATAAAATATATACATAAAATAAAGAAGAAGAATGTAAGCACTTTGTGACCGCTTCCTGTCTGTGAAAGGCGCTATATAAATAAACTTTACTTACTTACTTAAGATAAGAATGTAAAAGATAAAATAATCTTCTATTTACAGACCTGGCAAAAGGAATGCCCTATCATGCCAGCTCCAGCTCCCTAAACAGCTCGGAGAATCCCTACGCCACCATCAAGGACTCTCCTCCTCTTCATCCCAAGAACATCGAGTGTGGCTACGTGGAGATGAAGTCACCGGCGAGACGGGACCCGCCGTATGCCGAGATCAATAACTGCAGTCCCACCAACAAGAACGTCTATGAAGTTGGTGAGGACCCTTAAGTCTCCTTTCAAGTTTATTTTAATTTTTAGGCAAGATAATTGGTACCAACGTTGAATGTAGTGTGAACCCACATTTTGCCCTCCCCTCCAGGTAGGTTTAAAACATGGGAATGGGGAAGGTCAGGGGTTGGCAACCCTGGTCCTAGGGAGCCACTGTCCTGAAGGTTTGAGATGTTTCCCTGCTCCAGCACACCTGATTCTAATGTAGAGTGATTATGAGGCTTCCACAGAGCTTGATAACGACCCTTCATTAGAATCAGGTGTGCTGGAGCTGGGAAACAGCTCAAATCTTCAGGACAGCGGCTCCCTAGCAGACCAGGGTTGCCGACCCCTGGGGTAGGCAAAGATGAATATGGGTGTGTTTTGTAACAGTCAAAACACCTTCTGTTTTCAGAGCCCACCATCAATGCCATCCACTCACCTGGCAACAACAATGGTAATTTACCTTTTGGCCAGGACCCATATGACTTACCCAAAAACAGCCACATCCCCTGTCACTATGACCTTCTGCCCACGCGGGACAGCCCCCCCTCCTCGTTTAAGGAGCTCGACAGCGAATGAGCTCCCAGAGACTCGACAGACACCAGGGTCCTTGTCCCTCCTAAGTTCAGTCAATGGACAGCCCATTGGTGACATACTGAATGCTCACTCGCTACATATCTTCTCACAAACCTATTCAATCAGTGTATTTTTTCCTCGCTTTTTTTTCACTGTCACTATAATCATTCTTAACTCTGTTTTTTGGCAAAGATGTTTTCACGTTCACACAAGTCTCAAGAGTTTATTTGCTATCACCTTAGCATGACTGTTATTTGCAAGCATTCGGTGTTCAAAGGTGTGGTTTTAGCTATGTGCAGCTTTTACATGTTTCTTATCGATAGGATGTGTTCGATAAGTCATTCCACTCATTGGGTATTGATGTTAATTGCCTTCGAAAACATTACGTAAAAGAAAAAAACTGATGAACCTCAAAATATTTTTTTAATAATTCAATGAATGCTAACAGTATTAGTAACTGCCTAACTTGCTGGAGGACCAGCGTATTAGTTGATTATTTTAAGACTCACTTTTCTGTTTGTTCACCATTTCCTTTATGACTGAGAGTGGTTATATGTAAGTTGTTGTATATCAAGATTTTGTGGATGTTTGACAATGTATCTATTCTTTTTCACACATCTTAATGTTGGCTAGTCAGACCATGTTAAGTCAATATTAAAATTAACCAAAGGTATCAAGTATTGCTTCGATTTTTAGATTTTTCAACAGCCCCTTATTTAGGAATGGATGATTTAAAAAAAGATTGTGTCGGATCCTGGAAAAATATCCGGTTGCAGATACTGTTATGCAAAATTATCTTTAATAAATGCATGATTACCAGAACATTGGAGATGATACAATAGGGATGACACGGAAGCAAGTGTATGTAAGAGTATGATACTGAAACATTTTTTAACGACAATTAATGAGTGTCAATGTTTTCTGTTATTATGGCACAGTAACAGTGTTTATAAACCTCTGTTTTTAAATTAAATGTGACCACACAAACCATAACTGTAACATCTATGTACTGTAGCTACACATTTACTCAATAGTAGTTTAGAGCAATAAGGATGGTTTTTACTGTATGAACAAATTCACTGAGTGCAATTTCACAACATCATGTTTTTAAGAAAGATTACTTGTCGATTATGCTCAAGCTGGACTTTTGCATGGTAATAAAAGAACAAACCTAAATACAATTAGACAAATATAAGTTCACCTGAAATATATTTCAAGAAATGAGTACAGATTTTTTTTTTACATATTGTGGATGACCTAAATTAGTCTCAAGTCTTAAACCATTCTGAGCCTAATATGAAATATATTTGTACAAAGCTTTTGTGTATAGCTGTGATCACTTCTGAATGAGAGGTGATGTGTGTTTTCATGTTCTGTACAAAATGTTAGCAGCGTTTTGAAGGCCTATATTATATAATTACCAGAACAATTAATGAGTAAGTCCAATCCTCGGTTTCATTCAGCATAAATACGTTTTTCTTTTTTATATTATTTTAAAATGGCCCTTTTAAGGCATCCCTTTTTGGCATGTAAGACTTAAGCACATGTCATTTGTTTTGTTTTTTCTGTATACCGTTACAAGTATTTATGCAGTACAAATAACATTAAAATATAGGCCTACGACCTGAAAACGTTGAATCTAAGTTTCATAAAGTGTAATATTCTGTCACTATGTATTTATAAATTGGTCCTGTTTGGTTGGGATTTGTAATTTCTCAAATGGAAAACATTAAAAAGGATGGAATGAGGCTGCACTTTTTTTCCTAAACAAATCTCATGTTGGTCTCCCTGATGGATAAGGAGAGAGTTCCCGGACCCTTTTCTCATCCCCCTGCGTGTGATTCTTTGCCCATCATGGGCCCAAACCCTGTGACTGCCTAAACTGACTTTTTACTAACTCGGACCCAAGTTGAGCATTGAGTTTTGATGTTTCAACGACTTATTAACTCTCTCTAGAGATATGACTGTTTAGTCTGTGTTCTGCTCTTCACTTTCTCCAACCGTCCCTGGAGGAGAGGATCCCTCACTGAATTGCTCCTTCCAAGGTTTCTTCAATTTTTTTCTCCCTAGCTTGTTTTTCTGGGAGTTTTTTCCTTGTCTTCCTTGAGGGTTTAGGTTAGTTGAGGGGCAGTTCTATGGGCATATGTGAAGCCCTTTGTGACATTGCTTGTAAAAAGGGCTGTACAAATAATGTATTTGATTTTGACTAGTCAAAGAATCTAAATTAGCATGGGCTACAGAAAACAAAATTACAGGTAAAGGGACTGTTTTAAACATTATTATGTAGCTTTTGTATTCAAGTCTCCCTTTTCAAATGTAATATCTATAATATTAATATCCACACATTTTATCCCTGCGGTGTCTGACTGCTGTGAGTCTAGGGTATTGCGCAATCTCAATTTGTTCTCCCCCATCGGACAAGTACGTTCTTCAACAACAACAAAAAAGTGAGTTTTTCGGATTGATAAACCAGTCATTGTTTTGAGCACAGACATGTCTGTGGTTTTGAATGAGGGGCGATCTCACCCATAGACATGTCTATGATCTCACCCCTCCCCTGGAACCCCCCCCCCCCCCCCTCCCCCCTTTTAGAGACGTGGCAATGCCTGACGTCATCACTAAGCGGCCATCCAGCTCCCACTCTTACAAGGTTTAGTTGTTTTCTTTTCCCTTTAATCTGTCTAAGGATCGATTTACGTCCAAACCTCTTCTTGTGGATTATTGAGCTATCTGGTAAGAAATAAGTATTTACAGTTATCCAACGACAGGTATTAATTGACTGCTTAATGAATCAGCCAACAGCTTGGATTTCTCAGACTTCAAGCTCCTCTTGATCGTTAATACAAGCTTGTTTTCTAAATATGCAAATCATTTTAAAGAAAACTCATTATTATAGGAAGGCACTTGAGGCCTTAGGTACGGTAATAATGCCTTTAGCTTGCTAGAAGCGTGCATCGCTTATCTAATGATATTAGGGTTATTCCGATGTGATGCTTAAATGTTCACGTCTCTTGACGAAGACGTGGCACAGTCATTAGATGATGATGGTCTAATAAAGCAGCATCGTGGACTCTACTGTAGGGCTGTGTAGGATGTTTTAAATAAGCCTGAAACTATGAAGATGTGTGTGTGTTAACACTGTTGTAAGGACGGCATTTATGTAGCCAGAGCCACAATGTGTAGACATATCTTAACATATTATGTATGATATCTTGTCAAGGTGGAAGAGGTGTCAGACCTTATGCAGTAAATCTACTAATACAGTTTAGGCTGATCAATGGATTTGAAACACCTATTCAGACCTTTCACTTATTTCATGCAAGACATTGTATTTCTCAGATGACAATAACATATGTGCCCCATTATTGTTATTGTTATATTACCCTGCAACTCTGTGTGATGTACTTTACCCTGCTGCTGTTGTGAACTGCAATTTCCCCCCCTGGAGGACAAATAAAGGTTTATCTAATGTTCTTTTATACACAAACTCAACAGACAACGATCGCACTCAATGAGGTCTCTTTACAGAAATAATCCTGCAACTTTTTAAATGGGATCACCAGCACTGGTTCTTTAAATAAATCAGGGAGTCACATGGCTCAGCGGGTTAAGGTGTTGGCCTCATGATCAGAAGGTTGTGAGTTTGATTCCTGGCTTTGGCTATGTGATGTTGTGTCCTTGGGCAAGGCACTTCACCCTACTTTCCTCAGGAGGAATGTCCCTGTATTTGCTGTAAGTTGCTTTAGATAAAAGCCTCTGATAAATGAGTATTTATTTATTGAAATGCAGGAGGCCGTAAAGATGATGGAAGAGAGTGGAATCGAGACCACGCCCCCGGCCTCACCTGCACCTCCACCGAATGATCTTCCCACCTCCAGCCCCCCACCACTCCCCATCGGTAAATACATTGACCGCTGTCACAAAACCAGTTTCTACATTTTCATTTCTCTTTTATAAACCTGAGCATGAGTGGCTCTATGTTTGTGAAATATGGCTATATTAGTTAGTTCCTCCAGAATAATCACATGATGACATGGAGAGAAACATCTGTTCAACATGAGCTGTCTATCATACAAGGATTAGCATTGCGAAACGCAATCCTCTCCGGTTCTGAGTCTGTGACATTGAAAGGGTAGGTGAACTGAGCCAGCAGGTCTGATAGCAGTCAGTTGAAGAACTTCACCACCACGCAGTATTGTTTTAACCACCACTGAGATCATTGGACCTCTTAGTCCCTGTGTTCTCCATAGTTCTGAAACAAAGGGAAATAACACCCTCTAGATCTTACTGTCGAATTGTGAAATCCACAAGATTTAGTTTAGTTTAGGTTAGTTTGTGGTGGAGGATTTCTTGAAGGAGGAGTTCTATCAGTGGGAAGTAGCAGTATCCTTATTTACACAAGGTGAGGTAAGGTCAGATATTGGCAGGGTTACCTGGATGAGTACTGTTACACCCATCGCACCATGTCATCCCAGTAATGTGTCCATAAAATTAACTGTTAATGTTAATTGAATACAAGTTATTTTTGGATTTATAATATTAACGTTCATGCTAATGTTTGTTGCGCTGCATATGATTGACTGAATGATCTTTCACACGAAGGCATCCAATTATCTTATGGTGTCTTCATGCTTTCTAAGGGGTGCTAATTTGAATCAAGTTGCTTTTCCGCATTTGGAATAAATTTCCGAATGCAAATTTAGACGTATACTCTCTCTCTATATATATATATATATATATATATATATATAATATATATATTATATATATATATATATAATATATATATTGCCAAACGATATGGTGCATCAATACAGTACCTTCATACTTGTTTGTGAAATATTGCTTTATGTGTTAATGTGTCATTATAATGGGATGTTGATGACAATAATTTTGCTGTTCTCTTCTTCTTTTCTGTCCAGGCCTCTCCAGTCCCATGACGCTCCCCAGCACTACTGCCATCCCCATTTTCTCCCCAGAGAGTTTCAGCAGCCCCGCCGCACCCTCATTCATTCCCCCCATCCACTCATCCGCCCCCTCGCCCTATGGCACTCCCCTGCCCCCCATGTCCTCATCCAGCTTCCCCCCTCCTGCCATGCCCATGGCCCCCTTCAGCAGCATGATGGGGGGGATGTCTTTATCCTCCCCCTCAGCCCCTCCTCCGGCCTCCTCTGTCATGGCGCTGTCACCTTCCTGTCCTCCGATGATGTCAGCCCCTCCTGTTGGCCCACCGACCGGTGGCTTCAGTATGAGTGCAGGATATGACATCACGCGGGGTCATGCTGGGCGCACACCACAGACTCCACTCATGCCCAGTTTCTCCAGCCCTGCCCCCATGCCAGGTCAGATCCACACCCATCCCCGTGTCACCAGCTGCCCAGTGTTAGAGCTAGAGATGCAAAAGCATTTTTATACAAATTAAATATAAATCCACTTCTGCTGCCTGTTTTGCACTTCTGGTTGGATACTAACTGCATTTCGTTACCCTGTACTTGTGTAATGACAATAAAGTTGAATCTAATCAATAGTACCATACAAAATATAATATTGTAAAAAACGAAACAAAATATATAATACCTTATTTCTATATTGTCCTAAATCCTGGGCCCTTGAAGATGTTTCCTAGCTGGGCAGCAGTCAATGACCAAGTCTGTGTAATCTTGCTGTATCCACTCTTAGGTGTGGTGACAAACCCCATGGTTCAACAGCCGCTGATGTCAGGAGGCATCGATGCTGTCTCACCAATCACCTTCCCCGAAGAATACGAGGACTCCCGTATCATCCCAGACACCAACGCAGGGGGGGGTATATGGGGCTTCTTCAAGGTATTTATTTATTTTGATTTATTTGGTTAATTAAACAAACAGACACAGTGCTCAGGAATATACCCTCACCGGCCACTTTACTAGTCACTTTATGGTCAGTAACAATAATCAGGTAGGCTGTGGCTTTGCAACGATGCTCAGTTGGTACTAAGGGGCCCAAAGTGTGCCCAAAAAATATCTCCCACATTTTGACAAAATAGGTCAAATAAGGTCTGTGTTTCATCCCTTTTCATCCATTGCGTTGCACTACAGACTCACACACACACATACAATCCTACTTATTTTTTGAGAATTATCATTGTTTCCGTCATACTAATAAACTAGCATGTCTGGTAATCCAGTCAGGTATGCCAGCCAGGCTTTCAGCCTCATCCTCCATTCATCTGGTTGGCAGGCACTGTGGCAGTTCAAGGAAAAAACGAGAAAGCGTGACACCTTGGCTGTATTGATTCCACCGCTTGTTTTGGGAGTCAGGGCGCAATTTGTGCTGGCAGCGTTTCAAGTTCACTTTGGGTTCACAGCAAGGACGAACAGTGTCTGTCCAAACTGTTTACATTTCCTGTCCCTTTCATTTCCTGTCCCCTTTCATTTCCTGTCCCCTTTCATTTACTGTCCCCTTTCATTTCCTGTCCCTTTCATTTCCTGTCCCCTTTCATTTACTGTCCCCTTTCATTTCCTGTCCCCTTTCATTTACTGTCCCCTTTCATTTACTGTCCCCTTTCATTTCCTGTCCCCTTTCATTTACTGTCCCCTTTCATTTCCTGTCCCCTTTCATTTCCTGTCCCTTTCATTTCCTGTCCCCTTTCATTTCCTGTCCCCTTTCATTTCCTGTCCCCTTTCATTTCCTGTCCCTTTCGTTTCCCTTTTACTAGGTAGGACAAACCTGTTAAAGTGTTTTTTTTTCTTCTGAAATATGTTTTAATATTTATTCCTGGGGAAATTATGGAATTGAATTACATAGCAACTATAAACATGTGTGCACAATAATATTTACAACATTTGCGAATGTGGGCGTTTTTAAGGGTTTTTAATTTGACATCAAAGCTACTTCAGTTGATCAAAGTTTGTGGAAAAGAGGCTAGTTTCACGAAAGCGACTTTGGATGTAGCTTACTTCTTACACATTTCAGATAATTAGCCAGTAAGAGGTAGATATATGTACAGTTATGTTAACAAACCCTTGTTCTTGTTCTCCAAAGTCCTAACTGGTAAACGTTAGCGGTTTTCACAGTCATGTAGAAGAGACATGAACAGACTGAAATCAAGTTAAAGACTCATTGAAGTTGAGGTTATTTGCCAACGATGTAGAGACGACTCTGTTAATTCCAGACGTCTTAAACTGTTAAAACCCCAATACCACATACAGGACAGTATTCAGACAGGCATTGGCTCTACATTTAGTGATGGTTCGTTTCATCAATTGAAAAACTGATCTGGGAATATCAAATCAAATAGTGGGGGTGCGAGTCTGTCTGTAAGTATTGAGTAGCTGCCTAAACAATTATGGAGTTCCACATTTGAGCTTGTAACTGCAGTGATGGGAGCTACAGTAGAAGTATATTTCTAAGGTTAAAGGTGTCTGTTGTAGGACACAAGACAGGGGTTGTCAAAATCTACAGCCTTGGATGAATGTGCTGTCTCTACTCACTGACTACTTTTTTCCAAAGTAAATGTACTAATAATATCAGTATACATCTTATTGTACGTTAAATCTCACAATTGTCAATCAGTTTTAAATGAGCAAAAAGTTAATTTTAGCATTTGTTGACGCTTGAACACGTTGTGTTCTTGGGCAAGGCACTTCACCCCACTAGCCTCAGGGGGGAATGTAAGTCACTCTGGATAAGAGTGTCTGCATTGAGTATTAACTCTCTCTAGAGATATGACTGTTTAGCCTGTGTTCTGCTCCTCACTTTCACCAACCGTCCCTGGATTAGAGGATCCCTCACTGAATTGCTCCTTCCAAGGTTTCTTCCATTTCTTTCTCCCCAGTGAGTTTTTCTGGGAGTTTTTCCTCGTCTTCCTTGAGGGTTTAGGTTAGTTGAGGGGCAGTTCTATGGGCATATGTGAAGCCCTTTGTGACATTGCTTGTAAAAAGGGCTGTACAAATAAATCTTTATATGATTTAGATTTAGATTTGATTTGTCTGCTAAATGACTCCAATGTTTTGTTGTTCCGGCCAGGGTGTAGCTGGTAACCCCATGGTGAAGACAGTCCTGGATAGGACCAAGCACTCTGTGGAGTCTATGATCACCACTCTGGACCCTGGCATGGCTCCGTACATTAGTGAGTCCACACACACGCTCACTTCCATTCACTATTCATTTATTTCTTTTTTTCATATTAATCTTGGCGTTTATGTACACCAAACCAAATGGTATTCTATATACACAGGGTGACCCCCCCAAAAATTGAACTTTTTAACAATACTTTATAAACCAAGAGTGATGACAAATATTTTATTTCTAGTAATTGAAACCTTAAAACATGCCATTTAAGAATAAATGACTACCGTATTTTTTGCACTATAGGGCGCACTGGATTATAAGGCGCACTGTCAATGAATGGTCTATTTTCGATCTTTTTTCATATATAAAGCGCACTGGACTATAAGGCGCATTAAGCGGGGAAAAACACAGTCAGATAAATAAATCGAATAATATTATGGTGAAGCACAGTATGTATTACTCCGCGACGCTCCTGGCTACGGTAGCCGTAGTGCTGCAAGCGGTGCGGCTTTGTAGTTTACCAAAGTTGTACTAAAACATTTTGATTTAGCGCCGTGAGCGCCTTGTACCACACAAAAATCGCTTAGAGGTCAGTAAACAAAATAATTAATCCATATATAAAGCGCTTCGAATTATAAGGCACAGTGTAGTTTTTTGAGAAAAATAAAGGCTTTTAAGTGCGCCCGATAGTCCGAAAAATACGGTAACCGTTCTTTTTTTTTTTTTTTTTTTTTACTTCTCGCAGTGTTGCCACTTGCTCATGTCTAGCAGTACACAATAAAAAAAATTGGGTCAACTTCTATATACAAACTTTCAATAACATTGTATTTATATCTTGGGAGCCATGTAGAATAAAGCCTGAAATGAATGCATTTCTTCCAGTGTCTGCTCTCACACTTTTATCGATCCGTTATGACAAATGAGGAGACTGCAGGATTATGCAGGCGACCTTGAGAGAGTCACAACAGTAAACAGAAAATGGATCCCAGTGGTCTGAAATCTGCCAGTCACTGGCTTCAGCCTGTATCAGTGTGTGTATGAGGAGAGGCCAGATGATTGGTCAAGGGGGAGCACAGCGTTAACATGTATGAGAGGGAGTCAGTGTTCATGGTGGTGCTTATGTGCTTCAGAATCCGGCGGGGACCTGGACATTGTGGTGACATCAGATAAGGAGGTGAAGGTTGGGGCGGTGAGGGACGCCTTCCAGGAGGTGTTTGGGATGGCGATGGTGACAGGAGAGCCTGGCCAGTCCAACATCGCCCCCCAGCCTGTGGGCTACGCAGCAGGAGTCAAGGTACACACATTAACATGGAGTCATTTAGCAGACGCTCTTATCCAGAGTGACTTACAGCAAATACAGGGACATTCCCCCCCTGTGAGGCAAGTAGGGTGAAGTGCCTTTCCCAAAGACACAACGTAATTATCCACACCTGGGAATCGAACCAGCAACTTTCGAATAACTAGCCTGATTCCCTAACCGTTTAGCCACTTGACTCCCTACTATTAATTACATGAGTGATTGATTCTGTATTTGATCAGACAGGCTGGTTAGACTTTGCATACTGTAAATGTCAGATTGAACACAGAGTTCACATAATGCAGTTGTCATGATGCATTGGAATTAGTACAACGATCTTGCGGCAATTTGTTAATCCCATGTGGAAGAGTCTTCGCAAGTTTCTTTTTGTTTAGATATTACCTCGAATCTGTTGTTATATCCGTGGGCGAAATTGATTTGTCAATGCGTGGCACACAGTCTAGTGAATGGAGACAGTCAAGGCCTAAGGCCTGTCGCATACAACAAAGAGTTGCAGTTGACGAATTGATCTGCCAACCTGTCAGAGCCTATAGGGGAGATTATAAATCAGATTGGGAGGGAGGATTCACTCAGATCTGATCTGCCGGCAGCTGGGTTTGGGAGTAGAACGAGAACGAGGCGATCCAGACATGCGTGTCAGACAATGGGAAAGAGATCGATATTGGACAGGAGCTGCATGTTCTCTGCCCCCTTTTAACTAAAGGTTGTATTCCACTGGTGTGCGTGTGTCTTGTTTATTTCAACAGGGAGCCCAGGAGCGCATAGACAGCCTGCGACGGGCTGGCATCATCCATGAGAAGCAGCCGGTGGTTTCAGTAGAGAACTTCATCGCTGAGCTTTTTCCTGACAAGTGGGTGGAGTGGGGGAGTGGGGGGTGGGATGGGGGGGTGGGGCAGCCTTTTGGGCAGTGGGGGGGGGGGGGGGGGTGGATGTTCCTGTACTTGTACTATGAGTCCATCTGGTACAAGAGCGTCTGCTAAATGTTCATGTAATTGTGATATTCTTCTTTCATTGTATCTGTCAAGGTGGTTTGACATTGGTTGTCTGATCCTGGAGGACCCCGGAGCTGGCATTCACATTGAGACCTTCACCCAGGCAACACCACTGGCCTTGGAACATGTTCAGCAGGTAAGACCCACTGCTGTTGCTCTGCCCTCCAGTGGAGCCGTCAGGGGGGCCCCACTCTTCCCTTGCCCCCCATATTTGTGAGTTGCATATCATCTGCGATCCATATTCTGTTTCATGAATGGAAAGTGGGAATTCAACTTGACTACAAGGAGGTATTTTATGCCTGTACGACCAGTCAACTTCAAAATTAACTGACCAGCTGCTGTTTTCAACTAACCTATACTTCAACTGCATAATGGGTGATGCTTCAACTGCCACAATCAATTTCAAACTACTTTAAACCCACATAGCACAGGGCACTTGACTCTTAGTCAAATAAAATGTCCGTCAATTACCATTTAAAAACAAGGTTATTTTTTTAAACATAGCTTTGACATGCTACTTGTAACTACTGCTATGATAACGTCTGTTACACCTTTTGGGTTTTGAAAGGTTGTTTTGCTTCAAAAAGTGAGCCTGTCATGAGTTGTAATTAAACACCACTTCATCACAAAAACCTTTGTCTAAATCATAGGTCAGCAATAGGCGGCCTGCGGGCAAGATGTGGCCCGCAAGCAAAAACATCTGGCCCGTGAAACAAGATTTGACTGTCACAGTAAAATTGACTGTAAAATTGGAACACCATTTCAGAGTAAGGAACTTGACGTTGAAGGATATTGAGTCATGGTTAAGTTGGTGCTAAAGTCCTGTGTCGGTCTGTAAAACATCTTATTTATCACAATCTAATAACTTAACATCATCAAATAATCTGAAACCTGCTTGACTGATCATGTAATTGAGGGTACCAATCACCCCTTAAAACATAAGATGGAGAGTCACGTGGCTCGGCCCTTAAGGTGTTGGGCTCGTGATCAGAAGATTGCGAGTTTGATTCCCGGCTGAGTCTATGTGATGTTGTGTCCTTGGGCAAGGCACTTCACCCTACTTTCCTAAGGGGGAGTGTCCCTGTACTTGCTGTAAGTGGCTCTGGATAAGAGCGTCTGATCAATATCAAAATGAAGAGGAAACCTCTCAAATAAAGCCTCTTTCCCCCCCCCAGGCTCAGTCCCTGACACCCCCAGACTACAGCCTGCGCTGGTCAGGCCTGCTGGTGACGGTGGGAGAAGTCTTGGAGCGAAACGTTCCCAACGTGAGCAGGACAGACTGGCACCAGGCCTTCACTGGCATGTCCCGGCGGCAGATGATCCAGAGCGCTGCCAAAGCGCTGGCAGGCATGTATAAAAAGCAGCTTCCCCCAAGGACTGTGTGAACATGGCACTGCCACCATGCCACCAGCAGAAGTAGCAGGAGAAGGAGAGGAAATCAGGGGACACAAGCGACGGAGCGTCAGCCATTTGACCTTGTTGGATTCCTCCTGTTGTTGTGTCCATCTGTCTTGGGTAAAAAGGCTAATGGAAATGTCATTTCTTAGTTGTACACAGGAAGTTTTGAGTTGACGCAATCCATCACAAACCTACCAGAGGGTATGTGAGGACTGTCAATATGAAATTTGATACCAAAATTAATTAGGAATTAACTTTAGATTAAACATAGAGATACTAGGGGACTTTCATGGCAACAACATGGTAGTTACATAGTAATATCTATGTAGTTATTGTGATTACTATGAAGTTACATGGTAGTGGATTGAACATTAATGTAAAGTGTTGCTTATAACATTGTTAGACCTTTTTTATTCCAACATCTCATTTGAATTATGTGAATGATCTGTCTAAAAAGATGTTGATGTAATCAGAATCAAGATATATAAGGAACGGCTTAATCGTAATCAGAATTAGGTGTTGCATTACATGAATGGCCCTGGATACGGGTCAAACATTTTAAAGCTGGACTCTACTTTGACTTAACAAACAAATAATGATATATTAAGTTCAGTGCTAATACCCAGTTCTCAGCCTTCCATACCATGTGACTCTTCCATTTGCTGGTCCAATTCAACGTCATTCAGTGTAGAAACCAGTCCTGTTTGGCAAGTTTCAGTTTAGCCAACAAATACTCATCTCGTTGTTTTTGTACAAGCACAAAGTATGACTTTCAAATCATGGTTCTTGGGCGGCACTTGGATGATGGACACGTTGTTTTGTATGTTCGATGTACATGTTTGTAACGTTTTCTCAACCTGTACATTTTGATTGGGCCATAACAGTCAGTCCAACAAGTAAACACTTAATGAAAGTTCAAGAGTTTTTTTTTTTACAGAGAAATACAATATTTAATTGGATATATGTGTTATAAGAATAAGAAACCACCTTTCACCTCACGACCATAGTGTGGCATAATTAAGGAGACTCTGTGAGGGAAAAACACTAGTTTTTCTAGATTTTTCCTCCTAAATTGTCTAATGAACTCAAAAGTGAAAGCAGAGGAGTGGACCGTAAAACAACTCAAATCTGTGTATGACCTCTGGGTTTGTGTGGAATTCAGACAATTTGCTATTGTCATGCTGCTGTCGACAGTTAGCGGTAAAAGCTCTGGTTAATCTGAAAGTCTCTACTAGGATTATGCCAGGGCAGCACTAGGACTCTTTCTTTTTGTTGTTGCTTTGATTTTTAACTTGATTTTTTTGCAACAATTTATCCGTGGCAGACTTGTCTTCTTAGTGCCTTTTTCATTCAAAGGAGGTTAAAAAGTGTTTTGTAATGATTTTTGGATTTCTAATCGTGGTAAGAATTATTTTATACATTGAACAGTGCTTGTAAAAAATCCCTGAATGAGATATTTTCATTGTAATATGTTGAATACAGCTCTACAATACTATATTGCCTGATCAGATCATTGTGATATCTTCTAACTCTTGTTGTACAAGCGGACATCACGGATTAGTTCTCTGGTTAACATAAAGTACATTAGTGAAAAGTAACAGAATCGTGGACGATTAATAGCGCTTGAACAAGGTAGTGTAAGCAGCTCCAATATCATCCATTCTTAACTTAACAAAGACCGTTTGCAGCAGCAAAGAAAGCTACTTCGTTATCGATACATCTGATATGGCCTCTATTCTTAATTACAGCCTCCTAAGTGTTCATATTTTAATACACCTTTAAATACATAGAAAGTTAGTCTAGCTGAAAGTAAGGCTAGCTTGGCCTATTACACAGATAGTTTAGTTAGGAAGTATGAATTATTTTCGAATTGGGAAGCAAGCATTTAGTTTTAGACATCAGCTGTTGTTGAAGCTGATCATAGATATTCTTGTGATACTGTTAAGATCTCTAGATAACAGGAAAACAGAAATAGTAGTTTGTCAATAAAAACAGATAGCAAAATTTTATTTATACGAGTCAGATAAGGAGAAGGAAGCTGTGAAGGGATGAGTATGAATGGTGCAGAGAACGCAGATTTGTAGTTGCAGGTTTCAGGAAGTGTATCTTCCCCTTCAAACCCTCTGCTGTGGACACCACCCCACATCCTCTCACTAAAATCACCTCCAGGTCCCACCAGAGCTCCGGAGGATGATGCTGGACCACCCTCCCCTGGACCACCCTCTCCTGGACCACCTTCCCCTGGACCACCCTCCCCTGGACCACCCTCTCCTGGACCACCTTCCCCTGGACCACACTCCCCTGGACCACCTTCCCCTGGACCACACTGCCCTAGACCACCTTCCCCTGGACCACACTCCCCTGGACCACCTTCCCCTGGACCACCCTCCCCTGGACCACCTTCCCCTGGACCACACTCCCCTGGACCACACTCCCCTGGACCACCTTCCCCTGGACCACACTCCCCTGGACCACCTTCCCCTGGACCACACTCCCCAGGACCACACTCCCCTGGACCACCCTCTCCTGGACCGCACTCCCCTGGACCACCTTCCCCTGGACCACACCACCTCCCCTCCCCTGGATCACACTCCCCTGGACCACCTTCCCCTGGACCACACCACCTACCCTCCCCTGGACCACCCTCCCCTGGACCACACTCCCCTGGGCCACACCATCTACCCTTCCCTAGACCACCATCCCCTGGGTAACTACCCTCTGGTAGTCCAACTGCAGTCCTCAGCATATGGAAAATGGGGACAGGACATTTCTCAGCCTACAGAAGGTATCTATCTGTAAATTGCTTTTGACATTAATTATGTTTCCCATCATCATTCAATTGAATCAGCACATGCTTGGTCTTGTGTTTCTCTTTTACAGCATGGCAGTGTTGTACAACTAACAATAACTCCTATAAAGTTCCTACTTTGCATGCAATAAATGTCCGCTGCTGGTGCCACACTGTCTTGGAAACAGCTAACAACACATGATGAATCACCTGGTACTTTACAAGCCACTCTGTGGTTCACATTCATTCAGTCAAGTAGTTTGTCACAAAAACAGCTTTGTATCCTGTAGTGCTGTCCGGCCAGCAGCAACCGCATTCTACAATTGTTTCAATGTGTGTGTGTGTGTGTGTGTGTGTGTGTGTGTGTGTGTGAAACAGTCTCAGTTTCAGGTAGAAAAGCGGTGTGGCATCGGAAGACCTGCGCCTAACATCTCCATGGCAACAAGCCTATGAACTGAGCTGCGTTCATGGACAGTC
Source organism: Protosalanx chinensis (assembly GCA_030340685.1). Classification (NCBI taxonomy): domain Eukaryota; kingdom Metazoa; phylum Chordata; class Actinopteri; order Osmeriformes; family Salangidae; genus Protosalanx; species Protosalanx chinensis. The sequence goes on along the minus strand of CM059339.1, from coordinate 7,541,222 downwards.
ATTGGTTCTGCAGTTGATGCAGAACAACATTCAGGAGCGAGAGATCTCACTTTTTTAAGTAGCAGAACCTGCCACAGTATAATCCACTCTAAATGCAGATTTTCTCAATGCTTAATCTGTTAGATTAGAGAAATGGACACAGAACTGCACATTATCAGTAAGGCAAAAGGGAGTCCTTGCTTATTAGGGAACAAGCTAGATTGCCTGGCTGACTTTCAGTCTTTTCTACAACCCAGAAAATCTCATTAGGATCTTGTCTGGCAGCAAAAAGCAGACAATTAACTCATTTATTGCTCCTCGTCCAAGGTTGTCTTTTATCTGTCTCAATGCCTGCGGATTTGTCTTCTATTTGCGGATCATTTCACAATGCACTTTGAAGAACTCTGCAATGCACAGTTGTGCGTACCTTGTGGACATACATACATATGCATGATACTGAACAGTTAGTTGAAGGATGAAGATCATAGTTATCTGATGCAAAGCAATCCCTACCTCATCATTATTGCAGTCTCAGTCTTCTAAAGTTTTCCTGCAACTACACATATCCTCGACCACTGAGACATGCTGACATTTAGAAATATTCTGAACACAGAATAAGAGTTTTGTGAGAACATCTGTAGGCCCTCCTGGAAGACATACATATACCGTACGTGCATATACATATACTCCAGACAACCTTCAAAATCAAATAAAGGAATTCCTTTCTAACGCTTACATTTTATTCGGATTTTTACTGCTGTGGAAATGTATGTTTTCTATTTGTATTCCCAAATGTAAATAACTTAAATGTAGAGAGGATGTTCAAGAGTCAGTTCATCTACAGTATGTGAATGTTTGATTTTTACAGTGTAACATTGTATGTTTAGTATATCACTGACAAAAACATTTGAACAACCAAAATGCACAATGTCCCAAAAATGCACTTAATGTTAAAAAATTTTAACTCATTTTCAAGAGCTTCTGTAGATAGAAAACCATGCATGAAATTCAAGGCTCTTTCATGGAACAGTAATCAAGCAACCAATCAATCAATCTATCAACCTTAGTTGTTTGCACAGCAGAAAAAGAATACAGCTGATAAATACTTGGTATACTGAGGATTGCAGCACTTGTGTCCTTTGTCTGACACCTTTAAGATAGCCAGCCTAAAGAAAAGAGAGATTAGTGTTGTGACTTTGAACTTGTCTTTCCTCACCCACAACCATTTCACTAAATCCCTCTGTGACTCACAAAGTCAGCTCAGAGGACAGGTTCTGTTCACTTCCAGAGTGATTATTGACCCGTTTAAAAACATTGTGCCTGTAGTGGGAAAAGCCCAACCTTGTCAGGCGAAAGACGGATGACATTACAACTCAGTTTTTACGAGCAACGATATTAACAGTACGGCTGAAGCAGAACACTTGATGAAAAAAATTACGGTAAATATTTGTACTGTCTCATACTGAAAGCACCATTAAAATAGCATTATACCAACACTGCCTATATGGCTCAGTGCAGATATATTGAACATACTTTCCACCAAAAGTAATTACCAAAAGCAATATATGCAGATAAAAATTGAATGCCTCAAATTAAGCAATTCTCTACTGGAGGCTACCCAGTAAGGCCCCCCAGGTTGCTTTTCTTAAATGTTTCTTTTTTAAATGTCTTTTTTTGTTGTGCTGTAGAAAGCCTTTACCAAGCTTTTTAACATGTTTACTGTTTGTGCAGCATTATCTGCATTCAGCACCAGGGACAGAGCCACCAGCCAGTTCACAAACACTGGGCACAGGAACACTCCCAGACTGTCCCGCCTCCGCAGCTGATGGAAGAGCAGAGAGCCACTTCCATCGTCCCCCCTCCTGGCTGCACTGGTGTGACCAGTAAAACTGACAAGTTAGAGCTGGACCCTGGCATACGATATGCTGCATAATCTAGAGCAGGTGTCACCAATCCTGGTCCTGATTCTAATTAATGGTAATTGGTCAATGGTAATTATGAGGCTTCTACAGAGCTTGATAATGATCCATTCACTATCAATTAATCTGATTCATTGATTCTGAATTAGAATCAGGTGTGCTGGAACAGGGAAACATCAAAAACTCTCAGGACAGTGGCCCTCGAGGACCAGGGTTGGTGACCCCTGATCTACATTGTTTCTTCCTCTGTCATCAACTCGACCCGGTGGGAATGTCTCAGAACGAGAGACTGCTCTGCTAATATTTCCTTTCATTTTTCTTCTAGTTTTGCCTTAAATGAACCTGCTGTCTTATTCCTGTGACGTTCCAGCGCCGGACTTGTGATCCTCAGTGATGGATTGTCTTGGACTAAGTTGACTACGTTGATTCAACTGGTTTTTCCAACCCCTTCCAGAATGGACCTACTTATAGACTCAGTCGCAGGCTCTGATTGGTTACAGGGGTACTCCAGCTGGTTCCTAAAATCAAATAGCTCTTCAGTACATTATCCCTCTATCTGACCTTGCTGCTCCCCAAGTAAGGCCAATGTTTCTAGACATCGCACGATCCAAAAGCCTCTGAAAAGGTTATTTCTGAAGTAGCTAAACTCATCTTTCTGTGCCTCTTTTACATAATATAAGATTCTTCCCTTTGCAGATATTTTACATAATCAGGTACCGGGGTCACATAGAGATATAAAGATTTGTATATCCATCAACATACACATGACTTGAACTTATTGGTCATGTCAGGGTATAAATGTGTTCCTGTTTTATTTTGGTATTTTTGTCTGGTCCTCCTGTTTCCTGTTCTCTTTACTTCCTTGTCTTGATTACTGTCCCCACCCTAAAGTGCTTCACCTGTGTCTCGTTATCTAGGTGTAATTATTCAGTGTTTGTTCCTCTTGTCAGTTCCCAGATTGTCTTGTTCCTCTGTCACCTTTCCAGCATTTGTTTCCTGTGTTTTTCACCATTGCCTGATTACCGGATTCTGGATTTTGCCTGTTGCCTTTTGTTACTGTTGCCTGTTGGGACTGTCTACTTGTAAACTGGACTTTTGCTCTGAAGAAAGAACCTGAACTGTGAGTAAATCTGAGTCCTGCATTTTGAGTTTTAGGAGTTTTAGTTTTAGTTCACTGAAATACAAGATATGTATTATTTACTGACACAACTGTGTCTTTTATAATAATTTATCCTCCTAGCAATTCAATTGCAACAATGGAATTTGAACATGACATATTTCCATTTTAAGTAGCCTAAAAGCACTGATCATTTGTATTGCCTATGTAAATTGGCAGTTTTGATTATATTCCTGACTGAAGATCGCCCTCTGATTACATTCTTAATGTAAATCTTTCAGCCTTTTCTCTACATTGGAGTTAAGATAATATTGCTGAGCAAGATTCATCAGAAGGATGCAGAGATGTGCACGCTGACTCTTTTGCCTAAAATGACTCCTGAACCGCACTTGTTCTGAATATCAACGATAAGGAAGTGTTTGATTCTTTTCCCAAGACATACCGCTATTAATTCAGCACTCACTGGCTCATAGCCCAGAAATGGACTGTTATAGAGCGTGTTCAATAATTGATATCCTGCATGTCTTACATTGAGACGGACAACCACTTCAGTAGAGCACATGTAAGGCCTCAGGTTTTTTATTTGTCTCTTATCGTCTCTTGTTGAATGATAATGGAAGAGATTGCAGGGTTTCACATGTTCAAAGGCTTTGCTGGTCAGAAGACAGCTGACGTTTCCTTTAATCTGCCAGGTCACTTAAATAGACCACTTTTTGAAACGGGTAACGTTAGGATACAGTGACTTATCTCTTAAGGAAAATTGAACCCTGGAAAGAAAGGGAGAAGGATGCTGTTCAGTGATGCAATGACACCTGTTTCAGGTGGTCTATGACCTTATGCACACCTTGGACTCAGCTTGATCAATTGGGGGTTGCTGTGGTGCGTAGGAGTGAGATTAGGGGGCTAAGTGTAATTGAATTTTATTGGTTAAAATTCACTCCATGGTATAAATCCCAGCCCACTCCTTGCTAGCATTCCAGGAACCTTGTTTGTTTTAGTGTTTTTCAAGTGTTCATACTTTGTCTTGCCTCTGTACATCCATGATGATTAATTACAGACAAAACTACAGAAGGTGCACTTTGTGAGAATGTTTAAGTATGTTTGCATCGGTTTGCATATGGTCAGTTCTTTTACTGCCATTTTACAGCTGATACTTCTGTAAATATTTAAAATAAGTATGCTCAAGGATACTAGTGACATGTTCAAGGAGTGAGTTAGAGGCACACCTTTTCTGACTAATGACACTGTAACTTGGGAGACTTCACAAAGTAAACATCCTGTGTTGGAAGTATTCAAATCATAAGCAAAACTAATACTTCACTCATGAGAAGCGGACATTTGTCAACATTTACTCACAATGTGTTTAGCTCTGCTCTGACATGACATTGTCGTGGAGTAGGTGAGCATGCTTAATAAAAAAATAACATATGGTCCTACACTGTGGCAGATTTTATGTTCTTTGATAGACAAGTTGACAAGGACTAGATGTGCTGCCATCCATAGATGTCAATAAAAATGTGTCTGTGGTTTATAAACCCTGTCAAGCATCATTAAATGTAGCACACTATGTGAAGTATCAATTCACCAAAGCACAAACTTGGCAGTGGTACATTTCTAAATAGAATAATGTGATGATGTAACACCACAAGTGTAAATGACCAAAGCAATGACAGGTCTCGTTCTAGTATTGTAACTAGTGTTTTTTTAACAGAAGTTCGGCTAGAGGCCAAATGAGGCTAGTGGGAATTAGATATCGTTTCAGATCAAATGTTGATGTGCATACTCAAATACTTGTTTTCTTTTAAAGAATTTCAGTATTTGATACTGAGCTGTGCCCTTCTGTCAATATGAGGCGCCTATTTTAAGATTGACATATGTGAACAGTCTCTCCTGCTTTTGACACAAAATGACATAAAAACCCCCCAATAATTCTTGATTTGATCTCTGTCTATCAGGCTAACATGCAAAAAACTGTCCTACTGTGTTCTTCTTTCCATCACAGAACCCTTCAACCCTGTCTATGTTCTTGTCACATGTATTGATTGATGTACCTTTTATGCTTTTCTTTAATTCAAACTCAGTCTAAAATTACATTGAAAAGTTGGATAAAAATAAATAAAGAGATGGAGGCATCCTCAAGATGTTTGGTTGAGTGGTATATTGGATTAAGCTAAAGAGATTTCACACCTCAGTGGACAATAAGAAGATCTGTCAAATGAAAAAGGATTGCCAGAAAGGATGGTTTAGATGTTCAGAATTCTATACATCAGTCACTTTTTATATTTAGCCAACTTAAAAGTTCCTCAATGAAAAAATTTGATGTTTTACTGAAGTACCTAAACGTTTTGTAATTAGTACAGATTGAGAAATAAAGGACAGTCACCATGATGGGCATCATTTGACGGCCACCTAGAGGGCACAAAAGTCCTTGTATATTTAGTAATTTTTCCTAGACGCCCTTATCCAGAGTATGTAAGTATCTTCACAATGTGCGTTTCCCCCCCGACCTCGCAGACTACCGAGTCAGTTTAGCTTCAGGCACTAACCATCTGCTTTCAAGGCAAGGCCCATGCACAGCATCAAAATGAAATCAGTGACTGTGTGTGCATGACGAGCTACCACCTGCTCCTGCATAACAGAAGCACTGACAACAATATTCCTTGCACCTACTGCTCAACCTGAATTCCCTCACAGTTTTATTGCTCGCCATTTTAGTAGACTATTTTGGTAGAGTATTTTGGTAGACTTGGGAGTTAACTTCCCCTTCAGTAATGGTAAGTAGTCCAGGCTCTCGGGCAGCAAAGTAAGCCTGAATCATGATGTTCCCTTCTCCATACATCACTTGCACTTAAAAATGCAAAAAGTGAGTTGTTGAATGAAACTGTTCTGTTGTCGTTTACCTTTGTGTAAGAAGAAATGGTGATAAGCTGTGTTGCAGCCTGACATAGTTGAAACGCTTGCATCAAAATGAATAAACTGGACTATCTTGTGTACAAACCTAACCGATATCTATCAACGCTGTCAACGATAGAGTCTTAGCTGGAATCGCCCCCAAAAAACGAAGTAAGCTTGAATTGTATTTCAGGAAAACTGGCTGGTATAACACATTTACTAGAAGTTAGTCATTTTGTGGCAGTAAGAACATCCCTATCTGACGACTAGGGGACATGTGACCAGCTGTCCACACTGTACATAAGAAAAACCGCCTCGCACTTATCCACTCAATCATTTGGATACTGAATGGCTTTGGTTGTGCTACAAGACTTATCATTTGATACCCCTTTCATAGTTAATTGCTTTAATAATCTATCAGTCCAACCACAATACTAGTTCAGGTGCAAATATAGGGAAGGCAAAGCTGGCCGGCTTACGCACCTGGTGAGAACTGGATAATCTTCTACAGAAGAGTGTAGCAGCATATTGCTGCTTCACCAGAAAAATACACATTAGTATAACAAAAACATCTTCTTAAAACAAGAAACAGATCATGTTATAACATGGTACTTATCCATTTTAAGGAGCACAGCATGGTTCTCCTGCTCTTATATGGCCGCTTAAATAAGAGCAGGAGAACCAGGCTGTGCTCCTTCTTGCTCCTACATGGAGACACCTGACTCCCAGACAGGTAGTACATTTGACAGCTAAACTAATTACTAGACAACCAATGTGTGGGAATTTCAGGAGTGGAAGGGTGTCAAGAAATACAGGCTGTTGATATGACAGCCTGGAAACATAGCTAGACACTTGTTAGCACCCTGGCTTTTGCCTGGGGCATTGCTGCAGCTGCCAATTTAGGTAGCTAGCTATCTCCAGATGTTAACAGGTAACTAAACTAATGTTCTACTATACTGTAGATCAGGGGTCACCATTGCGGTGCCCGCGGGCACCAGGTAGCCCCTAAGGACCACATGAGTTGCCCACTGGCCTGTTAAAAAAATACACTCTTGCATGTAAATCAATTTAAAAATGACAATATATTTAAAAGAAAATATGTTCATACTAACTATTATTGTGAGAAATAATTAACTTGATCAGTGTCTTCACATAGATGAGTATCACTGATCTTTATTAATGATCTGTAACTAAAAGAAAACTGAACAAACTGTTTTTTTCATTAGAGCGTATCAAACTGGTAACTCTTCCTATGACTCAGAACCCAGGAAGTGGCTCTCAGCTTCAGAAAGGTTTGTGACCCCTGCTGTAGATAATAGTGATATCACATGTGGATTTGTGTTTTTGGCTAACAAGTTAGCACCCTGTTAACTTACTTTTATCCACAAAAACATACATTATGCCTAAACCATCAAAAGGATTGTTTGCACCGATATAAGCAACATAATAGGGACCAAGACAAATATTTTGACGATGACGTTCTTTCTCTATGAAGTCCCAACATTGTGGGATGGGTAAGACACTATCTGTGAAGCCCCTAACCCACCTGGAAGCACTTTTGGCGCCCGTGTTATTAACCTGGTCTGGCCTCAAGCACTGCAAAGATGATCATGGTTCTTCCCAGGAGCTTCACGGTGCTCAGTGTGTCCCAGGCATTAGGGTGGGAAAATAGAGCTTTATCAATAACACAGGGGTTTAAATGTCAACATATATCTAATAATGCCAGGAATCTGTGTCTAGGTGTGTGTGTGTGTGTTTTGTAGTGGGATTTTAGGACCGCAAACTTCCAACAATTATATTTTGAACTGGGAACTGTGCAAAGTTAAACATTGTCTTTTTCAGTACACAAGGGAGTGCAGCATGGCATTTGAATTTCATAAGTATTAGATAAAAAACTAGCTCTGAGAGACAGACAATATTGACATTTAGTGCTTTTTCAGTATAGCTGGAATTTTATTAGCTACAAAGCAATTAAACGACTGATTTCACATTACACTGTGTGGAGTTGAAAGGTTGTGTATTGCTCTGATGAGAGGGTCATGAAATTAAATTGTCATATCACTTTCACAAAACTAACAAACTCATTAAAAACAAGCAGACTGTGAAAAATTGTCCAGAAACACTATGGCCAGGTGAGCATGGATTTCTGTTAGGATGAAACGATGACAAGCCAATTAAGAGAAAGACCACAAAGAAATTGGATACTTTATTCCAGTAGGTGCAGCTGGAAGGTCTTAAGTTATAACTTGCTGTGTAGACTATGTCTACACAAACAACTCATGTTTTACAACTATGTTTTAGCCCAATTTCCATTGTTTTAGTGATCATAAAACAAAGACTTATTTGCTGGGCAACCTTTAAATTGGTAATTCACAAATAAGGTCATTTAGAGGTTAACACTGCTGGCATAGCATTTATTGAGCTTTCAAAACGTCAAAGGTTTTCGTAACACCTATGCTATTGTAGGCTACATCATAATTTGCAACAATGTACCATTATGTTTGAAACAATGAGAGATTTTATGATGGGCATAAATTAATAGATGATGTGGAGATGGAACATATACTTTTGAGAATGTAAATTGTGAAATATCACATATCATATACTCTATATCAAAACCATTGAAAATAATTGTCATCACCTACTGCCTCATGGGCACTGCACCCTATCAATAGTTCCAGGGATTTGTGCTTGTGTGTCACACATTTCATCACAGGCACTGTGCACTATCCATCAGTAGTTTCAGAAATCTATATTTGCATATTTCACACTGACATGTTCATGGACTGCATCACTGGCAATGTGCACTAGTTTACATTAAACCTGCGTTTCACTTGTATTTTCCTCAATCCACATGCAAATTGAATCCAGGTGTTTGTATTTCAGTAAAACCGATATGATATACTGAACTATTGATTTATCAATTGATGTCTGTATGCATTAGATTTCGTAGGATTCTAACCAATCTTGCAGAAAAATGTAGCAGCACTATTTTCAACGTTAGTGTTCTCGAATGATCCACACAATTGTTGCTGTAAAGAAAGAAAAAAATGCTGGACCAATTGCTGCATGGAATATCCGTTGTCGTTTATGGTGCAACTGGGGATTCCCGCGGATTATTTATTTTTTTATTTTTTATTCAAGATGAGTCCTCGTGATGTCGATGGGATGAACCGTCGCCTCGCAATTTATATGCATCGAGCAGCTCGCGCGCACATCAGAGGCGCCAGGTGCAGCAGAGCGCGCAGAACGGCGGGAGACTCCTGAGCCGCCGAGGCGTTTCCGACAAACCAGTGACAGTTTTTTTTTAAGACAACCTGCACTTTCCTCTCAAGGTTTCTTCTCTTCCGTCCGTATATTTCCCTCCTCAGTATGTGCTGATATTGAAAGGGAGAGGGGAAGGTGGAATGGGCGAAACCTTCAGGTTCCCCCTTCAACTCTGGAAATGGAGCCGACGTTCTCGCGGGGAGACAAAGGTATAAACTATGTTTACCTCAACATATAACAAAACATTTATTATGCTTTCACATTACGGTAACCCAGGTTTCAAATAATACTCTCTGCAAATGACCAAATTACAATGGACAGCTTCGTCTGTGTGGTATGGGCTTTTCACTTGTTGAGTTAACATATCTCCATGTGAGGTCACTGCAGTATGAAAGACTCGTTTAGGGCATCATTAATGTTTGTATAGTTTCAGAGAGGCCACCAGAATTATGAATTTGCAGTCATTAGCTCTTTTGAATGAATTTTGTAGCTTGCACCTTTTGCAGGCAGTTCATTTTGCAGGCTATTTATTATTAACAACTTTTAACATGACATTCTAGGCCAGTCTACATTCATTTACAAGAAGACTGTTGGGTTATCTAACATATAGGCTACCTTGTCTTCTGTAAAAGATAGCTCCCCACTAAATGTTTCAATGATACACAGAGCTCACAATGAACATTACCTCCATCTATCCATTATGTTAAGCCTAGGTCATATAACATATCATATAAATCACATGCCTTTCTATGCATGACCATGTTTTTACAGACATTATCATGTCAGCATATTCTGGCAGTTGCACTTTGGGGTTTATTTCAGTAATGATTAGTATTTGTGTCAAAAGCTTTCTTTCAGCAATTAACTTTTTATCAGAAGATAATACAATATTTTCTTTATGTATTTTGTATGAGCACACATCTTTAGAATTTAGGCAATTTTCATGATCTTAAAAAATAAAATGCATAGTTCTTAAAGACATAACTGACAACCATTATTTTTCCGTAATTGTATCACTCAGAAATGTACATAATACAGTAAGTATTACTGTACAAGGTTATTCTGATTCATTATCATTTTGGTGGTGTATGCTACTCGAATGGCAGTCAAAATAATCAGTAAAATATAAGCAACATTACTGGAAAGCATCAAAAAGGTCAAATAGATTTTTTTCCTATTTCTGCCATTGCCACACTGATTATAATTCATGCAGCTGCAGTGGTCAGTTAGATTGTGACACTCCAATTATATTGTAACACAAACATATTTATTTTCTCAGACCATTTTATGTTTGTTGTGATTATGCACTCTGTCAAGGACAAAAACAAAGTTTTTTTTCTTCTAATTATTAATCAGATTCATACAGATGCTTTCATGTTGTGACTTGAAAAATATAGCTAAAGCAGACTTGGCTCAAGACATTTCAAGTGCATGATAATTGCAAGACTAGCATTTATTTGATTTCTTACCAAATTTTTCTTCCATGTGTTTTACGGTTCCCATGGCAATAAGAGATTATATTCCTTTATATTCTAAATCTGGATTATTTTTTTCATGCTCGAGTAGATGGAATACAGTTGCAATATGCATCGTCTAAATTACTAATGTAAAAGGTATTAGTTTACCTTATTAGTGTAAGGTATTTAGTTTACGGGCTGAGTTTACCGTAAAGGTTAACGCTGTTGAAGTATTTTTTTCCCCAACTCTATATTTATTTTGGCTCATAAATTGATTAATTATTTAATGGTTTTAAGTTGTTTATAACTTAATTTAGGGTGTGTACATGTGCGCATGGCCAGATGTAAAAGAGAGGGTATAAAAAGATTCTGTCTTGTTCATGACTATAGGTTTTAAGTTTGTCTCTATTATTAAAGCATGTGTGTTGCCACTACTTGTGAGAAAAAAAAATCCTAGCACTGAGTTTAACCCCAGAAAAAAAGGCATAACTGTTTACAACTTTGCTGGTCCTCCTAGTCCAGGGGTAGGGAACCCTGGTACTCGAGAGCCATAGTCCTGAATGTTTTAGATGATTCCCTGCTCCAGCACACCTGATTCTAATTATGAGGCTTCCAAAGAGCTTGATAACGACCCTTCATTAGAATCAGGTGTGCTAGAGTAGGGAAACATCAAAAACTTTCAGGACTATGGCTCTCGAAGACCAGGGTTCCCTAACCCTGTCCTAGTCCATCGGTTGGCAACCCTGGTCCTAGGGAGCCACTGTCCTGAAGGTTTTAGATGTTTCCCTGCTCCAGCACACCTGATACGAATGAAGAGTCATTTCCACAGAGCTAGATATCAACCCTTCATTAGAATCAGGTGTGTTGGAGCAAAGAAACAGCTACAATCTTCAGGACAGTGGCTCCCTAGGACCAGGTTTGCCGACCCGTCCTAGCAATCCGCAGCTATCTGTTCACTTACATTTCAATCTATTAAACTTCCGTTACTATAGTAGGTCTGTCTGAGTCCGAATTAACATTGATTTTCAAGAATAAAAATTGATAGAATAGATTTTTTTGTCACTGGTATTTTTGTACTTAACAATAAATCTCAATCCAATCTACTGTATGTAATGTGGATTCCTCATTAAGTGGGGTATTTATTTAATTCTTGCTAGCTAAATGATACACATGACATATTGAATTTGTTATAAAATGAACATTTTTGTCAAACCTATGAGGGTATTATATGATAAATGGTAACTTTAAGATTACATTAAACATTATATATAATACAGAGGTTTGCACATCTTTGAGTTTCAGGCTTTTTTCCCACTCTGAACCTAATTTATTCAACAAGTAAATGTTCTGGAAGATTTCTTTGTCTGACTGAGACATGACCTTTTCACATATCCCTTGCTGCATATTAATCGGCACCACACTGTTATAATGTCCAAATTAAGACCTTTAGCTTTCTGCTATACTGAGATTTTCATCTACCAAGTTTAAAAAACATCCACTCACATCTTCAGCAAAATGTTATCGAAAATGTGCTATTTATATTTGGTCAGGGATCATTTTATACTGCTTGAAGACAGTTTTTTTTCCCATTCTGCCAAAGTAAATTCTGTGTTTCTGTAACTTGCAAGATGAATAAAAAAAAGCCACCAGTGGGAAATGAACACCAATTGTCAGTAATGTCATAGATCATTCTTAAAAAAACAGCATTCACATTATAATAATTTAACCTCCTATAGCAGGGGTGTCCAGTCTTGGTCCTCGAGGGCCACTGTCCTGACAGTTTTAGATGTTTCCCTGCTGTAGCACACCTGATTCTAATGTAAGGTCATTATCAAGCTTCCATAGAGCTAGATCACAACCTATGCATTGGAATCAGGTGTGCTAGAGCAGAGAAACATCTAAAACTGTCAGGACAGTGGCCCTCGAGGACCAGGACTGGACACCCCTGCTATAGCTGGAATTAGATACAATTGTTGCTGTGTAGACTACATAAACCACTAACAACTTCAGATGTGGACCTATTGGCTTTCAGTTGGCATTTCACAAATACCCTTTCTGGGGGGTACAGACTTGGCGTACTGAAGCTTCCTTTAGGGTCACTTTTACAATGCTGGTTATGAGCATGTTTGAAAGAATCTATTGAATCTAATCTAATCTAAAGGGTTTTCTTTAGATTCGATTCTAACCGAAACAAGCCGCAACGGGTATAATTTTGATTCAACTGTTTCAAATATGTAAGGCTGCCAGAAAGCATATCACTGTTACCTTTTGCACTAAGGGAAATTAACAAAACCTTATTTCATTGTACAATTTACTCAAGTTTAAATGAGCAGCAACAAAATTATACTTTTGTAATCTATGCAATATTAATAAATAGACTAATAGCCTAAGTAGGGCAATGTATAATTATTGAAAATGTACAGAAATATTGTGCCTATATAATAATAATAATAATAATAATAAGTATAGTAAATAATCAAATTGACCCATTTGCAACAGATGCAAGCACATATCACAGTGTCCCAAGACATTGTACCCTCTCTCTTTACACACTACGATCACACACATAAGACACACACTGAACATTGCCATGCTGTTTCTTGCTTGTAGTCCCCCCAGGGGAACTGGGATATGTCAAAAACTTACATTCTGGCCTGCCATAGTATCTAACCTTGAAGCTGTGTTGACTCACAACTGCAGGACTCTAAAAGTCACAATCCCTTCAATGATCTTTTGAGCAGGAAACACTGAGGTTAGCATCTTTACTAACAGTGTTTACTTTCCAGTTTAACTTGGTTGTCCTGTAAACTACAACATCAACTGCTTGACCATCCTAAATAAAACTTGTAGAAATTATTTGGGAAATTCTTCAAAAAATATAGAAAATGTTGCTGTATCAAAACAACATTCCGAGACCATCTTGTGAACTTCAGTAAAACATTTTGACAGCAATCTTGAAATGGTGTCAAAGGGCTGGACCAGTGATGCCTTTCTGGTCCAGGGGGACAGCACATGGCTGAGTGCACATTCTGAGGAACTGCCAGGCGTCCAGACTCGGATGCCTGTCTAAAGCACCCTCTGACATCAGTACTGAAATAACCACAGAAGAGGACATGTATGAAAGATGACTTGTAAAGTGAATATTGAAACTGGTACTGGATCCAAATTTCTTTTTTTTTTTCCTCTCTACTTATTTGTTTTTGATGATGGTTGAAAGGGCTGCATTATGCAATACTATTTTGAAGCTAGTTAAAGATCTTCTGGTTCCTTGATTGGTTACTTGACGAGACTGTGTAAGACTGTATGGACATTTTTCAGGTTTGGTCAAAGTCATAGAAAACTAAATGTATCTTTTAGGAATTGGATTTCCCATCTACAGTGTTTTATACAGTGTAAAATCATCTGAAGGCTGTCTGTTAGCGTCCAATGACGATGACCTTGATCTCGAACTGAAGCTTTAACATATTTTTAAAAATCAAGTGATTAAGAGCTGCTGGTTTCTCAAACCATCTTACCGTCATTCAGATTTCAGTTTTCCAGCTCAACTCGCATAAATGAATTCAAAGTGGCTGCATGGGTTATCAAGGGAGCGATAGATGAAGAATGTTGCTGACAGAAACTGCACATAACAAAGTGAAGCGTACCCTCAGTTCGGGCATTTCACAAAAAGGACTTGAGTTAAATAAAGACTGAGATTTAAAAGATGTTCCTATACCAGAGTTTGACGGGATTCGTTTATTTCAAGTTATTTAATGATCTTTTTCCCCCTCATATATATATATATATATATATCTATATATATATATATATATATAGATATATATATATATATAGATATATATATATTTTTTTCTTTCAAAACACCCAAAATCACCTTACAAGTGAACAAGCAATAACATATATATATATATATATATATATATATATATATGGTGATTTTGGATGTTTTGGAAAAAAAAAATATATATATATGAGGGGGAAAAAAGATCATTAAATAACTTGAAATAAACGAATCCCGTTGGCAGGAAGACAAACCTCTTCTAACCCTTGCTCATTTCTACCTCTTACTTCTTCTAGTTCTGTGGGTTTTTATGCATTATTTACCTTCCATTCCCCCTCCAGACAACGAGGTCCATCTGAAGGAGCTGGGCTGGGCTGGCATGAGGATGCAAGAGTGGTCCCTGTGGGAGCAGCACCGCAACCCTGCACCATTCTCTTCCTGGATGAAGGAAGGGGAGCCCATTACCTCTCCTCTCTCCCTACTACACTCTGGTGGGGGACACGCCCCTACAAACATCGGCACCACTGGTATGACCCTGGAGCAGAAGACCACCTTCGCTCTGGTCATCTTTCTCTTTGTCTTCCTACTCATCCTCATTGTGCGCTGCTTCCGGATCCTTCTAGATCCATACAGAAGCATGCCTACTTCTACCTGGGCTGATGGTCTGGATGGGATAGAGAAAGGCCAGTTTGACAACACACTGGCTTAAGAGCGGTACACTAGCATTGTAGACACTTCTGTATCTGTGGCTCTTCTTGTGTGGATTGTAAATTCTGACCAATTCCTGTCTTCCCAAACACAAGTCTTTACCCTAACTTTAACCGCGACCATAACCCAAATCTTCACACCAAAATTGTTACTAAACCTAACCCTAATAATTCGGGTTTAGGGTATTAAGGGTATTTAGGGTATAAACCTATATTGAACTTTTGAGAACCAAGAATATTTCCAAACAACTTTAAATGTCTCTTGTCTTACTAATATTGTGGGGACTCTGGTCCCCAACAAAGTGCACACACCTAAAGGAAGCCATCTAATGTTGAAAGTTTCACTAAATTGCCAAAGTGGGGTGAAATTACACAGTGCAATATTAAACATGCAGCTACATTAAAACTTCCGTAGTTGGCTGTTCAATCACAGGCTGGTTAAGGGCCTATACTGACTTGAGTATGTACCATATAGATTAACATACATTAGCACTCAACAATGTCCATATATGTTTGGGCAAATAGCATTAACTGCCAAAAGAGATATTAGTCTCTAGTGTTTAAAATGACCAGTTATACACACTAGTTTAAAATACATATTCAAAGTCTGAGTCAGATTAATTGGTTCATGATCTGGCTTCAATAGAAAACAGTTTTTCAAGATATTGGTATTTTACTAAACAAATAGACAGACACATTCCCACAGACACATGAATTGAGATGCCTACACCTTGTAGAAATCTTTTTCTCTCCCTCGCTGGGTGTTGTTTACACTATAGACATTTAATGAGTAGCAGACACAATAGTTGCACATATTCTGTCAAGTACGTATTGTTATTCTATTCTGGGGCTCCTTCAGTGCCTCACTCATACACAGAACTCCTGTTCTATCTCACTGAGAATACATCAACTACTCACGTCAGCACTGTGAACCTGTGCATTAGTTCGCTGCTCACATTCAGCCTGGTGCAGAAGCTTCGTGAATACAGTTTGTCTTTGAGGAGTAAACTTGGTAAAAACAGGAAATGGTTCTGGTCCTTACATTTAGAAGAAATTCGACTTTAGCTTGGTAATTATTTGATTGTTTATTAAATTCTTCCAAATGTGTTCATTATTCTAAAAGCGTTCATATTATTATTCATGTTTATCCAACTTTTGTCGTTCAGTCATTTTTATATGGTTAACACCATACAGTAAATAAAATGGAGTGTTTTGTCCTGGTCTGGATTAGATTTATGCAAAGTACACTGGTCAGAAACAATAGTTGCACATACTTATTTGGTAAATGAGTTTGAGAAATGAGATTTCTATATTGTAATTATAATGATTTTAGAATACTAAAAACTTTAAATGTCAATGACATTTAGTAACCAATAATTTTAATAGAAGTCCCCTCATTATTATTCAGTAGTTATAAAACCCTTTAAAACATGTGTACCTCTAAAGTGTACACAATCCAGAGTGATTTGATTTAACTATCGTCATCAACTCTAACAAGGCAACATTCCACTATTTGCTGTTATTTCTCAGAAATGTTGTTTGCATTATCATGATGATATATTTTGCACTTACCAGTGGGGAATGCTGATGAAATGAATACTATTTTGAAGAGAATACCCTGTCTTAATGACTAAGGATTTCCTTCAAGATAACTTAAATATGATGACACAATCCATTAGATTTTCATTGAGGTGGTTTGAATTTGTGAGAGCTTTACTAATTATTGCTAAGACTGTTAGCATCTACATGTAGTTTGCAACAAAAGCTTTGTCATCACTGTGTACTCATTCAGTAACCTTGTTTATCAATACTCCAGACTGAAACAGTTGGCTATGCTCTCATTGTTTGAAATACAATTTGACAATTGATTAAAATGTGTAAATGTACATAATTTGTTGCCAAACAACCTAAACAGATGTTAGGCAACATATTATTATGTGTTTTTACTGTGACTTGTCCCTAGTTTGTATACCTACAACAATAGTAAAAATTTTGTTTACTGCTAGCGTGGCTGAGCTAACCATATTCAATTCTACACAACATTCATGTACTAAGAGCAATTAGTATATCATGCAGTTAATACTGTTTCACTGAATCCCTCATGTTTTTAAGAGTAGTTGTCGTCGGTTTAAATGTGTGTTTCCAGAGTTTGTTACAACGACCAGGGTACTGTTATTAAAGGCCAAACATGTTCCAAAAGCTGCTGTTGAAAAGAGTGGCCTTTTCCAAACTGGTAAGTACATGTGATAGACATGTATGTGGGTGTGCAGGGTAAAAGTGTGCAACGTTGTAACTTGGTTATCTTGCATCTCTTCAGTAGCTGTACCTTTACATTGATGTGGTAAGAATTATGAATAAATTGTTTCCGAATCACTGCCTGTGAGAATGTTGTTCTTAATGTTGTTGTAGGAGTTATAGACTAAGAGATATAGATTATGACCCTTTTCACACAGGATTGTCTCATTCATTTTGACGTCATCTTTAAATAGGTGAGGCTAAAACACATTTCATTCAAACCATTTTGAAGTGTAAATGTACAGCAGATGTATCCATCTTCATAAAAAGTCTGCATACTTATTTTACATTTACAAGAAATCTGTTCTGCACACCCCACAACTTAACCAGCACCCTGTCTAGTTTATATACAGTATATATAGTGCCATCATTCATCAAGAAAGCACAATGCAGGGCATATTCAGTAAGCCTGCCATAGAAACTGAATATTGTATCATGCTTCATTTCAGTTATGGAAATGTTGTGTTGCAGAATACTACATAGACGAACCTATTGGGAGATATATATTTTGCATCTATATTCACAGCAATGTCACTGTCATTTGTGTGTTTGTGTCTGCGTACGTGTTTGTTTTTGTGTGCTTGCATGAATGTACAGAAGGTGTGTTTAAGAAGAAAGAAAAGATGTGCAAATAGAGTGCATTTTTGTGTGCATGCATGTGCTTGTGTGTAGTGTTGGCAAGATCAAGAAATAGAGTGTTTGAGTCAGCATCAGGCTGTCTCCTTCAGAAATCCTGCACAGCTGAAGTCTGGCACTTCTCATTGACATTCACTGTGCACCACTGCTCCAAGGAATACATACGCTTCACTCTTAAGTATCTAAAATCCATATAATTGGTGATGATGAGGATCAGTATTATTTATTTTGTACCTTCAGATGGTGTTAATGGAAAAATTATCTTGCTGCCTTTTGCAATCACTTCATATAATAAGATACCAAAACAATGCATTATTAAACGATTGACAAATACGAAACAGTCAAAAATTTCATTCATTTGTTGAAAAAGGGCACTGCATGACTGTTCTGTTTGAACAATAAAGGTGTACAGCAAATCCAAACATAATCTTAAATTCTAACATAGACAGGTATTCACTACATTAACTTGTCATGATGTGATTCTACACCCTCATACATAAGGACTCAGATTTGTCATATTGTGAAGATGTTAGATTGTGAACATGATTTTGGGGCAATGGCAAGCCATTTATCATACTTCATACGTAATACCATATTAGTAGGCTACATAAACATTCAGCAACTAAACCTAAAGCTAATTCTGTCCTAATCAATTTATTGTTAAGTGTATGAAGTTAGATAGTCTACAGTTTTTGAAGCACCTGACACCTTTTTTGTACAGGGATAGCCTTGTTTAAGAATGGTCTGTGTAAATCAGGGGTGGCAATTCCAGGTCCTGAGGGCCGCTGTCCTGAAGGTTTTAGATGTTTCCCTGCTTTAGCACACCTGATTCTAATGGAGGGTAATTATGAGGCTTCCACAGAGCTTGATAACGACCCTTCATAAGAATCAGGTGTGCTGGAGCAGGGAAACATCAAAAACCTTCAGGACAGACCCTCAGGGCCTGGAATTGCCCACCCCTGGTGTAAATAAACTTGTGAATTTATAATTCCTCATTGAACCTTTATTTTGAAATACGTTTTAAACTCTAGAAGTGCACAAAGTGTCTTCATAAAGCAATGTTATAATCAGACATTGCTTTTACTATATTTTTAGTATATTACTTCTTGATGATAAGTTCCGTCCATCACTGCCAGGGTCAGAATAATGGTTGTTCCTGCCAACAATTAGTGGCACTGGAATTATTACAATCTTGTTCAATGAAACAGTAACACCTTAACATAAATTAATGTATTTAATTACATTTTTGGCACCTGTTCTTCTGGCACTGTTTTAGGAGAAGTCTCCAAATCTCTGTACAATTGTATAATGACAATAAAGGGCACTCTATGAAGGCCCTATGGCACCTAGATGGCGCTGTAACACTATCCTTAGCATGACAGTGGGCAAATAAAAAAGGCATGATAGGGTATCAGTCTTCATGGAGTTAGCAACTAAATCATGGAATTTTTCCATGAACAGAGGATTTTCACTAGTCTCCAAAATATGAAACAGTACATCTGCTCCAGATTTAGTTGAGCAGCATAGCAGTTTTTTGTGCCTTTAAAAGTGAACTTTTTCAACTTATATCTTAGTCTATGATCCTACATTTTAAGTACATACTATATGAAAATCTTGAAAGATTGTACCACCTTGTAACAGGATTGTAACACCTCACACTATTGAAACGGAGGGAATTTCCATCTACTCAATTAGCTGTTCTCTGCCCTCTGGTTTGTATAAAACTGAACCTTTTCACCTTATTTCTTAGTCTACTGATTTCAGTGTTCTTTTAAAGTCAGCCTTGAAGTTTTGAGCAGTTCTTCTGACCTCATTCTTCCTGTCTCGTCCACCTTGCCTGCATGCACTGTTTACCTGACTACCCTTCTGCTTATATGCTTGTAACCCTAAGGCCTCTTTATTCTCACTTCATGTGGTTCCCTCTGTGTTGCATTTATCTGAAGTGTGCACAGTATGAACCACACAGCCTGGATATTTTTATAAAATGTTATGTTGTGAAATAATGATTGTCAGTACAGGTTAAGCTGACAGTTTGATGCTATGCCTTTTTACTGATCTGAAAGAGTCTTCTAATGCCCCCTTCAATTCTCTTCTGCGCCTCCTTTGCTCGTACAAACTGGGGAAAGAAACCTGTTTTATTGAAACGTTTGGCATCTTACATCTGTATTATTGTACAAAGGTTAAAATCAAGGTGTGACTTGTTTACAAAAAATCCCATAGAGCAGCATCTATATTGACACCCATAATGTTTACTTGAATTCAAAGTTGAACTGATCAGGGCCTTTATGGCTGGGAATGTGTCATGTCAACAAATGGCAATGGCCCAAAAAGAAAAGTTTCCACTCCAAGACTTTCTGATTTGTTTTCTATCAATATACATTTACCTTTATTGGTTGGTGTATGTAGCAAAATAGTGTTATTTAGTTTGTAAAAGTGTACAATTTGATTGTATTATTTTATGCAAATGGTCCTTCTTTTTTCAAGCACAAGGTTCATAGAAAATACAATTATACTATTAGTACCTGACAATATTGAAAGGGGAAGAATCTTCATCTACTCAATGATCTGTTCTCTGCTCTCCCCTCTGGTTGTATCCAGAAGAGGAGGTGTAAAGCAATGGTTTCACTCTTTAAAAAAAAATTGAACAAGAGGCAAATGTTTCTCATTGATATCATTATATATATTGTATATGATAATAACTGTTATAAAAACAATTGAATATGATGATCACGAAGGTCATGACTTATGTATACCTTTCTTTAACATTTGTTTACACTGTACAGTGTAAGTGGAAATTCTCAATGCATATTTTTAGGCATTCCTGCTTTAATTAGAATGGTGAAAGTTAGTGATGGCCTAAGAAGCAAAGGGCTTGGGCTGGAATTGAACATGGGCCTTATCCAACATAGTATGCTTTTTGTTACCCATTCACTGGGATACAAATACATAATATACAAATACATAATATTGCGTTGGTAGAAATTAGTGTCATACTCTCAACATTTCCTTTAAACTATCGGATAATTTGCAATTCATCCAGAAGTAAGGAAACAGGCAATTCTACAAAGTCTGTTGGACCAACATTTTATCCCAACAGACTCTTTTCCTGAATAAGAGTTTTTGATTGCATGAATTGCAGTGGATACTTAGTTGAGTATTATTGCATCAGTCATTTTCTGCAAAGCAATATCGACAAAACCTCTGTAAGTGTAAATATTTTCCCCAGCAGGGCATCTGTGATGGCAACCCACTTATGTTGTGTTTGACAATACATCTTCACACATAATCTTCACCCTGCAATACCCTGTAATATCCAATCTTATCAACCAACTATTAAATAAATAGACATCTGCACAGCTATACAAGAATTGCTTCTGGTTTCAGTTATGCAAAACCACAGATGAATGCAATTAAATAGTATTGACATTTCTTCCTTGATTATATAAGCGAATATAGTTTATGAACAATATGTGCATAGAAACCATTTTCCAGAAAGCAGTAAACCAAAGAAGTTTACATAATTCTCATTAAGTGTAGAAACTTAGTGTTTTTGTTGTCTTTCTCCAATGCTGGAGACTGTAATAACAAGGCACTCCAAAGTGGTTATTATGACAAATGAAAGTCATCTAACCCTGTTGATGGAAAGGCCAGACATATGGCCACAACAAAACTGTGATGACAGACAAATTCACCAGACACCTCCATCCAGGCAGGCCACAGTCTCCTGCATAGAAGAAATATATAAATCATTTAAGCAAGTTATTTTTTGACCTTCGTTTCTTTTGATCACTCTTATCAATACAGTATTTGTACATGAGGATGTAATAACTGTTTTTGTTTCGTATATGCTACTGCATGGTCTTTCAAGATTGTCATATAGTATGTACTTAAAATACAGGTTCATTTGTAGTCTCATCATCAGTATCATTATTCCCTAATTAACAATTAAGAAACACTGGGTCGTAATAATCTTTTACAATCTTAGCATTGCACATTAATTGTCATGTGCACGCAAAAATAATGTTCTTTCACGTTGTCAAACTGTGAGGATGTTATGTAAAGGATCTTTGGCTGTCTTGTAAAAACTATTTGAGACAACCAATCCCAGACCTATTTGACAACCTTTAACAACCTTTAAATGACCTTCATGCTGAAATCTGTGTGGCCAGAGTTAGTAAATAACTTCTATTTAATTTGCCAATGATGAACAGCAATGAGAGCAATTGCAGTCTTTAGTGAGGGACTGATATCAGTCCACACATGGTTTCCTATTTGAGTAAATTGGCTTCAGTTTGTACATTTGGAATAAAAAACATGACATTTCATAAAATGTTCATCAAATAATCGCGAAATTACTTTGGGACCTTCCTTGGTTTTCTATTTATTTATTATCTATTTATTCATTAGAAGTTGTACTCTTAATATAAAAGCTAAGATGACAAATCACTAACTTGCAGCACCTGTAACCAGCAGATAGTGTTGGCATGAAACAATTCATGTGTGGTGCATCCATGCGTCATCCTTCATTACGTGCTACAGTCTCTTGTTTGTGTGTGGTGACACCATCAGGCTGTGGGGGCCAGCGACATGATGATGGTACACATTCACATTCCAAACAGAATGAATGTGAGGGTATTACGTTACATCTTACCAGGTGAACCATTTCACCAGGTGCACCACGACACATCACCCTCTTTTCCCCTTGACTAACAACTTTGTTTTGGAGCTGTACTCATTATCAATATATCTCTCTTTATCTTCCTATTACTTATTTACTATTTGACCTTTTCTAAGCACTATGAAAATTGACAAACATGAAAGATGTTTATTAAGCAGTACAGCCTCTATCACTAATAATGGAATTTGCTTTAACTTTAACAGAACATCTCTTTATTGATCCATTTTCCCAAATCCATTAGAACATGAATAGTAGTTTTGAATTGTACAGTTGGGTCAGCATCAGATCTGATAAGCAGATAAAGAATGTATCATCTTTAATCTTAAACTAAAACGATTAACTATAAAGTATGTCCCAGTACATCCAGCTAACAGTCATTAAAGTAATAATTCACAGTTTTAATTAATTGCCATGTTATTGTTCTGCCAGTACATTATAGTCTTAGAAAAAATACAATACAAGGGCATTATGTTGGTTCACTGGTATATTGTTGTATAAGTTACCGTATTTGTTGCACTATAGGGCGCACTGGATTATAAAGCGCACTGTCAATGAATGGTCTATTTTCTATATTTTTTCATATATAAAGCGCACCGGACTATAGGGTTAGCGGGAAAAACACAGTCAGATAAATCAGTCGAATAATATTATGGTGAAGCACAGTATGTATTACTCTGCGACGCTCCTGGCTACGGTAGCCGTAATGCTGCAAGCGGTGCGGCTTTGTAATTTACCAAAGTCGTACTAAAACATTTAGATTTAGCGCCGTGACCGCCTTGTACCACACAAAAATCGCTTAGAGGTCAGTAAACAAAAGAATTAATCCATATATAAAGCGCTTCGGATTATAAGGCGCAGTGTCGTTTTATGAGAAAAATAAAGGCTTTTAAGTGCGCTCTATAGTCCGAAAAATACGGTATGTATTGACCTTTGGCACCTGTTAATCCGTATATAAACCTCTCAAGCACACTTGCTTTTTTGCAGGTGTATTCCATTTTCCACCACAAAACTAGTTTAATGCAGGTGGGTCTGTTTTCTCTAGGCCAGGATGGATCTTCTAAGATATTCTCTTTGGACCCCCCAAAAGAGGCAGTTAATTGTGGGACAAGGACACAAGCAATGGCCTGTTAAGTCCCAGTGGCTCAATGTCTTTTGTACCTGCTGCCTCTCGTCCATCATCCCCCAAAGAGACTCTGCCCCTCCTCAGTGCTTCCATCAACGAAGCCTTTCTCTAAATGGAGTCTCCTAAAACTAGCTTCTGGAATATGGAAGCTTCAACTTCTATACACATCATGGAGATCTAATATTATATCGTGAAGTTCCAAGTTGGTTGTCATTCTTCCAGAAAGTGGTGTAGTAATTGTTGGTAGGCTAGAGTTGTAACCAAGGATGTATTCTATATTAATACATATTCATATATATTAATATACATGTTCATATTTTAATTGTTGCAAGTGCCTTTTTAAAAACATTTTCTTCAAGTTCATGGAAAGTATTTCCAGGCATTTGAGTGGGATCGAGTTGGTCTCATGTGGTGTAGACAAGACTGCAGCTACTGACTGAATTATTTTGGGGGAATGTAAGACATGTATGATGACTGATGTCATTGTAACCAGCAGAATGCAAGAGAAGCATATGTCTACACTGTCATTCTCCACAATTTCCCTTTTTCATCATAGCATTACAATGGATTTGATAGAGATAATTTATGGCATTCCAACCTGCTAGAGTTTTTGTTGGTAATGGTATGTTACAAGGATAAGAAAAATGTCTGTGTGATGTGGAAATTGTTTCAACAATGGATTTGTTTAAGCGTTTACATTTTTCATACATAGAATCTGTTATGGGTGGTAACTACATAGACTAATTGCATCAGCCATACATTTCAATGTAAATTCAGTCACAGTCATTATATAACTAGTTCATTCTTAGCTTTGTCTTGAAATAAAAATATGATTTTTGTAACTGGTACAGCAACAAAACAGAAACACAATTAAACATGAATGCAATTAAAATACAAACATTAACAGTCCCATAAGCCATCATTAACCTAATATACTGTAGTGATATACAGTGCATAACTGTTAAGAGTGACAAACTAGCAACAGAGGGGCTATTGCAAAATTGGGCCATCTACTGTTGGGCATAGGAAATACATTTACTCTGACAGATAATACTGTATATGCATTCCCACTGAACCACTGGTAATGAAAATCTGCTTCTGCCTACTATGCTGCAAAAATGTATATATCCACAAGGTCCGTTTGGAAAAATCTATTTTTAATTTCTGCCAATTTACACTACTATGAAATCATAGCAAATTATAATTCTGAGATCATTCACTTCATTTTATCAACCACTCCCCAGAGAGAGAGAGGGGGAAACTCCCATTGTGTGTTTGTCAGTAGGTGTGAAAGTGTGATTGGTATCAATTCAGTTTGGTCATCACTGGAAACAGAGAGGGGCTGGACAGTGAGCAGGAGAAACTTCTGGTTTGGTGCATCCTTACTGTTAGGGCTAAAGCTGTGCTGAGCTAAAGCAGATACAGTGATATCTAGTCATTATAGTTAAATGTTTATGCTTTTTGTCTGAAGACATGGTACCTTCCTTAGAAGGAACACCATTAAATTAAAATGGCTCTTGTTGTTGTGTGAATAAATGTACAGCCACAAACAACACCTAAGATTACTTTAGCTATTTACAATAAATATGGATAGTTTTAGCTGAACTTAAAAACAGACACAAGTTGAAAGAGACCTGTAAAGTCTCCCAAGATGAAGGGTTTGTCCTAAGGCATGGGACATTTTCTAGTCTAGATGTAAACAAAAGTTTATATTTGACTCTCAGCTGGTCAATAACCAGACATCCACGGTCAGTTTAAACTAATACAGATCTTACTCTTAACATTGCATTTGCACTCATTATTCTAATGAGCACCTAAGATACATTCTTATTTAGACACATACTATTTTCCTGACATATTATGTTTAGGTTGGTTGAAGGGCAGTTCTATGGGCATATGTGAAGCCCTTTGTGACATTGCTTGTAAAAAGGGCCATACAAATAAATGTTGATTTGACTTGATGTGAAGTCTACCTTGCTTAGTTCAGGAAAACGTGTTGCAAGGCATAGGAACATCCATCTATAGGTAATGAAGGAGTTTTAAAGGATTCATAATCTATTAAACGAGTGAATCAGTAAAGGTATCTGGTCTAGTGTGGCTTAACTCCAATCATGCATTATGAATG
This sequence comes from Protosalanx chinensis, assembly GCA_030340685.1. Taxonomy (NCBI): domain Eukaryota; kingdom Metazoa; phylum Chordata; class Actinopteri; order Osmeriformes; family Salangidae; genus Protosalanx; species Protosalanx chinensis. The sequence goes on along the minus strand of CM059339.1, from coordinate 7,515,246 downwards.
CACATAATCCATGGTGTCAGAGCGATTGTCTGACATTCTATTTCCTAAACCTTATTTTACAGTCAAATGTCCCAATCAATTGGACATTCATTTTAGATCCATGAGTGCTAAAATGAGATAGGTTAGGACTGAACATTCATTATTGACTACAGTGTATAGACATGCCTTTACTTACTATACATGAGAATAATGCCTTTCATTAGGAAGTTTACCAAAGCAAACCAATGCAATACTAATTCAGCTGCTGTGCGTTCACAAGTCAGTATGATTTCGCCTCTTCTTTCTTCACGTGACAGCTGTGCTGGTTTATCCAGGGCTCCACGAGCACTGACATTTAGAACGTAACCTAATATTACCTCAACTTATGTACAGTATGTGCGCGCGAGGGGGAAAAGGACGCCACGCCTCGTGGACGTTCTACCCATGCATTTCATACATGCATTTATCTGTGCTCGAGCGCTGTTTTATTAGATGATATCATGTGTTCTTATTGAACACTTTGCTGACGATGACTGGGACACACAGTGGGTGCAATTCCTCTATCCAATGTTATTTTGGATAAAAGAGTATGATCACTGTAACATGTCAAACGTGTTTCCATAGTGTTAACAGACAACACGCCTTCCTCTTTTCAATACAGAACATCCCGAAATCTCGCGAGTTTTGCGCTCGTTAGGAACCCACCCCTCCAGTGATGCCATTCTGCAGTGTATATAGCAGCGCGAGAATCAGGGAGAGACTAGGAGGAGTTGCGGCAAGGTCGACACAGCATCTCCACTCTCAAAAGCACGGAAACATCACAACACGGATTTTTAATCGCTTTCCTTCGAGCGCGCGTCCAGCAAAGCGGACCGGGAGGCGTCTCGCGGTGTTCGCATCTTGTCTGTGAGCAGAAAGTTTATGTCTTGTACCACCCTGAGCTTGTGGTGAGGCTCTCATTCTCCATTGTCGCTCCTCCGCATGTCTAGTGAATTTTTGCCACCTTTTTGAGAGGCAGCAACCACGTTCGCCTTTCCCCTAATAGGAATCCCATACTACGGCGTGTTAGGGAGCCATACTGTCTTACTCTTTAAACGCTTCTTTGAATTGTTTAACTGACCACTTTTGTGTCAGGGAAGAACTTTGGGCTTTAGAAACGGCGTAGCTTTTATATTGCACACGAGTTGTGCCGAACATTTTTGCTATCCGGAGCTTGTCCGCACGCCGGTAATATCTGCCATGTCAGCGCCATCCTCGGAGCCTCCCGCTCTGGGAGAGACTCTCAAGCCTGAAAACGAGGGTCTGATGGTAGATGGGGGCTTGAAGCCCGCCGGTCCGACTCCAAGCCAGAGTCGCTTCCAGGTGGATATTGTGGCTGAAGCTGCGGGCGCCGCGGCGGATGACAAATCCCCCAACTCTGACGCGTCCCCGCTCACATCTGGCGATAAAGCCGCTCCCTCACCGGAGGGCTCCGAGCCAGCGGCGGGCGGCGAGGAGGCAAAAGGCCGATTTCGGGTGGTGAACTTCGCCGATCCCAGCGCAGCTGAGAGTCCCCCGGATGCGGTGCCCGCCGAAGGCTTTCAGAACGGTGACACCGTGATGAGCGAGGGAAGTCTGCATTCTTCAACAGGAGGCCAGCATCACTATCACTACGACACCCACACGAACACCTATTACCTGAGGACTTTTGGGCACAACACCATCGATGCGGTCCCGAACATCGATTTCTACCGGCAGACAGCGGCGCCCCTGGGGGAAAAGCTGATAAGACCCACCCTGTCGGAGCTGCACGACGAGCTCGACAAGGTAAGCAACAAACGCTGTGGCAATAGGGGATGGGACATGGCACGCGGAGTGCTCGAGCCTATGGCGCGAACCGACACCGAAGAACCAACACTGACAAACAAGCTCGCGACATGTTCCTCACGAGCTTTTAAATGACATATCTAATTAATTCCTGTTCGCCAAGTTTGTTCTTTTGTCTTGGTATCGATTTTGGGTATCGATAGATGTGCTGCTTTATCCCAAGTCGTGACGTTGGGAATGTCTGTCAGAAACAGGAGCCGTTAGTTTAGATAGATAAGTCACATGGATAGGTGTAAAGCATAAAGAACAAACTCACGGTGGGTTTGCAGATCTGATCTTAACGCAGCGCTGAATAGAAACTTCAGTTCGCCCAAACGATGTACAGTTTTCACAAAGACTAGGAAATGATCTGCTTGTGAATTCGGAAGAGAATTCCGGGTTGACATGTAATTAGGCTCGCACTTTTCCGAATATGATTTGACGTTGAAAGATTATACATCTTGTTTAAAACAACGCGTGCATCGATGATGTGCACGATGGAACAAATTCATCTTTCCAACTATATACTACTATACTACCTAATTAGTCCAGCTTTTAAACTAGAGCTAGCGATTTTACATTTAATGTGCCATGTTACTTCGACTACATGTAAATTGATCCAAGACTAAATTGACACCAGAAGTTTTTTATCTTTTATTTTATAGTTTTTTAATAGTCATTTTCTCTTTATTTTCTGGCACCGTGTGTAGTCCCCTTCATCCTGAATAACAGCCAGTTTTCCCTACTTGTTTTCTGAATAATGCCATGCTTTCCTTTGGTCAGTAACTGTGCTTAAACAAACTGTTATTTGAAGCTTGTGTACACAAACAAGTGTCAAGTCTAAGGTATTTGACCCGCATTGACAGAATGGGTTGAATTTCCAACCTGAAGCCCTCAGTATCACTCTGTAACTTATTCGACAATGAAAGACATCTAAAAACTTTGTACAATGGCTTTCCAGGACATACAGGTCCTTCAGAGACAGGGGTCAAGGTGGAAAAAAATCCCTCCCCATTTGAGGAGATCCAAGGTTGTTGTGTTAGCCTCCCATAGTTGTATCAATCCAGGCCCTAGCTTCATTCTTAGGCTGAGACTATTACATTTACATTTAGTCATTAAGCAGACGCTCTTATCCAGAGGGACTTGCAGCAAGTACAGGGACATTCCTCCTGAGGCATGTAGGGTGAAGTGCCTTGCCCAAGGACACAAAGTCATGTAGCCACAGCCGGGAATCAAACTCGCAACCTTTCCGATCATGAGTCCAATGTCTTAACCGCTGAGCCATCTGATTCCCTATTGAGCCCTAGTATTCCTGTTTGCAGTTCACAAAGAACTGTGGCTAATCTTGTCTGTATTACTCCAGAATTGATTAAACTCCCCATCTCTAGTGGCCTCCCATTCGGTCACCTTCCTTCTCAGTTTACAGCGTAGTACTATAACATTCGATCGGTGGGTGTCCTGATGTACAATATTTTTTGTTGTTGCTTGAAGACTTTCTTAGAAGAAAGCCATCCCCTCCTTCTTGAACCCAAATCCTATTGGATTATTGAAACAAGGTGTCCACCTCTTTTTTTCTCCAATTAATTCAGTTAAATGCGACTGAATTTCAGAAAGGAAGGGAGGCATGCGCCCTGCATCATGACCGTGCTTCACTTAAGAGCATGGTATTTATGGCTCCCTGTGTGGCCCTGTACGCAAGCAGTTGTCTGTAACATGACACTAGTAAAATGTGCTGTGAGAAATCACTGAAATGTTTTGTTCTAAACAAGTTTGGTGTCGCATCAACCCTTTGGTATTACAAATTAAAGCTTCAGCTTAGAACCTCCAACTTGCCTGTCCATTAAGGTTGACATGCTATAAATTTTTTTATGAGACGTGGCTCGGTATTGATTCAAGGTCATGCATGGATACATGCAGGACAGTGTGGGATCTCTGAGCTGTACTCAGAGCTGTCCTCTGGAATGGTGGCATTTACTGTGATTCAACAGTCCAGTTTACATTTAACTTTGTATATAAAAACCCAACTTGAGTCTACTATCTTGTTTCACTTTTCAGTATTCTAGAAAAACAGCATTCTAGACTTCAGCAAGTGCTGTATGTAATGTATTGTAGAGCTGGGCGATTGTATTGATTTATGTTGATAATTGTGTATATATAATTATCAATTTATAATCTTTTAATCTGAATCTTTTCCAGGGTCAATATTGATATAGATGATTAGAATTCAAGGAAATTGATAACCAATGAAATAATTTTCTAAACAAATCTTGCAAGCAAGATTGAGAAGAACACAGCTTGGTTGACATTCCTATAAGCATGTATAATCAAATACATTAGCAGTAGGCAAAACGTTGCTCTGTGTCAGTCTCTCCTGGTTCGGACAATCAAACTCTCAAGTCACGTTTCTCACTTTGTTATTATATTATTAAGTAAAACTAAGGTTCATAATTTACATTGATTGATATATATATATATATATAATATTAGTATTTTATATATATATATATATATATATATATATAAATTATTATATAAAGTATTTATATAAAGTATACATTTTATTTATATATATATATATATATATATATATATAATACAAATATGATATATATATATATATATATATATATATATATATATATCAATCAATGTAAATTATTAACCTTAGTTTTACTTAATAATATAATAACAAAGTGAGAAACGTGACTTGAGAGTTTGATTGTCCGAACCAGGAGAGACTGACACAGAGCAACGTTTTGCCTACTGCTAATGTATTTGATTATACATGCTTATAGGAATACCTTTTTTGGATGCATCTTGCAGCCCTACTTTAGTAAGAAATGCTTAGTTTTGCTCCCTCTCATCTGGCTTGTTCGATATCCAACGGAACTAGCCTTGAATGTAGATCAGGGATCGGCAAACTGAAATAAAAACCTGAAAAACCAAACCTGCAATAAAGTTAGGAAAGTCAGTCATCACATGTCATTTCCCATCATGCTGTTGCTTGGGTTGGCGATGCAGTTTAAAATGCAGTGTCTGACTTGGTCACCTTTCTCACAAGGACATTGTGGCTTGCGTCACGGCGACAATTGGTGACGGCTCAACGCGTCAGGTGATGGATGTGTTCGACATTGCTGCTGGATGGAACGTTTGGCGAGAGTTGCAGTTGAAAATGTCTGTCAGACGTGTGTGTGTGTGTCGTCTTTATTTAAGGTCTGAATAAAAGGTTTTGGCATATGGCATTCCATACCATACAGGCAGTCTTTCTGAGACATGTCAGCCACATGTTTTTACACTAATACCTACTGTATTACTGGCTCTATGTACATATTTTTGTAGGAGGAAAACATATGATTTTTTTAATTGAAAACGCATTCCCTATGCCAATTTCTTATGGCTGCACCGGTGGTTCACTGGTAGGATTCTTGCCTACTGTGTTCAGGGCCTGTGGTGGATTCCCTAGGTTCGATTTCTGGCCCATACAATTGTGGGAACGCTGAGGGACTGATACTTTTTATTTTGTTATTGTTTTTCGTCCAGCCCTAACTGTGTATTGCGTGATTCCCGGCAAATAATCGTGACGCAATTTGTTGTTTGTTTGTACACTGGCTACCACTTTTATGCTCAATACTATAAGTATCCACACATGTCTGTGCCAAGTTGGTTGTGAGCTGTGTGAAGGTCGAGGTTTCCCATCACTGAGTAGTCATCTGACATTGAGAGATTTTTCTATTACGTTGAGTGTAGCGCACAGAATGAACATGGAATGGAAATTCCACTGTATCTATCGACCTTTTGCCTGTGGACATTTCACTAAGCAATCAATGAGGGAACCAATTAGCCGTTGTTAGAACTGTTAAAATTGACTCTAACAGACTGGAAAGTTGCCTGACTTGAACCAGAACTGACCAGACTTTCTGGCACAGTTCCACGTTTCAGTGACGTGAGCGAGCAGGGGTCTCTAATGTAAACCAACAACAGGAAATGAGCCGCGGGAATTTTTACCGGGCGGTGATGCAATCCAGAAGAGATGCAACAAGGCTGGCACTTGGATGATGGTGACCTAGGGCTGCGTATCTCCCACTGGGTCCTAAAGTCGACAGCAGCAGTGCCCCAGCTCTGTATCGACCAACCGGTGAGGAAAGCCTGACAGGGCAAATTTATTCTGCAGCGGGCGGCCAAGCAGAAGCAGATTGTGCTGAAATATTGATGTCTTCTCCCACTGCCACCCTATTGTAACTGAGAGTTGAGTCCTACCAGACCAACTATTCCAAACTTTCAAATTGGATCCCTTATTTCCTGGCTTAGGACACAACTATTTGTTTTATGTAACATAAATTGGAATAGGCGTCTAATGCAGCCAGCTATAAATGAAGACATTGTCCCTATTCTACAATTTGGGATTACCACCATAATTAAGATAATCCAACCCTATACTGTATTTCCTCAATACAGAAAATTACAGAACTGCAGAATCCATACGTAGAAAAAAAGGGAGAACGTTTTAGCTCTCATACCCAAAACTCTGAAACCGAATGTGGGGAAAAATGTGTGAAGTGGGTTTTATTGACCAATTATGGTCTTTAGTCTTTCAAACCCGGGGTCAGAAGGTCCTATATGTTCTGAGTAATGCATAATGGCGGTCGTTCCCCCATATTTACGTTCCCTTTCTTGTCTTTTTCCCCTTCATTTCCTCCTTTCTTCTGAGTTATGTAGGTACAGCCCCTCATTAGTTAAGGGCTGTGATTAAAACTTTAGCTCAGCCAAGCAAACACTACTTAGAAATGTGTCCATAGATCAACAGAACCACCCCAATGTCATGCCCCAATGGAGATTCCTCAAAGCTTCACTATCGTTTCAAAATGTGATCAAGTGCTTCTGCATTGTCATCGATATTACAAGTTGCAATGCCTCTTGTAGTTTTGCAAAGTCATGCTGTCTTATAGTGGTTCCTTTGCCCTCCAGCAATATTAACTCTATTACTTATTTAATTTCTACATGTTGTGGGCTGTGAACTATTGTTCAGTTGACCTACTTTATAATTTAGACTGCTGCTTTGTTCCACGGCAGATGTGTTCTGCTGGCTAAGGACATGGGGACAGCCTTCTCCATGACGCGCCATGCGCTCTTGGTCTCCATGGAGATGCCAGTCTCACGGGGAGGGTGTAGCTCGTAGCAACAGCAGCATGGTACAGAAGGCTATAGTCAACAGGTTGTCCCCTGTGGCCCCTTTCGGTCTAGAGATGAGTTAACAGGAGGTGCTTGATGTAAGCCTGCCAGCTGTTGCCGTAGCTCCATACTTAACCTGTCCTTGTTCGATAGCCAATTACTTTTTAATGCGGTCAGATTATACTTGTCTCCATAGTCACACCTTTGGCTCTGTTGATTTTTGAAAATGTTGCAATTCCTTTCTCAGCTCAGTAATTGCATACGTTGGCAAAGGATTGAGAAATTGCAGAATTGTAACTTGACTTGCTTCCTATTTCCATGATGACGTTTGGCATTTTCTGATTAAGCCAATTCAACTTTATTGTATTTTTTGCATCCAGTCAGAAGTGTAAGAGAAGCGATTATATACAGATAATTTAGAGAAATTATGTACAGGTTAGTTATATGCCAATTGGTTAAATGAGCAGTTATGTACAGGTTGATATTTGTACAGGGTTTTACCTGCAGGGAAACATGTAAAACCGTCAGGACAGCGGCCCTCGAGGACCAGGATTGGACACCCATGGCCTATATATATATATATATATATATATATATATATATATATATATATATATATATATATATATATATATATATATATATATATATATATATATATATATATATATATATATATATATATATATATATTCATGTCCCTAAATTCCTGTATTGCTGTAATTTAGGCATCCTACAAACCAGCGGCCCTAGTTGGGTTATACAGTATCTGTGGAAGACTATTAAAACCAACCAAGCTAAAGCTAGCTAAGCATTAGATAGTAGTTAGGGGAGGTTTGGAAGAGTTTTTACACTGTAGATTTACTTAGCAGGATGACAGCTCATTCATTGTTAGGTTGGACCCTGAGTAGAAAAGATTCAGTCTTCTCCCTTAACAGTAGCTGGTGAAATCTACGCCATCCGTCATGTGCTTGAGCAGCCTTGCTTGTCGAAATGGAACATTATCATCTTGAGGGGGGGAGGGAGGGGGGATGGTCTATGCCCTGTCTGTGCAGGTGTGTTAGTTGTAGAGGATGGTATAAAAAGCAGTCTTGTATCAGGTTCTGAATGTGTCCCCCGCTTACTAAACGCTTCAGATTGGAGCGTGCGACTTTCTTCCATCACCTCAACAGTTGATGGCGATGTTTTTTTTTTTTTTTTTTTTTTTTTTAATGGAAGATGTGACAGAAGTGTTGACTCGCCATCGGCCATAAAATGATCAGATCATTAAGAAGCGTTCTCTCTGCGTGATTCTACAGCATGTAGAACCTTGACTGTAACCATAACAAGCCCAATGTTACGTTTGGATTCAACTCTCTTGTCCAAATATTACTCTACATTGACCCCATTGTTTTTGTTCCCTTAGACTACATTCCATTGGTATTTGTTCATTACACGCACAGTCAGGTTCCACAAGTTGAAGTATGTTGTATTTCCGGGGGACCTTTTGAATTTTACACGCAAGCTTTTGCTTCTCAAACCACTGAATAAATCCCTTCATTCTCAAAGAAGGATTATTCACTAAATGTTGGCATGTGGATTACCTGCAATAGTTTATAAGCGAATAAACTGGGTATGAGGTAAAGCTATTGCACCATTTTTATTAAAAGGGAAGCTGTTGCGAAGTTGGATTGCAACAAAGAAGTCTTTGTGCTGAGGTCTTGTTTTGGCTAACTCCACGTGGCGCTGTGTTTATTCTGTGCACCCCCTCACACACACACACACACACACTCTGCTCTTTCTCTCTCTTTGTGGGCTGTCAAAGATTGTGAACAGGAAACAGGAACTGAGGCAAGCGCAAGGTCTGTTTAAAAGCGTGACTGGAGTGGAGCAGAAAGAGGGAAGGATAGAGGAACAGAAGGGCGTCCTTTGTCTTTATCAGAAATGGCTGTCGGCTCGCAGCGGGTGTAATGTAGGCAATACACCGGCCATTTGGCAGTGACTTGAAAGTGTGTGTTAGGGTTAGGGCATAACACACGTTTCTTATCACCATATCTGAAAGTCCCCCTGTATGAGGTCAGAAGTGACCATTCACATTACCCTCTCTACAGCGTTCCCTGCAAAATACTCTTAAAGACGCAAGCAAACTCCCTCATTTAACTGTAAAGTAGATGTGTGTAAACTTTTAAGGTTTTAGTTTGCTTTATGCTGCTAATGAGCAATGATCCATCAAAAGGATACTGATTTGTAGCAAGTGAAATGAACCAAAAAGGCCTTTTATCAAACTCATAAGCCATATTATTAATTTAGTTGATTTATGGGACACAGCAAATGACCCCTTTTAAAGAAAACATTTGGCAGCATTTTAGTGTTCTTGTGTTTTTGTGTTCTTGATCTTCATTCACACTGTCAGTTTGTAGTCGCAAGCATAAATGAGATGCCCTTGAATCCCCCATAGCCCAAAATAATGGTGTGCAAATAAAATGACTAAAGCAGATGAATATATCTGTACTGTGATTTGTTGTTTGCTTATATTGGTATGGTGTTTGTTAGCTGTGGTGCCTATTGCCCCCTTTTTTTTTTTTTATTATACGCTTGTCCAAATGTTTAACTCCTAAAGCTGTAATGCACATTCTTTTCAAGATTATTTTCTTTTTGCTCCAAAGTCTAGGTCAGTGAGACCGGTCAAATGGCACAGATCTTTCCATGTCCCTCACTCCCATAACCTTATCTCCTATGATCCCAGCACCCCAACTGCTGAATCGATGCTGCTTAAATCGTGCTTCTAAAACTGAAATGGCCTGGGCCAGTGTTTTTTTTTGCCTATTGAATTGTGTTCAGTTACAACTCGCATACTGAAACCGATGATGAAAGAGTACGCAGCAACAATGAAGGACTTTGTTAGCGAGCAAGGTTGTCCAACTGCTGAGGTAAAAAGGAAGCACACAGACTGTTGTCCATCTTTTATCATTCACAGAACGGCAAATCAACTGAAAATATTTCATACAAAAATTAGGGGGAAAAAGGTTTAGCAAATTAATATTCAGTGCACATTTGTACACCTTTTTGTACGTTGTTTTTTGTTGTTGTTGCAGTTTTACTCTACTAGTTTTAAAGATCTTTCCCTGCCAATCCCCCAAACATTCACACAAACGTCATGTGAGCCCATAAACAATGGTCATACCAACAGAAATGAACGATTGGCCAACTGTCATGATGCTGTTTCCTGTGGCAGCAGCATGTTGTTTACATGGTCTCCTTTTTGTCTTCATATCGGCTTTGTTATCTTGTTTTATTGACAGACCACTGCCGGATTAGCAGCAGCTTTTTGTGTTGGTGTGTGTGGTTTACCATGTGCGACTCCCCTTACATCAAAGTTTGCAGTTGAAGCTGCCTGTCACTGCCATGTTTAGGTTAACCACTGAGAGTCTGCTTTGACAGGCCTGGTTGATTGACAACACAGTGTTCATCTAGAGTCCAGAAGAGTGACTTAAAAAAAAGAACTGTGACTATTTCAAGGAGACTAACTCGTAAAGAAGCCTGTTGTAAATTGGACCTTAATGGCTCCTTGCAGTCTGTTTGCAGTCCTCTGGATCCTCCAGTCAATCACTTTAATACCAGACAGCACACACACCACTCTGGCATGTGGTTTCCATTGACAAAACCACTGCAAAGCTGCATTTTTGCAGTACATCTGGGATGCATTTGCTGTACGGTTTGACTATGGCATGACATCTCGCATGTCTTGACGCTGCAATTTGACGCAAATAAGCCAAAACCAAAGAAACAAGCATGCAGTTATAATCCCTCAGAAGTTGTGTATGCTGTGAGGGGGCGGTTGTAAATAAACAGACACAGGAAGTCTGGCCATTTCCCCAGCTCAACCCTGTGCGTCACTGCGTCACTACGTCACAACATGGAGCAAAGACATTGGTTGCCTGGTGTTGGTAGCTTGACTTCACTAATGGATCCGTGATGCTCCTTGGATAGTCTTTCCGTATAGCCATGAATCATTGTGCTTTGATGCTAGGCCACTCAGAAAAGGGGTGAGGGGAAGGCAGAATCAATCAGGATGACATTAGACTGATCTCTAAACATGTAACGGCTTGTAGAGCTTTACCTATTTATTTTGTGAAAAGCACAGTTGTCTACAAGGTGTACCTGTGATGCGTCGACTTCTAATGGCTGTCTGTAGACTAAGGTCTCATTATGAATGGGAATTTGAGATGGGTTTTCTTCACCCCTGCTCAAGGTGAAACATTACGAGTGTGCTGGTTGCAAGGGATTGGCTTTTTAGTGGTTATTCGAGAGGAATGAGGGAAAGTGCTCATTTCCTGTTTAAATATGGCGCTGGCTCCCTTCCATATTCATGTATTAAACGTTAACCCAACAAAGCTGCCTGTTTATAAAAGCCAACTTGGAACACGGTAAAGGCTGCATGAGGTAGTTTATTCTGCGATGTGCTGTTTCATGACAGTTGCATTTCCAGGAATATTTGGAGGCGAAGTGTGAATCAGTCCTTGGAAAGGGTGAAACCCCACAAAAGTGCACTAATAAGTGTGTTTAGGTCTTTTAAGAAATGCTGAGCATCTTTTGAAACCGTGAATGCGTGTCGGTTTTAGAGTAAGTAGGCACAAAATAAAAAATTTTAAGGTTCCGTCAGGGATTATAGCCTCTTCAGATTGCAATCCTTTGACACCACTGCCTCTCGGTTTATATCAAACGTTTGTGTTTTTGGGACACTTGATTGTTCTCAGAAGCTTCTAGAGGCCGTGGACTTCCTCCATTGTACACTGCTCTAGATGGCTTTGGCATTGTTGTCCAAAGCTGTTCTTTGTTTTCCTTCACCCACATAGATAATGCCGTCTGATGCCCAGGGTTCCATGATGTGAATTGGGAAGTGTTGGCTCATGCTGCATATGAACAGATTTACGTTCACTTTGTCCTGACCTTGTGACCTGTTTTAAAATGTTCTATATTGAATGCTTCGATTTGTATTGTTACACACTAACTTATTAATAGTTTAAGATTATAAAATGGGGTAGGTCAACTTTTCGATTTCACTGAAACGTTCAACAAGTGAAAATAAAGTATTTAATATAGTGGCCTGATTACCAGTTCATTTATTTATTAACTTATCCTACATGTTTTATTTACATTAAATCTAATTCAGTATACTGGATCCTAAAAGTGGGTTGTGGACGTGTGCTTCAGCTCCACCATTAGTTTATTTATTTATTGGCAAACTAATTTAAGCGAAGTTTAAGTTATCAAATGGTTTGCTTTTTATTTTGAAAGGGGCTCTAGTTGAAATAGCCACCTTGAGTTATACCACTTACCTACCTTGTATTAACAAGTTATTTTAAACTGAGTCAAAAGAATGACCTTTTCTACACCCACAGCCATGTAACAAATCTTGATATTGAGAAACCCAAGACAATTACATTAAGATGCCTTTTTGTTAATCCATAAAATGCATAAACAGTTAGGCTAACTGGACATTTGGCTAAACAATAATTGTTAACTGTGCTGCCTTTTTTTTTCTTTTTCTGAGGAACTGATGGAATGGTATGATCCAGTTCTAATCCAGTAACAGAAATCTTGTTTAAAATTTTACTTGTTCACTTGAGCCTCAAACCTCTTATAGCATTAGGCTACATGTAAATCTCTGTCTTGAATTGCCTGTTTTTGCAAACTCTTGAACTGAGGAAAGAGGAGAAATGTTGTAGGTTATGTTCTGTACTTTGGAAGGAACAAGTTGAACTGTTTCATTCCTCTAAGCCTCATACAAAAGGCCCTGAAACGAAAAAGGAGAAGGATCATTTGTCAAGACCAAGGAGCCATGACTGACACAGCTTCGATGGGGCTGTGCTTTTTTAAAGGTTGTCACAAAAACTTGTCTTCAAACTTGTTATGGTGCAGATCAGCTCTAAAACCCAGGAATTTGCTTTCCAGGAAGATTTCCACCTTCATGTGGTCCTAGATGCAAATACCTCCTCTTTTCTTGTTTTATATGTTAGCTTTTATTTATCAGACAAAAATGATCGTGCACTGAAAAATGAGGTGCCGTATAAGGGTGATGATCTTTTAAGAAAAATCTACATCTGCGATGTCCCTAAAATCGAATTAAAGGTCGCATTTCATTACTGGTTTTGGCATTGATGGGAATTGGCTTTGTGGGCAGTACAGGACTTTACCATACCTCCTTATAGCAAAAATAGCCTTTAAAATTATTATGCAAAGCCTTCAGACTTTAATGCTGTTTTATGAAGGCAGCAGTGACTTGATCTGTTTTATAAAGGCAGCAGTGACTTGACCTGGACCATTTTAGAGACTCGTACGAATGTCCCTTGCTGCTCGTATCTGATGCCCAGAAAGCAGATTATGATCTTCCATGAGTTAGCATTGCTTAACTCCAGTAGTGTAGGTTATTGAAGCAGCTTTTTATAATTTGTTAACCTAAGAACCATTTAGGCCTTGAATCTTCATGTTCTTTATTTGCGCATTTAATACGCAAACAATATGATATGAAACCTCAATTGTCTGGAATGGATAGAGAGTGAACCTATGATTCTGACTGCTGCTGTTAGACGGCATGTTAGACAAATCCTCTCAAATCAGGTCTTGTTGCACCACTTAATCCACCATTTTCTTCCCCTGATCGCTAGATTCCAAACTAAATCACCCAAACAAACACGAGCACTAAAAATAATCTCATTTCATTCCACCTGGCTGCACTGTAAATATTTTGTGTACAAAGGAACAAGAGAGTCTGGAGTAAAGGGTGTGGTCTGATGAGACAGACGAGTGCTTCCCTGACTTCATTCTATGGACACATCCGGTGAATTCCACAGTGGAATGAAGAGTTTTTAAACTCTGGCTGAGATTCCCAAATAAAAGAAGTAGCTGATGTCACTAATCTATAAACGGATTCCTTTTTTGGTCTAGCTTCTTCTAAGTTTATTTAACATAATAAATCCTGTTATTTACAGTTATACGACTCGGTCAAGGCAGTTGAGTAACCTGGATACCGATTTTGTTGTTTGTTGCCTCTGTCTGTTAACTACCTTTGACCCAGTCTTGTCCCACACAAAACACACCCTTGAGACCGAATCCTGGGGTTATTGCCTTTGCAATGCCTTTTAACCATGAGAGGGACATATCATTTATAAGTCTGCTCAATGTGGCCTACACATTGGGGCACTATACAGCTAAAATGTGAACTCCCTGGACGTTTGGAGCAGAAATGTAAATATTAAAACCCTTGAAGTTATCAGCCATCCCACCACATTCTAGTTTGAATGTTTTAAGGCATAATGAGCCAAATGTATTCAATATAGGTGTGACCATGTCAGCTACAACACATAGAGACCTGTTTGATCAACATGGCACTTGTTTCTTGCTCCTATCTTGCAATTACCCAAAATGCCTCAAATATGGAGTTCTTCCTGATCTGCGGTTATACAGTCACCATCTCCTAAAACAAGCAAGTGCTGAACTTTTGGTTTTGGGTTAAACTTTTGTGTCTGGAGTATTGGCAAACTGACTTTAAAAAAAAAAAACAGTTTCCAAGTCTCTTAAAATAGGATGTAATTTATGCATTTCATTTGCTCTTATTTGTACATGAATCGGTAGCTTAAAACATCAACTTGGCAAGTCCCAACAGCTGTCTTTTATGACACTGCATTACCCTCAGGTCATGCTCTACTGATCATCACTGGAGTTCTTTTGAGGGTCAGCTGCCAGCTCATCTCCTCATTACGTCATACCTACCAGACTAGTACAGGAGTCATCAGACTCTCTGCCTCCCAGCCCCTAGGCAGCTAGCAAAAGTGAGGACAATGATACGAGACTGTAGGAGAATTCTTGTTGCTTTGGACTTCGCTCAGAGTTCATCTGCTGTTTGGGCTCTTTGCTGTAGAGCAGGGGTTTCCAATCCGGGTCCTCGAGGGCCGCTGTCCTGAAGGTTTTAGATGTTTCCCTGCTCCGGAACACCTGATTCTAATGAAGCGTCGTTATCAAGCTCTGTGGAGGTGTGCTGGAGCAGGGAAACATCTAAAACCGTCAGGACAGCGGCCCTCGAGGACCAGGATTGGAGACCCCTGCTGTAGAGGTTAGGCCCATCGTTCAATTTAGGCCCAGGGTTGGGCACCCCTAGTCAACGTTTGTTACTGTGACTAGATGAAGAAGGGATTCATTAAAGTTACATTTAAAGATTGAAATATTATTTGCAACTTTTTAAGCAAGATTAAGATTGTTTTCCCATATATCAGAGGACATGAGCTGCTCTAAGCCGCTGCCTAGCGCTCTGAAAATGAAAATAATTGATGCCCACAGAGCAGCAGGAGGCTATAAGGTAGCAAAGTGTTTTCAGGTAGCCATTTCCACAGGAACAGTGAAAGGTGTCTTGGTCTTCCAGAACTCAGCTTGACTCCAGAGAGTATTTTTGTTTTTTGGAAACCTGTTTCCCCAGTGCCAAATGAAAAGAACACCTGTCTAACTGTGAAGTACCGGAAAGGATCAATCATGCTTTGGGCTTGTGTTGGACCTAGAGGCACGGTGGAGAATTTCACAGGTAGAAATAATGGATTCAATAATATTTTAGGCATTTCCTCATCTCAGCATGTGTTGCCAATTTATTTATTTATTTATTTTTTACTTTTCACTTAGCAATTAATGATAAAACTGTCAACTTTCTTCTGCTGCTGCTACTACTACTAAAACCTATTTTTGTTGTTTAGCAGCATTATTGTATTTCATTGTTGTCATAGAACAACATTTCATAAAGCCAATAGCAATCTTCTGGTGACATTTTTCATTTTTACCATGGTAGATTAATGGGCACATACGAGTCAATTCTGAAAGAAATAAAACGCATGGACGTGAATTAAAATCAAAACTGAAAAGTACTTATTGAACTGTGGATGTCATACCAAACGTACACCGAATCGTTTTCCTTGGTGTGGATTTTCTGGTGTACTATCTCTGTAGATCTCATGTCACTGTTAGCCCAGCCCCCCCCAGTGCATATCTCCACCTCTTCCCCCAACACACCCCTCCTCTTGCATGGCTCCTAGCTTTGCCCCTCTCAATCCTTAAATGAGGAGTGTTGACAGCCCTCAGTCAACCAACGATACGGCCCCCCTTTCATTTCCTCCTCCCACCCGTACTTCAATATCCTTGTCTACCTGCCACCGCCAGACCCCAGCAACGCTGCTGAGTCATTGTGGGGAAACAGGCAGGGAGCTCTTGTTGACAGATGGCCCAGGCAAAGTGATGCTGAGGCCCCCCTCTTGGCATACATGCCAGAGGCGGGCAGGTCATGCATAATGTATTCACCTATTGCGATGACGTCATTCCTCAAAGACCAACACTGACTTTCCTCTATCTATGCTGAGTCTTTGTTTTTACATTTGCATATAGTAGATGCTCTTATCCAGAATGACTCGGCAATTACAGGGACATTCCCCCTGAAGCAGGTATGGTGATGTGCCTTGCACTGGAACACAAGGTCATGTTGTCACAGCCAGGGTTCGAACCGGAGACCTTCTGTGCCACGTGACCCCCATTCTACATCAGTGTCCATTGCTCCCTGTAGCTGCTTTAATCTCAGTGGACTGAAAAGCCAAAAGGAAGGATTAAGTTGTTTGTTTGAATCTGTCAATCCTCCTACCATCAGATTCAAAACAGACACTTGGGAAAGAAACAACAACCTAAGTGTTGGAGGGCAGCTCAGCTTAACACAACTGTGGGAAGCGGATGATGCAGGTTTCTGATTGAGATGTATGAAGACTAGATTTTAGAGGGCTGGGTGCTCATACGGGAGTTGTTCATCTAGATTCATAGTAACTCTTACAGACCTCAAGATCCACCTATTTTGCAGTTCTCACTTGCCTCTTAATACACTATCCTTTGTCAAACATTGTTTTAAAGTGTATTTACATTTATTGATTTTGTATAACTGGCAATACTGTACCTTGTAGGAAAGCAAGTAACAATAACAATGTACCTCACTGCGAATACCAAACATTCAAAGCCGGTTAGGACCAGGCAAAAATGGTAACAGGTCCCCCAGTAAGAGTCATGATCCTGGGGGAAAAAATACCATTAGGTCCAGCAGTTGTTCCTAAGTACTGTTGAACTACTGGAACAAGTGAGTCTTGATCCTTTTCTTGAAGGTGAGGAGACAGTCAGTGTCTCTGATGGAGGTGGGGAGTTGATTCCACCATTGGGGGCCAGACAGGAGAAGAGCTTGTGTTGGGACCTGGCGCTTTTGAGGGGCGGGATCACAAGATGTTGTCAGAGGAGAACTGTAGGTGGGGGAGTAAGGCCGGAGGAGAGGCTTGATATAATTGGGTGCAATTTGGTTCACTGCTCGGAAGGTCAGTACAAGGGTCTTGAATCTGATACTGGCCATGATGGGAAGCCAGTGGAGGGCAATAAGGTAGATTTTTTAAGTAAAAAGAAATAGTGCAGTCACACTGCATTAGTCGATATAGCAGCACACCTTTCAAATACTATAACTTGGCTTTGTGGCTGGACTATCCTGTGTATCGATGTACAAATCATACATTTCAGGAAGTTAAAAAACGGAATTGCCCCGGGCCATTGTGTCGTGAACTCGATAATCAATGTTCTCTTCTGATGGCATGAGGAGTCGATGTTCCCTCGACACGGTTCTCTTTGTGAACTGGAATCACTATTCTCTTCACTGATAATTGAGGACATCCATTTCAGTCTGCCATCCTGCACTGGAACGCAACCCGCTCTCACAGCAGACACGGCCACTCGATGAGCCCAAGGTCATCTGTACATTCAGCAAACACCTTCACATGTCATCACCCACTAATAGACACTGCACGACAGTGTAGTTGTAATTTTAAGATGCTGGTTCTTGGGAAACCAACCCCTAAGTAAATTAAGTTGAGGGGTGGAAAACAAGCCTTGCATTGTTTAGTTTGGCCATGTTATCTCCATACCAGATTCCAGTCCATTTTATTGAACAGCAGGGAAATGTCAATACTTAACTGGGCGCACAGGCGGATGTTTGCATTGAGTGGATGGTCACTTTTTCCACACGCCCACAGGCTAGTCAGTTTGCTACACACGTAGAAACTTCATTTGGGGTTGGCTTTTGAGTTTCTTTATGTTTGGCCTACTTTTTACGTGCTACCATTTTGGGGTGGGGGTGCCTCGCTCGCGATGTTGTAAAGTACATTTAATTGGCAGTAAGGAAGGTACTTTGTACTGTTTAGTCACACAGGAGGGGAAGTGCCAGCGAAGGCTGGAAGTCGGGGATATTGGACCACACAGTCCGGACGTTGGGTCTAAAAGACCCGTAAATGGAAGCCACTCACGTCACACCATTGTCTCCCTCAGAGGGGGAGCTTCCTGTGTTTGACCTTCTTCACTGAAATACAACAAGACAGAAAGACGGTTAATCAGTCCGCATGTTGATCATTCAGAATCGGGTTGAATCGCTATGCAAGATTTACAAACAGAATTCACTGTGGCAGAAAGGAGCAAACATAGAACCTATATGACAAAATAATAAAAAATGAAAAAGGATTACAAAAAATACAATGTAAAATACAATACAAATAGGATACAAATAACATAAGTACAAATAACAAGTACAAAGTGGGCACTAGTTGTACAGGTGGGGGGGGAATATAATTATAGTGAGTTAGTGCAAAGAAAGATGGGTATATTCCAGTTGTAGATACACAATAAATGTTGTGGGCAGCAGTCTGGTACACAGCCTTTTTTACAAGCATAGTAATTGTTTAACATTTCAGTAACTTTGTTTATTGTGGGTTGAGATTGGCGTCAACTCCTTTCCTCGTGATTCCAATGTTGATAATCATGCGTTGCTGACCTTGGCAAATGTTTTGGTCTTGTTCTATTTGTAGGAGCCGTTTGAAGATGGCTTTGCTAATGGGGATGAGCTGACCCCAGCTGAAGAGGCTGCGGCCAAGGAGGCCGCTGAGTCCAAAGGGGTGGTCAAGTTTGGCTGGATCAAAGGGGTGCTGGTAAGTGACTAACAGTGAAGCCATGTTTGGAATACCTCGATCTGTTATTTGCTTCCTATCTTTTTTTTTTGAGGGGTGATGTGGTCAGAATGACATGACGCTTTCATATGTTTTTGTAGAACTTTTTTGTTATCTCAACAGGACACGACTTCTTTCTCTTATTTTGACTGTTTCATTTATCTCCGCCCATGTTTTTCTAACTCAAGGCTGTCTGGTTTTGTCAAACGTATTTTGGAATACGTTTATGTAAATGGGGCGTGCAATATGACAAAAATCTGATATCTTGATTTAGGTCCCAATAATAATATCACAATAAAGCAGGTTTTCTGTAAATTCAATGAATACATGGCTTATTTAAAATGACTGCATGGAGAGGCCAATTTAGCCTAACATTTAGAATTTATATAGGCTTCTCGACAAAGAAAGTACTTACTCATATAATGTTTTACTCTGTAATCAAGGTACAAAATGGTGACCAGTTGCATGCTCCCAAAATTGATTATCTGCAACATCGAAATATATTTGCGAGCATTTGTATGAGTGCAAATAATTGTTGTGGCTCAACCTGTTTTCATTTCTCTATGAAGAACAGTGCGAAATATTGCACAGCATGGGCCTGCTATGATCTTAGGTGACAATGTTGTAATATCACTATGCCTCTAGGGGAATCATGTTAAGAATCAAGATCAACATGCATTTACAGCCCATATATTCCCCATAGTGCAGTCTACAACCTTTATTTATAGTTGATGTCTCTTATGCATGTCTAGAAATCTTATGTTTTACCCCACTTGGATCAAAGACTGATTAGAACTATGCAGACTGCTGGCTTTGCTAAGTGTACTGTCTGAGTGAAATGACATAAGTGGCATGGCAGTCTTCTGAATACACACCTCTCTAGTTTGACACCTCCACACTCAGTGAGTGGTCAACTACAAACATCAGCAAACAAAGTGAGACATGAATGACTGTTGGTCACAGTCTGCTCAGGCTTTTGGCTCATGAGTGTGAATTGCTTTTCTGATTAATCCTACAAGCTTGGCAGTGGCCTGTGACATAGTCGCACTAGAGGTCTGAAACATCAGTTGACTGAACTACACGCTGAGCATCTGATGAAAAGCGGTGGTTTAAACGTGGAATCATTTGGTTTCAAATATTTGCTTTAAGCCAGTGTTTTTTTGCAGAAAGGTTTCAGGTATTAGGCAAATGTCTGTGTCTCGTCACCCAACTTGTATTTTGACAGTTTAAAAGACCTTCCTTCCTCTCCAATATAAATATTGTACTTATTTTTCACCCATGTGTTAGCCATAAAAGATAAATTATTTCAATTTGTTAGAGTGGAATATTTTTTATAGTGTTAATAGCTGTTACAAAACAAAGGGGATATATAACCTATTAGATGTACAATTGTCTGGTATATGTTATGGTTTAAAGTTATTGTTTGGCAGCTTACTGTTTTTCACATGAAAACATAAAACAAAATGTGTAGAAAAAAAAGTTTTCTCAATCTGGCCTTTTAAATCTGGGATATTCTCTTTCCTTATGTTTAAACCTTGGTACTTGTTACAGTTTGTGGACTCCAGCTGACATTATTCAAGGCCAGTCTTGCAGTTTGGTGTTTCAGTAACATGCGTACTAACAACCCTTCCCTTTGCAGGTACGTTGCATGTTGAACATTTGGGGTGTGATGCTCTTCATTCGCATGTCTTGGATCGTGGGCCAGGCGGGAATTGGTAAGGAGAGTAGACTTTCTGAGTCCTAGTGAATTCAAGTTTGAATTCTCACACACATGCAGCCCTCCACCTCACGTCTCATCACCCCTCAACTTGCCGCCATTCAAATGTGGAATGTTGACATCTGGCGACAGGTGGTCGACTATCACACACCAGCTAGTTCAAGTGCTGCTGCTACTATTCACAGGGGCT
Source organism: Protosalanx chinensis (assembly GCA_030340685.1). Classification (NCBI taxonomy): domain Eukaryota; kingdom Metazoa; phylum Chordata; class Actinopteri; order Osmeriformes; family Salangidae; genus Protosalanx; species Protosalanx chinensis. The sequence goes on along the minus strand of CM059339.1, from coordinate 7,494,317 downwards.
TCCAGAATGTGTTTTTTATTTTATTTTATTTTTTTACCTTGAGGTGTAAAGGCAAGGTAGTAAGGGGTTAAACAAGATAATCTAGTAAGGGGTTAAACAAGATAATCTAGTAAGGGGTTAAACAAGGGAATCTTGATCAGCTGCAAAAAGATGTTTTTAAATGTTTTCTTCTCAGGAAAGTTTTTTTTTGTAATGTGTCCCTAATTAATCCGGTCTTCCACTTTCTTCCACAGTTCTCTCCTGTGTGATTGTTTTAATGGCAACAGTTGTGACAACTATCACTGGACTCTCCACTTCTGCGATTGCTACCAACGGATTTGTGCGAGGAGGTAAAGACGAACGTTGCTTTTACATTTAGTTATTTATCAGACACTCCAATCCAGAGAGATTTACAGCAAGTACAGAGACATTCCACCCTGAGTCAAGTAGGATGAAGTGCCTTGCCCAAGGACACAATGTCATGTTGGCACAGCCGTGGTTCGAACTTTGAACTTTCAGATTACTAACCCGAGTCCCCAATCAACTCTCTTTACGTATTTCTGTTCCAAGTTTATGAAAACCAAATAACCTCATATTAAATCTAAACTTCTACTTGCAAAGGCTCAATGTTGGAACCGAGTACAGTAATCTTGTTTAGTAGAAGCCTTTTATATTAGCACAATGAACCAAGTCTTTGGTATATTTATTGCAAGAAGTGAGAGTAACTTGATCTGCCTTTAGGATGCATTCTGTCAGTAAGAGTTTAATCCAGGTACAGTCAGGGGTGCCATAGGGTCACTGGAGCTGGGTATTCAGTTTACCTTGACCAAGCCTCACAGCTGTTTCTGAGGCAGGTTCATTGGGAGCCTATTGGCTGTCACAATCCTGATAATTGTGTATGTGTGTTAATCAGCTACATAGTAGGCGCTTCCAGGCTAGAAAATATTAAGACGGATATTAGCATGATTATGCATTATGTGCTTTGCCATAAGCTGCAACACGTTACGTAAATGTATCCCTAAAGAGAACATGCATTGTTCCAAGAGGAACCTTTTCTTCTCAGACTGGCATTTTCTCATCTCTCATCAACTCCAAAATGCCTCCTGTGGAGGTATTCAAGGATATCTTCGTTCCAGCTTTCGCGTGACTTCAAAAAAAGTACCCTGCTCTTGATTTTAGACCTCCCCTTTTACGGACTCTAGATGTCATCGCCTCCGCTCATTAATCCCTTCACCTTGAGGAAGGTCAGGACAGCAGGAGCAGGAGGAGTCTTTGAGCCAGACAGGAAGACAGGAAGACAGGCTTGTAGAGAGGAAGGAGTCTTTGACAGACCAATAACCAGATGCCTCATCACTCGCTCATACTGGCATTCAGATGCAAATAACTTGTCTAATAGCATAAAACAATCCTTCACTTGGTAAAGCCAGTATTCTTGCAAATCAATATAAATCTTTACATAGCTGGAAATGGCCCAGCTATAAATAAATCCATTGGTTTACTGGTTATTCACTGTAAGCAACGTGCAACATAGTGAAGAAGATTATCTTCAGGATTTGACGAAAATGGGAACCACATGCCCAAAGATTGTAATAGTTAACGAGTTCAAGAGATTCAATAATTCAAACAGAGTGGCCTGTCTGATCTGAAAAACACTCTTCAGATGTCAGCTAGATGTTAGTTTACCCAGCCTGCTAGTGACCATCATCCTGAGCAACTACCATGTACCTACATAGCAATATCTACAGTAAAAACATTTAGTTCTGCTACATTTAGCAGATGCTCTTATCCAGAGCGACTTACAACACATATAGGGACATTACCCCTGAGGCAAGTAGGGTGAAAAATGCAAAATAGGTGGCATGTGTTGAAGCCTAAGGTTAGCAGTTATTTGAATGTAGATGGAGTAAAACAATTATAAACATGGATTCACAAAAAAGTTATTAATCAACCCATTGAGCCCATGTATTTAGCCGATAGCACTGATCGCATTTGGAAAACCGGTGTTTGATGCAAATGTTGGCCAGTTCAACCTCAGTATAACGAAGTCTAATGTACCTTGAGGACATGCAGGTCATGTTATCCCACGCCTCCCACAACTGTAAACACCTGGCAGAGGATTGGTCTTCTAACCATACATTTGCAGTTGCTTGTTTTGAAATGCGAGTCTGTAGCCTCTGCAGGTAGGATTCTAACCAGCTGGAGGTTATATTCTTCTCCCATCCAAAGAACCGACGCTGTATTATCTCTTGACACGTCTTCCAGACCTCACCGGATTCATTTAGACTCAAATGAAAGGAGTAGAAAAACACCGGTCCCACGTTGCCTCAAGTTGTCGCAGCATGAAGGGAAATTCAATAGTGTGTTTCTAGATTGTAGCGGCCCTTCCTCAAGTGACTGAGAGCAGAGAGCTCTGGCAGGGACGTCTGAAATGGACACCAGCCCGTTCTCCCTGGACATGGGCGAGGGCGAAAGAAAACAAAGTATTCGGTTTTGTTTCAAATGTCCCGGTGAGGAGAAAGGGATGAAACCACACTGTAGTAAAGAGGTATTTGTGTTTTCAGTCGTTACCCAATATTTCTGCCGGAGACGGCGTACTCTATTCTCGTAGTGTCACGTCTTACAACGGCAGGATTGTTTTCAGTTGCAAACAGCAAGGGAGGCTCCATATTGTGACTATTGTTTTGACTGGAACAGCACAGGAACCAAAGCAATGCGCAGTGTCTTGTTTAAACATCAGCTCCTCTATCAAATCAGTTTATTGGAAAGAATAATTGACATTCAGAGGCTTTAATATCGCTCCATAACCCATGTACTTAAACTATAACCTCTTTCTTGGTATAATATAAATGAATTAAATTCCCATTTTCCACAGTGAAAGTTCAATCAAGTGTGTAAATGCACCTTCTACACAGTTATGAAGTATGATGCAACAGTTTGCCTATCTTAGTGCATGACCTGGAAAGAAAATACTAGACAAAAGAAAATCCCTCCTCCATATGAAAATGTACGTACCTGTTAGTTAACTTGAGCTACTGATAGAGGTGACACTTTACATTAGTTTACACTGAGTATCATGCAAATACATAGCAATATCTATAGTAACAATATTCCTTTTTGTATATAGATTCCAAATTGAGTTACTTAAATTAGTTTTAGGGTAACAAGTGGAAGTTGATATCAGGGAGAATGAGCTTTCCATGGTCAAGTGAAAGTTTACACTGATGTTGTTTTGGTAATGTAATCTTCCAACCTCCTCTTACATCCCTCCCCCAAACTGCTTCTTACATTTGTCATAACCTGTACAATTGAATTACATAAAAGTTCCTGCCATGTTCTTTTTATTTTTAACCATTGCTATGCAATTACCTGGTAGCGAATGTTAGTGAATGGCAGACAGCTCCATCAGGAAAAGAACATTCAAGCGCTATTTTTATTTCTTTTTTGACTCGTCTACAAACAATGACACTTTTTGCTGAAGCATTTTAATCTTGAACTCACTTGTGTTCTTGATGAGCTCTTGAGATGTTCCATAGTTTTATTGGAGATCTCGTAAGTGGAATCAAAAAAGAAATGCTTAGGCAAATTGAACGATTAGAAGCTATAGTAATTAATTTTGCTCAAAGGAGTTCTAGCCACTTGATTTGCTTAGAGCTTCTGTATAATGTGTCCTACACTACACTGTATGTACTGCTGTAGAAAATCAGTATGCCCCTCTCCTTTTTAATACCCCCTTAACATTTCTGTTTTCAGGAGGAGCATATTATTTAATATCGCGAAGTTTGGGCCCAGAGTTTGGCGGTTCCATCGGTCTGATCTTTGCTTTCGCCAATGCGGTGGCTGTTGCTATGTACGTGGTTGGCTTTGCCGAAACTGTTGTGGAGCTGTTAGCAGTAAGTTGTTCATTTTCATTCATGTATTTAGGAAATCTTGGATGTTTTCGGTCTAATCGGCCGTGTTATGTTTACTCCTTCACAGTATGGTGGTTTACAGTTAGTTCCTTTACCTAATCCATTTTTAGAGCCCAGCTAATGTTAGTTTATCACGATTCTACTCCTTCAAGATGAAGTAGGCTACTTAAACCAAGGCTCAGCCTCTCAATACTTACCTTGCTGTTGTTATAGCTGGGTGTTGTTTTTCTGTATTTGGAGAAAGGAAGCATGCCATGGGTGTCAACTGTACGCCTCAATGTGACCAAATTTGCATTTGAAAAATCTAAACGTGAATTTATTTAATGCACAAAATATATTTTGCACTCTAGTCTGCTTTTTACCATCAATCTAATGGCGCTTTTCCACCGCAAATGTAGCACGACTCTACCCGACTATACTCGGTTTGTAGTAAACTCCTGAACCCGTGGGGTGGTTTTCCACCGCAAATTGTACCTCAAAAAGTACTCGGCGAAAGGGGCGTGACGTAGGCCCTGACGTCTTTTTGTACGCGACGTAAATAACACCAACGCAACCCACAAGTGGACAGAACCCACATTATAATTTTAGCCATGTTGACGAACTAGTCTTTTGTAACTTATCTGACTTTTAAAAAGCTTGTAGACTGTTGGTGTAATGGACTGTATCTGATAGTAATAAGTATTAGCTGCGGCGCTGTTGCTTTAAGTCGCTCTCGTGACCTCGTCACACTTTCTGGCCAATCAATGGCCGGCCGTCTGCCGACGTCACCTTTTAGCTCGACTTAAGATCGCCTGGTACCTAGAGCAAGAAGGTACCAAAAAAGTACCCGCTAGCCAGGTAAAAAAAGTACCAGGTACCATGGAACTGCGGTGGAAACGCAAAAAATGCGAGTAGGGGCGAGGCGAGGCGAGCTGATTTCATGCGGTGGAAAAGCGCCATAAGGTATCTTTATTAACTAATGATGTATGGCATTCCAAAAAAATGCTTTGGAAAGGAAATACTTGTTTGTAGTTGTGACTAATGTTACTGTATCCCCTCAAAATATCAAAGGGTTTTGATGCCATCATGACTGATGAGCTTAATGACATCCGAATCATTGGCACCATCACAGTCATCCTCCTCCTGGGTATCTCTGTCGCAGGGATGGAGTGGGAGGCTAAGGTACGTCAAAGCATCAAGCTTGTGCCTTTTGACTAAGCAGTTTGCTCTCAGCATTAAATTAAGGGTTGTATTGGCTTTGATATGATTCCCTGTACTTTGTATTGTATTTTATATTTTTAACTGCTACTCTTAAGTGCTGTACTGTACCCTGCTGCTGTTGCAAACTGCAATTTCCCCGCTGCAGGACAAATGAAATGAATGAAAGATCTTGACTAACTGTTGAGATCTTGTCAAATTGACCCAATAGAAGTCTAATTCCTCCCAGAGATCTTCTTTGCTTGGTGTTTAGGAGGCAAAGATCAATTAAATCTAAACTGTTTTGATGTTTTTCCAGGCTCAGATCTTCCTGCTGGTAGTTCTGATTACGGCCATCTTCAACTACTTCATCGGCACGTTCATCCCCGTGAAGTCGAAAGAAGCGAGGGGATTCTTTGGATATGATAGTAAGATGATGGGGGGGGTCAGATGGATCGATGGTTAAGGCGTTGGCCTCATGATCGGAAGGTTGTGAGATGTTGCGGCTGTGGCTATGTGATGTTGTGTCCTTGGGCAAGGCACTTCACCCTACTTGCCTCAGGGGGAATGTCCCTGTACTTACTGTAAGTCGCTTTGGATAAAAGCGTCTGCTAAATGGATAAATGCAAATGTAAGATAGCAGACAATTGAAAATGTCACGATTCTGATAGTCAAAGATCAGTTCATGAATATGTACTGAACCTTTTGTTCATCTACATTTTGCATAATTCTCTCTTTGTATCCTCTCTTCCAGCTGTTTGTTCTGAAATGTTTTGTTGAAACCACACCATCAATTCAATTTAATTGCTCACTGAATTTAACTAATTTGTTGTGCACAGCACACGATGACCTTGAGGCATATGTGAATTCTTTTGACTTTACTCTTAATTTTTTCGACCTTTTTATTTTACCCCCCAGCCTCAATCATGTTAGAGAACATGGGTCCGGATTTCCGAGGCGAGACATTCTTCTCCGTCTTTGCCATCTTCTTCCCAGCAGCCACTGGTATTTTGGCTGGCGCCAACATCTCAGGAGATCTTTCAGTAAGATGGAAATCCTCACCTACTTTTTGCTCACAATATGATTTTTTTTATCAACCGTGGTCATTCTGGATTTTTGTTTTAGGACCCACAACAGTCCATTCCAAAGGGAACCCTCCTGGCCATTCTAATCACAGGAATTGTTTACCTCGCTGTTGCTGTTTCTACAGGTGTGTGGTGAGAATAAGTGCAGGGCGCTTTAAGACGAAATCAGATGGTGAAAAGAGAAGCAACATTGACCACAGCACAGTTCAGATGAGCTGTTATTTCATGTCCATTACCAGGTTCCTGCATCGTCAGAGATGCGACAGGAAGTATCAACGACACAGTTAGTTCCCAGTTCATGGCCAACTGCACCGACGCAGCCTGCAAATTTGGATTCGACTTTTCTTCCTGCAAGAATGGTGATGAGGTCTCCAGCTGTCGGTTTGGACTGCAGAATGACTTCCAGGTATGGCGAGAGCCGTGTGTGTGTGTGTGTGTGTGTGTGTGGGGGGGCTATAAGGAAAAGTAAATGGATGGACGGTATCTGATGGAAATGGTTAAAGAGTGTTAGTGACTTGTGAAGGTTGGTTAGCGAATTTGTTGCAGAATGTTCAATAATTTGTTTGCTTCTGTATCAGGTCATGAGTGTTGTGTCTGGTTTTGGCCCAGTCATCACTGCTGGAATCTTCTCTGCCACTCTCTCCTCTGCCCTGGCTTCTTTGGTCAGCGCTCCCAAAGTGTTCCAGGTAACTTACTTACTCATAATATTGAGCTTTCAACACTCCCTAGCCCTCCAAACAACACGTTTTTGAAACTTTTAGGGGAAAAATGGTTGAAGAAAACGTGTTGGTCCTCATCTCACAAAAAGTATATTTTGTCTTAAAGATCAATAAAACTTTGGTTTTAAGTTAAAAAAAAATATATATATTTTCAGGCTCTATGCAAAGATAACATCTACCCTGGCTTGGGAATGTTTGCCAAAGGCTACGGCAAGAATAACGAGCCCCTGCGAGGATACATCCTGACCTTCTGCATAGCTCTGGCCTTCATCCTCATTGGTTTGTATAATATTACGATGACTCACAGTTGTTGTTGACTTGGGGTACATACTGAAATGCTATTCAGGAAGATGCAAGTGTCTAATGGTAACCTGCACAGCTTTCAAGTTTGACCCCCCCCCAAAAAAAATTGGGACATCCATGGTCAAAAGGACTGTTACCGTGAACATTTTAGTTAGTTCAAGATTATCTTGTGCCCATAAGGAAAAAAGTTTGAGAATAAAAATGTTTTTCCAGTGTGATTTAAATTTAAGTGGAAAAAAGGAGCACCGTGCAATGATTTTGGTCCACAAAATATTTGAGGTCTCGGGTCACTGTTTTCCAAGGTCTTAGATTTGAATTAGTTAGTGCTATGGCTTGTAGGTTGTAGTGCTATGGCTTGTAGGTTGTAGTGCTATGGCTTGTAGGTTGTAGTGCTATGGCTTGTCCACAGTCATCAATAGGAAATGCCAGGTGATTCAAATGTATTAACTTTATGCAATACTGCTGCTCCCACCACGCGCTGCGCATAGGGCAGGGGTGTCAAACTCCAGTCCTCCAGGGCCGTTCTCCTGAAGGTTCTAGATGTTTCCCTGCTCCAGCACACCTGATTCTATTAAAGGGTTGTCATCAAGATCTGTGGAGGTGTGCTGGAGCAGGGAAACATCTAAAACCTTCAGGACAGCGGCCCTCGAGGACTGGATCTTGACACCTGTGGCGTAGGGCATCAAGCGCTGTTATTGTAAAACGTTTTTGCTTTTACTGTAAAATGCTCTTAATTTATGTGTTTTTTCCCTCCATAGCTCAGTTGAATATCATCGCTCCCATAATCTCCAACTTCTTCCTGGCTTCCTACGCCCTCATCAATTTCTCAGTGTTCCACGCGTCTCTGGCCAACTCTCCAGGTAAGGGCACGGCACTACACCTTCACTCGGCTCCTCTTATAGGGTGGAAGCTCCAGAGGTCTGTTAGAGCCACTCGTATTAAAAAAAACGCCATTGGAAGACTTATCCGCTTATAGCAGATGTGATTGGAGATGATTGAACCTCCACAGCAATTATTTCCAGCTCCTGCCAGAGTCCTCTAATGTCTCTTCAAATGACTTCAACAGGCTTATATGTGAGGGTTCACAAGTCAATTCAGGATCACTATAGAGGATAAGCACGTGGAAGGTTTAAGATGGTTATAATTTTCCCGAAATACTTGACGCAACGCATGTCCCACTGCAATCGTATTGTCCTTCAAACCAAATACAGTCTAGTCGAGTTGTGCTCGACTTGGTAAGTCATGTTGAGGACAAACCATTTGGACACTGTAGTGGAAGGTGGCCCAGTCTCTGTTGTCAGTCTGAGTGAATTGGACTGGCTTATTATCCATGTACGCAGTGGTATGTGCTACAAGGGGCTTATCTTTAAATACTTTATATAGCTTCAGATAAAGGAGATACTGGCATGCTGAAAGTTCTGGGAACACGTCATAAACTGAAAGACTTTATTATTTATAAAAGCTAATTGAGAGTCTTAAAGATTAGGACTGTTTTGCTTCTGAAGAGAATGGACAGTTAGGCTAAGTCAAACAAACTCTTCTGATAAAGAATTGTTGTGGCACCAGTACATAATCATTCACAGTACGATTCGATTCAACTTCGAGGTGCGTTAAAGATGTGATTGGTTTTGGCAGTTCAGATAGCCGAAGGCTCGGTCTGTATGGCTGGGGCAGCGTTGTCATGACAGTACATTGCTGTTTACCATCACATTATGCCACCATCTGTAAGAGATGCTGTCTGCTTCCTTCTAGCAGCCTTTTAGCTGGTCTGTCAGTCAAACTGAGGTCTCGTATATGTTGTGCTGTTGAACATATAGTTGGGTTGTTCACAGTGGGTCATCTTCCTTGTTCATACGTTTTATTACAATTAAGAATTTCATTTTTGCAAGTGAAATATTGAAGATGTGTTGTATTTAGCATTTCAAATCCTGTGTGGTATCTCATGGCAGAATTTGTACAAATATTTTTCTTTCCCCTTAATACCAAAGCTCTTGAAGAACACCAGGTACAGATTCTCAATCCAATTCTGCCCTTCTCCGCAGCAGCTTATTTAATTACATGGACTTAAAGGGTACATGACTCAATGGAAGGAGGGATAAAGACAGTGTTGGCTGTTTGCCTCTGGAAAAATCAAACAGGCTGTTTCCATCCCAGTGCTTTATGGTAACCTAGAGCCTAGTTCCTCTTCCTCCCCTTAAGCACATGTAAAAACCTGCATGGGGCAAAAATGGCTTCAATATTTTGTACCCTTTATGTCCAGTGGTTTCGGTAGTGTTTGTCATTGTGTAATAATGCACAGCCAAACGGTATCCCATTGTTTACTAAAATCCAACTCGTCTTATTTAGAACCCAGACGAACATGTTTATCCTGTAGCAGAAGTAACACTGTTTAATGTATTCTAACTTCATGTTTTAATCCAAATACATATCCATGTTGTTCTAATAAGTCATTAAGCTGCATTAAGCCTTCATTTAATGACTTAACGTACAAAAACATATGCAAAATGTAACATATACCTGTATGTACAAAACTTTTGTTTGTAAGTTATTTTCAAGTATTGTCTTTTGTTAACAGTTACATATTGATAGACTTTTGGTTACAACCTATGTCATAAGGCCACTATTGAAATAATTCTCATCCAGAGAAACCCAAATCACGTACAGCGTTAGCCTTGTAGTTCTAAAATGGCCTCGGAAGTTTCCGGCTGATCTGTATGGTCCGTTTTCAGGACTCTTAATTACGCTTTGCGGATGTTCCATTGTGTCTCTCCTCAACCCTCCTCCAGGATGGCGTCCCAGCTTTAAGTACTACAACATGTGGGTGTCGTTGGCGGGGGCTGTGCTATGCTGCGTGGTGATGTTCGTCATCAACTGGTGGGCTGCCCTGTTCACCAACGTCATCGTCATGGGCCTGTACATCTACGTCAGCTACAAGAAGCCAGGTGAGCTAAGCTTGGTGTGGAGTGGAGCTGGGATGTCAATTATTTGTTACATTATCATTCAATCTGAATGGTAATCATTAAATTGAAGGATAATGTAAATGAATGGATTCAAAATGCTTAGTATCCCATAACACCATTTGCTTCATGTTTCGTTTCCTGCCTATCCTCCTTTCTAAACTTCAAACTCAACAACATACCCTGATGACAATGTCCTTTTAAAACTGAATGCAAGGAGATCCTAGACGTTTAGTGGTGTTATTGTTACAATTAAGATTTTGTTGTGCAGGCTATCACTAGTGAAATGCATTTATAGAAAATGCAGCGCTATGGAAAATGATGACTTGATTACCAGAGTGAAAATGAACCCATAAATCCAATTAAACTTGATCCTATATATAGACGTTTTCTTTCTTCAATAATTATGTTGGAACTAATTGGTTCGGATTCATACGTATTTCTGAACATGCTCACCCTGCAGCATAGTATAAATAGTACTGTAGAGGATCCCTGCGGTGTTACTATGGTGATATTATGAAGAAAAACCTTGCATGAAGGTAACCCACTCAAGGCAGCAGGATCATTGCTTTAGATACGTCTAGGACTTTGCAGGGCTATGATTATCCAGGCTGGTTGGTCTTATTAAGCTACTCTGTATATGGCTGGGATCGCAGTCAATGTCCCTATGGGGTCGGCTGCCCAACTGAGCTCCCAGATGGAAGGCACCCCCCCCCCCCCTGCGTAAACACACCTGACCCTCTCCCAAAGACCCCCCCTGGGAGCAGAGGAGCGCAGCGCGTCCTCCACGAAACACGCGGTCAAAACGCTACAAACACAGCTTCTCACGCAAGCTCATTAGCGGGCGCGCGCGCACACACACACACACGTGGTCGGCATGCGGCTCGATAACACTCGCGTCCACGTGCACGGCTTCTCTGACACGCAGCGCGTGCCTCCGCCGCATGCATGCACAGTGTGACACGCAGCTACGCACACACATCCAGAGCAGCCCTTGGAATTCTACCCTACATGGAACATGCCCCTTGGCCAAGAATCCTAGCATGAGATTACCACCCATATAATAAGTGTGTGTGTGTGTGTGTGTGTGTGTGTCTTCTCTCTTACAGATGTGAACTGGGGCTCTTCCACCCAGGCTCTGACCTATCATCAGGCTCTAACTCACAGTCTGCAACTCAGCGGCGTTGAGGACCATATCAAGAACTTCAGGTAAAACTGAACACTGTTAACGCCAACCTAAACTCACTCAACAACCTAAACTCACTCAACAACCTAAACTCACTCAACAACCTAAACTCACTCAACAACCTAAACTCACTCAACAACCTAAACTCACTCAACAACCTAAACTCACTCAACAACCTAAACTCACTCAACAACCTAAACTCACTCAACAACCTAAACTCACTCAACAACCTAAACCTGAGAGCAAGAGATGGAAACAGCTGATCCAATGTTGTGGGGGCTGATGCTCATAATTTATCAAGGAAGATTTTCATGGCTACAGTAGAACAATATCCTCCAAAGGGTTTAGGTTCTGCTTCGGACGTACGTTCTGCGACTTCGATAGCGGCTCCGGCTCCTTATGCTTAATAGAGCTTCGGTTCTCATAGCCAGTCGTCGCAATCGCGTAGTCACCGAGCCATGCAGGCATTCGGAAGGCAGTAAACTGCAGCGAGGGACCAGGAGCCTGTTCTTAGCGAGGCTGCAGCGGTGGCTGTTCTCTCAGCGCCGTGACCCCCCCCCCCCCCCCCCCCCCCCCCCCCCCCTCCCTGGGCCCCTGAGACGCGAGACGGTGGCAGATTGCATCCTTCACACCTCCTTGACTCTCAGCCGTTTTCTATCCTGGAAAAGAACCTTCTGTTCTTTCAAGCGTATCGATTGGGTGCGTTACGGATGTAGTGGTTGTACGAGTACTTAACCTTCCTTCACTTGCAGTCTTTTTGACTGTATTTTTAATCCTGTCAGCATTATAACAACGGTCAGTTACTTGGATAGCAACTCCAAATACTTCTTAAATGGGGAAATTGTCGGTAACTTAAGTTGGCTTAATGATTCCGATGTAACTGCCTGACGTGCTAATAGGCGTCTAATTGCCTCTCTGTTGGATTCATACAATGAATACACAGGTGGTCCACAGGTTCAATGTTGAGAAACAATGGTATGGAAACCGAGTCTCAGTGAACATGTCTTAATGCGCACATCAAAACCATAGCAGATGACATGGATTCGGCGCCACAATCCTGCCACAGAGATATTCAGATGGTCGTGTACGCCACGCGCACTCCACTGATGTTCCCTGGAAGCGTTTCCATGGCAATACACCTCGCAGGGATTAGGGAGCGTCTGACATCGTCTTTAGAATCCCTCTGTCACTTTTAGCCCCTTTTCACCACCCCCTTCCAACAAGCTCCTTTTTAAAATCCCAGGCTCAACATATTTGCTTTGATGTGCGCTACTCCAAACCATTTTCTTTTTCCTGCTGTATGGGGTGAAGACATTTCTCAAGGTCATGAGAAGATAAAAGCCAGGCTTTGTGTTCATGTGATTGGAGAATGATGTGCTGTTTTGAGATTAGATATTAGCTAAACGATTCATTTATTTTCGGCTTGTGGCTTGCAACAGACCCCAGTGCCTGGTGATGACCGGCTACCCGAACTCTCGTCCGGCTCTTCTCAACCTGGTCCACGCCTTCACCAAGAACGTGGGCCTCATGATCTGTGGCCACGTCCGCACGGTAAGTTCCCTCCAAAAACCATCCGCAGTTCACCCTCTATTAGCCAATTAGCCTCAGCACCCCCTTTGGCTAATGTTCCTCAGACAGGTTTGTCAAGCTCGATGCTAATGTCATTGGGATTTGTGACCGGTGATTAGAGGGAACTGGAACCTTTCAAACCAGCCTCCTGTAACGATTATCAACCACAACAAAACCGAAAAGGCCATTATGCCGCCCACCACCGCCTCATTTGGATTCCTGTGTTGTACATTTCCCAATGCGCCCCGTTTTAATGTGTTACAACTTCCATTTATTTCCTGTAAAGTGCAAATCAGGTATTTTCAATCAAGTACCAGAACGCAAATAAAATGACCGATCCATTAAGATTGTGTGGAGACCGTGGTGATGTAATTGTTGTTGGTTGTCTGCTGGATGGCACCACCTTACAGACTCTCCCTTGCCACTAAGACTGTAAATGGCATTACCCAAAAGCATATTCGGTTGGATTGATTACGTCAAGGTTTCTAAACATCCCGCAAATCTGCTGGGCATACTGAAGGCTCTGCCCATCTCCCTTATCCTCTGTTCCTCTGTTCTTCCATTAGCACTGAGTGGAAAAAGTTTGTACTGTGACTTGACAACAGCAAAAACATTTTCTCCTAATGGCAGAGCAATTTCTTGGCTAAAGGTTGCACTGTACACTAAAGTGCTTGTATCATGACCTATGTTTCAGTAGATGCTGCTTGAATCGAGCCTTTAACTTCAAGACAGTTTAACACCTTTATTATATTAAACCAGAAAGGGTTCTGCGATCCTAATCTCTTTTTCAAGAGCATCATTAGACCACATAGGCAGCACCAAGTTATTATGTCATCAGGAAGTAATCTAGTAAAATAATTACAATCCACTGAGTATAATTCTTCATATAATTAAAATTTAAGTATACATAGATCATTTGTATTTATCGTATATCATGTATATCAAAATTTTCATTTTATAACATAGGTAAACACCAGTACATCAGGGATTATCAATTAATTAAAAACAGGCTGCTACAGTTCCAAACTACTTATTTAATCACATGTAGCCTACTATATAAAAGCCCTTTTACCAAATTTGTGTTATGATATTACAATTACGATTGTATACAAGATACAATCCTGCCAACAAAGCTAGCTGCTTGTACGAAATGTGAGAAATGAATCCACCTAAAAATGTACTGTTTTGAAAGAAAAGCATTTTTATATTTTGGTCACACAGGGTACAAGAAGGCCCAACTTCAAAGAGCTGGCTAATGACCAGGTGCGCTACCAGCGCTGGCTTCTGAGGAATGAGACCAAGGCCTTCTACACGGCAGTGTATGCTGAGGACATCCGTCAGGGTACCCAGTACCTGCTCCAGGTGAGATATCTCCAGTCATAGATAGATAGATAGATAGATAGATAGATAGATAGATAGATAGATAGATAGATAGATAGACAGACAGACAGACAGACAGACAGACAGGTCCTTTATTGTCATTACACTTCATGCAACTCCTAACATTTCAAGTTTACTGGAGTAGCATTCGAAATGTTGGAATTCCAAGGTAGTAAAGTCTGCAGTTACAAGAAACGACCCTATTTTATGTTGAAACAAATCCTACAGAAGGGCACTGAGTACCTCCTATTAAATTCCCAACAATTAGTCACATGAGGGTGGGAGACTGACGGAGGCAGAAATCAAAGCTTAACCAGTTCACTGAAGCGAAATTTGATTGACTCTAACGCTCCAAGCCAGCTTGTATACGCTTCAAAAGTGATTGCGTAATCTGGTTCAGAAGCATGTGAACTATAGATCCAGTTCAGGTGTGTGGTGGATTTTCAATGATGATTATTATTTCTATATTTTTTATATTGCGGTTCTTTCCTGCTCCTCGTGTCCAAAGGCATCTGGACTGGGTCGTCTGAGGCCCAACACCCTGGTGGTGGGCTTCAAGAACGACTGGAGGGACGGCGACATGAACAACGTGGAGACTTACATCCAGATGATCCAGTGAGTAAGGGGGCCTGGGAGAAGGACATCAGATCCCTGATTCAGAAGGGGGTCCCGACATTTGTCTGATTTTTTTAATGGGCATCCTCTTAAAACACTGTGGCATTAGATTAGATTAGATTCAATTTTTATGTCATTACACAGGTACAAGTACAGGGTAACGAAATACAGTTAGCTTCCAACCAGAAGTGCAAAACGGTTATTACAACAGAATATAATACATATAAGTATATTATTATATCTACTACTAATACTACTACTACTACTACTACTACTACTACTATTATTACAATTATTGAGGAGGGAGTCAAGTGGCTGAGCGGTTAGGGAATCAGGCTAGTAAGCGAGTTCGAATCCCGGCTTTGCCAACGTGACGTTGTGTCCTTGGGCAAGGCACTTCACCCTATTTGCCTCAGGGGGGAACTGTACTTGCAGTAAATCGCTCTGGATAAGAGCGTCTGCTAAATGTAAAAATGTATTGAGACGTTCAGCTACTGTGCTGAGACACAGGAATAATGAGGGTTCTACTTGGTGGAGCATCAGCGCACACCCCAATCTAGATTGGTCATCTTAAACCCCCTTTCATCCCCTCAACCTTAATAAGAGTCACGTGAGATTATGTTCATTGGATTTAGCGGGAATCTTTTCCTGGCTAAAGTGTAGGGATTATTGTATTAGGTTGGAAGGTTAGGGATAGTTCAGCATATTAAAAGTGCTAATATGCTAAGGAATGTGCCCTTTACTTTAAATCTACTGCCTGTGTTTTCCAGTCCACATACAACAATGTAATTAGTCACCATTAAGAAGAAATAAAGGGGGGGAAAGTATATCAATTTGTTAGAAACTTTCGCACGGGAGAGGTTTTATTTATTTATATAAAAATTAAAATAATTATCTGACCTTTGTGAGCTGAATGTCATGAGCTTGCTTGTTTGTGCAAGCCTGGCCTATGTGAAAACATGTGGTACAATAAACTGTACTTTTCCACTTGGAAAACAGGTCAGGACAGACCAGACCATGGTCAACTCCTTCCTGTGACATACCAACAGAGATTTGATTCATTTCCTTATTTATTTCCCCCTCCAGCGATGCCTTTGATTTCCAGTACGGTGCAGTCGTTCTCCGACTCAAGGAAGGATTGGATGTGTCCCATATTCAAGGACAAGGTACGGTGCACAAAACACATGTTGGGTGTAGTTTGCAATTTGCAAACTCTACTCCAAGGAAACAAGAGGTAAGGGTCATTAATAACAAGATTAGATTAGATTAGATTCAACTTTATTGTCATTACACAGGTACAAGTACAGGGTAACGAAATACAGTTAGCATCCAACCAGAAGTGCAAAACAGTTAATCCAACAGAATATAATAAATATGGGTATGCTTAGAATATACATAGTATGAACATATACTTATACATATAGTAAGTAACATATACTAAGTAACATAAGTAACATATACTTATATAGTATGAACATATACATATGAACAAAAACTAACCATGATTAGGAGCTTGTGTCGTTTATCAGTAGACCATTCAAATGTTATAGAAGATGCTTTTGAATATTTGCTTCTAAAGATACTTAAAGAACGTTGGCACTGTGATCATCACTGACCTTGAAAAACATCCATCGGCATCCTAACGTGAATTACATTTAGGACATTATGTTTAAAACCTGCACATTTTCATTGTGTACATTTTGCAACTGAATCTTGTTTCGAATCACCCGTGCTTAAAACGTATCAAGAACACGGTGACTTAAGATTTACCGCTGCAATTCTCCATTAATTGTTTTCTGAAACTCAGCCATTTTAGAGAATTCCACCCTTTCAGTCAATAAGTACCTCGCTCTCCTAGATTCAGCTTTGATAAGTACAAGGTGGAACAGCACCTTGTTTGTCCGAAATGCGTCGTCAACACGCAAAAGAACTGTTGTTTCCCACTTGGAGAGCATGAGCAAGTTTCTGCCATTAGATCACGTTCATTTCACTGGCTTGCCTCCATCTTTTCCTCCTCCTCCTCCTCTTCCTCCTCTCCCAGATGACCTGCTGTCGTCCCAGGAGAAGACGTCGGGGATGAAGGACGTCGTGGTGTCCATCGACATGAGCAAAGACTCGGATGGCGACTCGTCCAAGCTCTCCTCTAAGGCCACCAGCGTCCAGAACAGCCCTGCCATCCAGAAAGGTCAGGGGTCACTCTCAGAACACACTGTGTATTCATACAACATTTAGTCAACACTGTTTGTACATAAACACGAGCTGCACAGCAGTACGGTTGTCATGTGTATTTGGAAAGTAGAACCTTCTAGACGGTCTTGTAAGTGAAGGCTATAGGGCAGCGTACGTCAGTTCTAAAGAAGTGTTTGTTTCATGTTGAAGTGTTCCACCCATTAAAAAACGATATGGCTGTGTGGTGAGGGGATGTCGGGCAGCAATTTAACACCATTCCCAGAATAACTTGATGATCTTTGAATGATCTGCAGCACCTCCCCCTCCCCTCCTCCCCTCCTCCCTCCTTCCCTCCAATAAGCTGCTAGGAGAGGAAGTCTCCTCTGATCCCATGACCCCCAGCAGTCCCACTGGGGTTCGTTTGTTAGTTCAGCGCCCACAGATGGTTCCAGCACTACGTACGTGTGTGAAAGAGGGAGAGCGGCTAACGAGAGTACAAACAAACAGCCCCCCCAAGTGACCCCCCCCCCCCCCCCCCCCCCGGGAGTGTGGTCAAGATTCGCTCGTGAAAGTGTACGCCTTCTTTTACGCGCTGTGGCCAAACAAACAGGAAATGGTTCTCACAGTACAGGACACTCAGTCTGGGAAGTTCACTAGGACGATGACACGGTGTTTTGAGTCCCCGGTCACCACACTCACGCTCCAGTCATAGTTCATTGTTCTTTCCCATAAGGACTGCTGCCTCTGCTACCCTCCAGGATCCCACTGCATTGTCCAGGACGGGCAACGGCCACATAGCCCCACTTCTCACCGCTCACTTCCATTATACCATAACAAAAACCATCATTGTATGTGGTCTATTCCAGTTCATATCTTGTCTAGTTCAGCGTTTCTCAACCCTGGTCCTCAGGGCTCCACTGTCCTGCATGTTTTCGATGTTTCCCTGCTCCAACCCACCTGATTCAAATGAATGAGTCATTATGAAGCTCAGCAGAAGCCTGATAATGACAATTAATTAGAATCAGGTGTGTTGGAAGGGGGAAACATCTAAAACATGCAGGACAGTGGAGCCCTGAGGACCAGGGTTGAGAACCACTGGTCTAGCTGGTTTGTAATTGAGTATTAGTGTGGAAGAGGAGGGGCCATAGGTAGAGAACTTTGTTGGCCCATTACCAAGTGACCAAACTGGCAAATAGAAGATTAATGTCACGTCGCCAATCCTCTTAGCGGGAAAGCAACGCTAAGACGAAGCCCTTTATTGTTTTCTTATGAATGTGTTCACCACCGTAGTGCTTATGGATGGAGTAATTTTCCACGATGAATTTCCTGTTCCAATTCCTTGACGTCAAAAGGAAGAGCTTCACCAAACCCAGTCAAATCCTTTATCGCAACAACTTAACCTGTTAAGATCTGTCGTATTCCCCCCCGTACGCTTGGTCTAAGCTTATTGGTTCTAGCTAATGCCCATTCACTTGGTGGGCCAATAGGGTAAACCATGTATGTGATTTTTTGATTAGATTCAACTTCATTGTCATTACACTGGTACAAGTACAGGGTAACGAAATACAGTTAGCATCCAGATAGCAAATACAGATAGCACCCTCAGAACCTTTGGCGTTGTTTTTCTAAAGGCAGTGAGAATTTTAAACATCTTCCATCTTCCCTACCTTGCTGTCGCCTCCCAGAACCCTAAGTGAGGGCGGTTCTACCATGGAGGCCTCATAGATGGTCTCGTTGTACCACCCTAGTTAACTAAGCCAGTCAACCCTAACTCAAACAGACCCCTCATTGTAGCTTGCGGTCTACATGTGTTTCTCATCATCGCCGCGACAGCAGCCAAAACGTTAACCCCCTCCCTTCATGTTTTTGTTTACGATTATCCAGATGACGAGGATGACGTCAAAGCCCCGACGCAACCCCTGTTGACAAAAGGCAGGCAGTCCACCTTATCCACCATCTTTTTTTTTCTTCCTCCCTCTCTCTCGCGCTTCCGTGCATAGACTCTCTCGCTCACTCTCTCCTTTCATCCCGCTCTCTCTTTCTGTCACACGATCCTTCTTCCTGTCTTCCTGCCTCCCCCCTCTCTCACTTTTGTCGCTCGAGCGTCCTCGTTCATTCCTGTTTTCTTGTCATACACTATTATTTATTTTTTTCCTTTGCCTGGCTCTGGGAATAATCTTGTCGGTCTCCCCCCCCTCCCCCCACGTCCTGTCTTCTTTCCATGCCGAGCGTGTTCCAGCTTCCTGTCGCCGAGCCCAGTCGGTTAATGTGCTCAATATCACTGCAACAATGTCTTCTCAAGTGTGGGTTGGCACACCCAGTATGTTTTTCTTTCTTTCTTCTCGAAACTCTTAACCCGTCTTTTTTTTTCTTCCTGTGACGTCCTCTCCTGTCCTCAGTGCCTGCTTTCTCTCTCTGGAGTCGACAGTGTGTTCACAGCGCTCTGTCGCTATCCTCTTCTGCCTCTCCTCCTCGTTCTAGACCTTTCCGTGTCGTTCTAGAGTGGGTGGCTTCACTCTCGCTCTCTTTCCTCCCTCTCCTGTTGACTTTCCAGGAACTGTTGAATAGTGACACTTTGCTAGCATCCGATTTGATGTGACACACACACACACACACACACACACACACACACCAATAGACCGAGGGAACACATTCACTGGACAGTTTACATTCCTGATGTACTATGTCAGGCATTCTTTCCACAGTGCTATGACTAGTGTAGCTAAACATGTAGCTAAACGGTAACTTCCCCACATCTTTAAGACCTCCATCTCTCTCAAAGCCACAAAGGGGATCATTCATGAGAAATGCTCTGTTATGTTAAGCTTACTTTGTCTTACTTTCTGGTGTGTGTGCTCCTCTCGTGTGTGTGTGTGAATGTTTCTTGTCCCGCAGACAAAAAGAGCCCCACCTTACCCCTGAACACAACAGACCAAAGGTTGCTAGAGGCCAGCCAGCAGTTCCAGAAGAAGCAAGTCAAGGGCACTGTGGACGTCTGGTGGCTGTTTGACGATGGTGGTGAGTGTGATTGGTTGGGGAGGTACTCCGTTTCAATTGGACCTTATGATTGGTTGACAACCATGTCTGTCTAGTAATTGTAATGGGGAAGTGGATTGCCGTGGCAATGAAAATATTACAAATCCTGGTTTAAGGATTTAGATTGAGGTAGAGGAGTGACCTTCACTAATATATTATATTATATTATATATATTATAGTTCTGTAGGAACAGTCAGGATTAGGAAGATGTCTGCAGGGTGGATCAGTATAAACCTGAACTTCCAAACTCCTCAGCTGTGTTGCCTGTAACCTGTTCCTGACTCCTCCTCCCCTAGGCCTGACCCTGCTCATCCCCTACCTACTGACCAATAAGAAGAGGTGGAAGGACTGCAAGATCCGCGTCTTCATTGGTGGGAAGATCAACCGGATTGACCACGACCGCAGATCGTACGTAGCCAGAGCTTTGCATTCACATTCTGAGAATTAAAAAAATCTTGTACGAAAGTGCAATTTTCATAACCCATTGATGTTTAGACCTTGATAAGAAAATCCAGTTTCATTGAAGCTAACCTATTCCAAACCTTTCCCCAATGCTTTGATGGTTAAATAATATCATATTTAGTGTTGTTGGTAGCGATGAGATTTTCTGTCACCCTCCCTCCGAGTCCTTGATTACACTGTCGCATTGCCGTCCAAAAATCCTGCTTAGTCAGTGTCAGGCCACCACAGGATTATGCCTGCTTAGCACCACATTAAAATTGCGTGCTGTTTTAT
The DNA here is from genome assembly GCA_030340685.1 of Protosalanx chinensis. Taxonomy (NCBI): domain Eukaryota; kingdom Metazoa; phylum Chordata; class Actinopteri; order Osmeriformes; family Salangidae; genus Protosalanx; species Protosalanx chinensis. The sequence goes on along the minus strand of CM059339.1, from coordinate 7,473,499 downwards.
ATAAACCCCTGATCCGTATGCAGATGCAGCGTTTGCTATCGGAGGCATGATTGTCTCTTTCTAAAAAAAATCTATTTCTGTGTTTGTCTCCGGTTCGCTCCCTGTGTTATTATTCCACATGGTCGTATTGTCTAACAAATGTCTGTCTTCCCCGCTGTCATTGTCCCTCCCAGCTGCCTCCTGCCTCCCTTTGTTAGCTAAAATTAACCCTAGCAGCGCGAAACCTTTTATCATGGCGCGCGCGCGTGTTAATCGCAAAGCCATGTGCCGCGTCTCTGAGCTGATGACTAGCAGACATTTCATCCCCAGTTGAACGCGGGATTGTTTGGGTACATTCTGAGGCTGCCACATCACCTTCATATCTTTATCCTTCCACGCAGCCTGTCGAGGATTTAGGCACGCCTTTGATAAATCAATCCTTTATTTCCTGTACTCGGGGTGGGGGTGGGAGGGGGGGGGGGGGGTGGGGAGCCATGTTTGTTGTCTTGGTGCACCGAAATTCAAGACGTTCTTGGGCATTTCCTTGTGCTTTATCTTCAAAGAAAGCTAGAATACTCATCATAAAAGAATCCACTTAAACCTGAGATGTTACGGGCTGCAAAAGTTTCCATTTTGTACGCACCTGTCCAGCTAGCTGCTTCAAATGAAATGCGCTTCCGGGCTGGCATCTTGTGCCCTTGGAAAAGGCTGGAGGCTTCCTCCTACAGGCTTCATGGATGGTGAGTGCTTTTGGAAGGAACTCTGTGTATTTACGGCTTTTGTTTGTTGTCGTCCTCCAGAATGGCGACCCTGCTCAGCAAGTTCAGGATAGACTTCTCTGATATCACCGTCCTTGGAGACATCAACACCAAACCTGCCAAGGAGAAGTAAGTCTTTTTGTCAGATTTAAGTAAGTTTGAGTAAAAGTAATTTTTTGTCTGGGATTGTTTTTTACTGCCTTTTTACTCTGTGACTGTATTTTATTATTTTGTATATTTATTATTATTGTAAAGCGCTTAGTGACCGCTTCTTGTCTGTGAAAGGCGCTATATAAATAAACTTTACTTACTTAAGTCGTTACCGTTATGTGGAAGCCTCATAATGACCCATTCAATAGAATCGGGTGTGCTGGAACCTTCAGGACAGCGGCCCTCAGAATCGCCCACCCCTGATATAACTTCTGTTATCACAATTATAACGCGTCTCCCTTCCGTTGTGTCCAGCGTGGCTGCTTTTGAGGAGATGATCGAGCCGTACCGGCTGAAGGAGGACGACATGGAGCAGGAGGCCGCGGAGAGGCTGAAGAACAGCGAGCCCTGGAGGATCACCGACAACGAACTGGAGCTCTACAGGGCCAAGGTCAGACCTCCAATGGGGATGCTGGGAAAATCCCAAACCACGCAACTGTGTTTCAATAACATGAAGTCCGGGGTTACTTGATGTTAAGGCATTTTTTATGCAGAGAGAGAGAGAGAGAGAGAGAGAGAGAGGGGGGGGGGGGGGGGGGGGGGGGGTTACGTGGTAACAATACTATTTAGAAATGCCTGATCAGACAAGCTTGTTTAGCCAATTATAGGGGGCCTTCATAATGCCTTCTAAACTTAGAAAAAATGCACTTGTGGTGAAGGGATTTGAGAGTTTATAGACAAGTTGATCCCTTTGTGTAAAAAGGAATGGTGTGGCATTGATTGGGGGTGGAGGAAGGAATGGGGCCCAGTCTCCAATGAAGCTGATCTCAGCACTGCTTTAATGGGTTATATTGCCGATTAAGACACCAGTGGCATCTAACTGGAGCTTTGTTTTGTTCTCACTCCACAGAGTAATCGCCAGGTCCGACTCAACGAACTACTGCAAGAGCACTCGAGCACAGCCAACCTTATTGTCATGTGAGTCAATTGACCTGCCCTCATTCATTCATTGTGTGTTTGTGAGCGGCATCGTTATTGGTTTATGTGTGTGACACAGCCGTACGCTTCTACTGATGTCGTGCCATATCTGATGCCATTAAGGGCTTTGACCCCCCCCGCCCCCCCCCCCGCCCCCAGCATTCTGCAGTTGTGGGGAAAGGTCTCATATTTCTGTCAATACCAGGTGCATATTGAATAATCTGGCTTCCCTGAAAACTGACAAGCTTCCTCCACCACACAGGCACTTTCTGTTCACTTCACCATTCCCATCATTTATCGTCTTCCATTTCCTCTTCTTTCCACACACACACACACACACTAGGGCTGTCAACGAATATTCTACATTCGAATGTATATTCAAATAGTGTTTAAAAAACGAATTTCTAATATGAGCGCGACAGTGCGGGAGAGAGAAAGAAAAAGTGCGAGCGAGGGGCCAAGGTCTGCGGTCTTGGCCATTAGTTCATCTACTTATTTTTGTGTAGGTAATATGTTGTTAAATATGTTTAAACTTAAATATATTACCTATACAAGTAGTTATGTCTCGTTGTATTAATTGATCCTGTTATTGACGTGCCTAATGCGCAACTGGGAAACTTGAATATGTTTGAATATATTAGAATGTATGTGTTTTTTTTTTTTAAGGGAATATTCAAAAGTCATTTTTGAGCAGTTTTGACAGCCCTGAAACACTCACACACACACACACACACACACACACACCCACACACACACACAGCATCCTCGGCATGCCCTTCCTTATCCAGTGGGACTGAGGGTTAATTATTCAGTCATTGTGGACCTCTACCTTGGCTCTTGCCCAATCCACAATTGACAGTGTGACCCTCTTACCCACCACCCACTGATGCCACCCACTGCTGTCACACTCAGCCAAGTATTATATCATCCAGCCCCAGACTGATGGGCTCCCATGGTACCCTGCTATTGACCTTCAAATCCATCTCACACCACAGTATGAGACATGCATACTCCATTTGAAATGGGATCTTTTTTTTATCAGTGTTGATAGGATTTCGCCCTGGTGTGAATACACACAAGTTGTGTATTGATATTTTAATACATGATACGCCATAATAACTTTGCGTACAGAGTTTTTCAATTTTAAAGATGCAGTTTTATACAGCATATTATAAATTTGACCGTTTTTCCAGCATATTATAAATTTGACAGTTTTTCCATTTTAATGATGCAGTTTTTCCAGCATATTATAAATTTGACAGTTTTTCCATTTTAAAGATGCAGTTTTTCCAGCATATTATAAATTTGACAGTCAGATGAGTCAGGGGAGTCAGATGGCTCAATGGTTAAGGCGTTGGCCTCATGATCGGAAGGTTGTGAGATCGAGCCCCCGCTGTGGCTATGTGATGTTGTGTCCTTGGGCAAGGCACTTCACCCTACTTGCCTCAGGGAAAATGTTAATGCTAAATGAATACATGTAAATTTGACCCCTGGTGTACAAGGGAGTTCTTTTAACATTAAGGCTATTGTTAGAGGTAAAATATACATTCTGGTTTAATGCCTGAGTATAACAGTGTTGAGGAATACAGGCACCTAGTCGTAGCAGCCGGACAGGGCATGCAGTATTCATGATGTAACTGGAGAGCGCCCATTGAAGGTGCCAGTTAGGTCGACACCTGTCTGGACCCGGGAGGAGACGACACCACGGCCATTGTTCAGAAGTGTGGGGTCACAACATGAACAGTCACATGGCTCGACAGGTTGTTTTTTGTTCGAATACTGTGCTGGGTCTGGGGATTAAACTGGGTGTGTCGAACTACTTGGACTGGCCTGGCACTGGGGGGGGAGAATGTAAATCTTTTTGGCATAACACTAAACTGTTGTTTTAATAGGAAGGCCTGCATGATAGAAATGGATGGCTTACCCGAGCCATCATGATAATCATACAGATAATTTTTGGCTGACTTCTTCTCTTGTTCTTCTGGTTCTCCAACAGGAGCATGCCCTTGGCCAGGAAGGGGACAGTGTCCAGCGCTCTTTACATGTCCTGGCTTGAGACTCTGTCCAAGGACCTGCCCCCTATCCTCCTGGTCCGCGGCAACCACCAGAGCGTCCTCACCTTCTACTCTTAGACACACCTGTGCTCCCTCTGGGACCGCCCACACCTCCTGTCCCCTATCACAGTTCCAGCTTTAACTTGTAAATGCACCACAAACACACTCCATTAAAGATGAATACAGGTAGCCATTGATGTGAGTAACGAGGATGAAGATATTAGTAATGATTAAGGAAATGTTGCCCCACTGTCCCTATGGGTGAAACTGGGACTGGGTTGAAATTAGTTAACCCCCTCACTGATGATTTTATATATAAATATATATATAAAAATATGATATAATCACATTTTTGCTTTATGGTGGTTATAGAAGGTGGGGTTCGTTTTTGCACCCCTTGGCTATTTGATCTCCAATATTACAATATTTGATCTCTAATACTCCAGTAATTTCTCTGGCTTGAAAGCACCTATACAGAGTTCACATACCAGTTATTATTAATATATTTATTCATGTATTCAGATCTGTTACTCTAAGTTAAGTGCTTTTTTTATAGCAATAATCACCCTTTTTTTCCTTGTTTGTCATGTATACTGCATACTGCTTTTCAACACCTTTTATAGCCTTATGGATGTGCCTTCCAAATTAATCCAATTTAATTACACTCTCCCCAGATATTGCCAGAAATAATCACAGATACATGGATAATCATTTGGGTTTTCCTTTTTATTTTTTTATTTTAAGTTAATTGTATAAAATTAGCAAGGTTTGCTGACTTGATGGCAACTCTGATGGTTCATTTGATTAAAACAGATTTATTTCTGTCTCTTAACTTGGTTTATGTATTGGGTTTATAATTTAGTTTAATAAAGATAAAAGATATTTTAAGTCTTCCTTAAACCTTTTGAATAAAATGTCCAGTGTTTCCACCATCTTGAAAATAGAAAATATTATTTCAGATGTCCCTAGAATTGGATAATTCTTGGAACTGAAAGTTGCATCCTTGGGTAATTATCTTAATTTAACATTTTAAAATGTAATTAAGAAATAGCCCGCACTTTTGGATTGGCCTTGCCAATTGCCTTCTACAGCTGCGTGCACAAGTATTTTTAATCAACAAAAAAAAAAGCCCCCAGAATTCATGCCACCCCAGTTCACATGTTTGGATTGAACTACATGTCCCTTCATTGAAGTGACTCTAAAAACTTCTATAGCCCTTCAGCCAGCATATTTAAGACCATGCCTTAATGCTTGTAGTGTCGATTGTCCTTTTTATTTATATTATAAGCCATACTGGTTGGATGATTGAATTAATTTGTGTATTAAGCTAGCTATGAAGGAGTAGAGCTGAAATAGAATGTACTATCAGTCTTTATTCAGTATTTTGAATCAACTGTGTATGCATGTACTGTATAAACCATCATTATTTTGTCTCCATTTCAAGAACACCCTCTCCCCCCCCCCCTCCCCCATTAGTGTGTTACAATGGCACAGACTGGAATTTGTGCTTGCTGCAGGTTAGGCCATTGCTTAGAAAGTGCTGATTCGTGTTGATGCCTTTTTTAGTCAGCGGCGTGGCATTAACTCATTCTACAACAAACAAAGGTCTGTGACATTTACTACGCTTGACCATTTGACTGTTGGGCTATTTGTCTGCCAGCCAGATGTACCTATAGGTTGTTAGAATCATTGGAAGGGGTGCAAGTGGAAGCTGAGGATAAGCATGTTTTGAGGTGGATACAAAATTATACCTCTATGCAGTTGAGCTACTGTCGTATGAGTATTTCTGATTTGAAATACCCATTTCTCATTTATATTAAAGGTTAATTCACCTCACACTCAAGTTGGACCATTTTAGGCTAGTTATAAAATGTCAGCACAATTAAATCCTGGTTTTTAAAGAACCATGTAGGGACCTGAGGGTCCATAGGAGGCTATGGGGATGTTGTCCTTTCAAGGTGTTTTTAAAAATAGCCACTGCCATCAAACTACTGGATCAAAACAGGGTTATTTCTGTTCATGATGCACATGCCTTACACGCTGTCCATAGGTCAAATACTGTTTGTCAAATATATTGTTATCCAATTATTACCTAGTCCCTATTTATGCAATTTCTAAAGAATGTGACTTGTGGCGCAAGGTTTAGGTCAGTTGAATGTAGTTCTGATCAACACAAAGCGGGCGTTTAACTTTGAGATACAGTCTTAACATCTGCAGAGTTTCTATTTTTATTTAACTTCTGCTGCGTGAGTTTCCTCACCTCATTTAAACACACTACAGCTGTTTCTGCTTTGATTCCACATGGAACATGCTTTGTATTTCAGATCCATGTCATGATTAACACCCCCATAACTGCATCTCCCCATCCTTTTATGTAGAAAGTGAACATGCTGTTATGAACGAACTTGTGTGTACACACATACACACTGGTGTATCAAAATATTACTTTCAGTTTGTGCAAAGCATGCAATTGGTTATCATTTTGTAATGGGTTGAGTGGGTTCGTAACAGCGTTTTAAATGGTATAGTCTTACTAACTAAACTGTTTGGTGTGAAATATTCCCTCGGTTTATGTTACAAAGCAACAATGTTACATAAAAAACGGGTTACTCTGCATCTCTTTATATCTATATCTATATATATATATACAAAAGTTAGGGTATCTTTGTCTTTAAGATGTCACCAATTTTTCCGTCGATGTCACAAACAAATAAATGTGTTTGTGGGTGTGTGTTTTTCTGTTGCTGTATAGTCAAACATTTAGAATGTGGGAGGTGTAAGAAGTCTCAATACTGTAGCATCCCCCCCCCCACACTGAAATATGTTTAGCCGACCTGACATTACTGTGCTCTGTTTAAGAGACCAACTATTTTGTCTGTACTTGTATCCCACAATGCCATGCTCATACATCTTCATCCTCTATGTATTTGTAGCCAAAGCTCCTCTACCCTCTTCTCATTTCCATCTGTTGTGAATTGTGAACCATGACTATAAATGAAGAGAAGTAATGTTCAAACTCATGGCTAAACAATCCCCTTAGTTCACACTGTAAATGTTTGAAAAAAAAACTAACCTGTAAATAAACGTAGTGGTCTAACAAGATAAATTAAGGGAGTGGAATATTAATGGCAAATTAATATGGAGAAATATATATTTATTTTAGTTTAGTCGTTTCTCCAAGTTTCATCTATAATTTACAAGTTTCTTTATCTATTTGTTTGGTTTTAAGTTAATTTGCATGTATTTTTTTTTCTTCTCTCTTCTGTTTGGATCTTTAGAAATTGTCTTTTGGTTTCTTTTTTCAGTCTGTACATTTCTATCTTTTATATGCCTTCAAAGAAAAGCTGTGTTGACAAAAGCAGTTCAACAGGATTTACTCAGCTGGTTAAAACAGTAATGTTTTGATATACTGTACTGTTAACTGTCACAGATATGCTTTTTCTAACATTTTAACATTTAAGGTTATTAATACTTTGTACATCTTTATTGCAATAAATAAATCAAATAAATCAATTTTGATCAAACCTGGGATTTTCCCCCCTGATTATTGCCAATATAGTGATTCTTATAGTAGTACATAAGTAGCTTTCTTGAATAGCTTCTGATAGAAAATCCATCTTTAACACCTTCTGATCATGTACACTGAGCTCAGTCTACTGCTGTGACTCATAAAGACTATTTTCACTTAATTTACAGTTTATGAGTTCACAAGACAGTGATTCAAACTGGTATCATCAATTTCCTTTGTCAGTCAAGGGTCAACACAAGCCATTCATAAAGAAAGGAAATGCTTTCTGTCAGTCTTCTCATCAAGGCGTGTCTTTAGTTACTACGTCACTTCCTTTATCACTGACCCTGAACTTTGGTCACGAGACCAAATCGATGAGAGGACTGATAGATTTAATTTGAATTCTGCATCCAGAAATGCATGTTAACAAGTCAATGTTAATGCAATGGACTTTAAATGCTGTTTTGCGGCCGCTATTTGAATAGGGAGTCCAAAAAATGTGTAGATGTAAAATGTAGTAAATCAAACTTTCATTTCAAACGGTATTAAAAATAATTCAAGCTGCATTTCGGACAGCATTGCCACTATGCACATTGACTTGTCATTTGAAAAACGCTAAAAAGAATCAAAACTTCCATATTCTGCTCCCTGCTAATTTAGATTAAATTTAACGTCACACATCACCCAACTAACTTTCATCAAACAGATCATGGAAGAGTTCTGTTCTCTCCTAGTGGGAGAGAGTGGTAGAGTCAAGTGGGTACAAAACCCAGCTGTGGCTACATGACGTTGTGTCCTTGGTCAAGGCACTTCGCTCTACTTCCCTCAGGGGGAAAGTCCCTGTACTTGATGTAAGTCGCTTTGGATAAGAGTGTCTGCTAAATGTAAAATGTGTATTAGAGATAAAAACCGGATGAAGCCTACTGGAGACTATAGCGTGCATGTCAAGACGATGCATACTCTGGCCTGTTGAGCTGCTCTTTGAAGAGGCCTGTTATCCCCCTCTGTTATCCCCCTCATTAAACTGCCATTGTTTGACCATGGCCCCAGCCTTTCAAAGATTGTCACGCAGAGGTAACGGTTTTCCTGCTAGATCTGTATCAAATGCCCCCTAACACCATTACTGAAAATTCCAATCTTCCATCAAACTGGTAAACAACGTTTTTATTTAATATATACTTATGATCTCTACCTGGGCCTTGAGAGGCACCAGCCAGGTACTCTTGGGGGGCTCCATTGGCAGGCTGTGGCTTGGAATTTCAGGCGTTTTTATTCATGGTGACTAAAGAACGTGAAAGGGTGTTTAGTTACATTTCAAGGAATGTTGTTGAACAGTAAAGCAAAATGTGCCCATACTGTACCTATTTAGTTAATAATAAGATTTTTGGGGGCGCATATGTTCAGTTTTCTATTAATGATTATTCGGTTATTGGAGCTGAACACAATCTGGATGTTGACAAGCAGCGCCACCACGTGGTTGCATGTTTTCAAGAACTCCATAGTCATTACACACACGAAGTAAAGCCATTATTATTATTATCATTATTTTCGGGGTTTTCTTATATAACAGCTCAGATATTTGTTTATATGTTAATTGACCGCACGATAATAATAATTAAATGCAGTTTGTCAATATGTGTAATGACAAAGTTCAATGCATAGTTTGTCAATGTGTGTGATGTTTTAAAGATTTACAAAGAATATCAGTCCAAAGGTTCACTATTGCAAAAATGTGGAGAGAAACGTGTTGTTTTGGCGGGAATCTGGAGGGTATAATGTTTTGTCACGCCATTGTACACCAATGCACCGTTACAACATAGCCCTAAACATAATTTTGTTAATACTTACACTTTACACTACTATCACTTTTCAGTTTTGGCATCATGATTGGACGAATAAAACACATCTTGTTAGTAGAATGTTTATTTTTGTTTATTGTACAAAAATAGGCCACTGCATTTATTTAAACAGAATTGTGTCCCAGTTGAAATCCCTCAGAAATGTATGTAAACAAAAGCAAAATCACCCAAAACACGTACAAATAGGATTTAAAACCATTTTACCAGGTTTACCCTTTTGTATAGTAATTCATATTGCGCAATGATTAATTTACATTTGGGTTGAAACAACTGTTCAGGTATACTCGTTGACTTCTCGAGTATGGCCATATTTGTAATGTAGATTTACAATCTTCTTGTTAATTATTTGCAATGTTCATTCTTTACCTTATGGAAAAATAATTGCAGGTTCTTTTTCAATGATTGCAGGTAAAAATATAACACATTTTCATCTTCCTCTAAATATTTAAGCACAAAACAATGATTTGATTAAAATACAGGTGTTCTTGTGTACTTTGGTATTTAGCTTTCTATGGTTGGAAATTCTCATTAATCTTTATATAGTTTTTTGTTTGTTCCAACTCAAATTCAAATAAGCAGTTCTGCATATGTAAATATTATGATTCATAGAATTCATCAAGAATATCTGTGCAAAAATAGTTTGAGGTAATATTGCAATATTTTGTACACTACCTACTGTACCCTTACAGCAACTGGTTATTTGAGCAGGTGGTCAGCAGTTCCCTTTTTGTGTAATTTGACTTTCTCCATTGTGTGCCTGTTAAATACTACATAATTTGCTAAGTACTAAAATAAATAGTAAATCAGGTTACAAAACTGAAATTCAGTTTGTTAATATGTACATATAAGTGGATACAAAGTTTGTTTACTGCTCTCATTTGACGACAACCTACTGCAAGACAAAAAAAAGGCTAATTGGCATTATAAAGGCATCAAGAGTGTTCTACAATTACAAACATCCTCTTGCCTTATCTGCAATCTGACATCCACAGTATTATAAGTATATCCATGGCAACAATATTGTACAGTTTTAGTTATCTGTATCTACTGCAATGGTAGCAACGATCTAGGACCTGGTCAATTAAATTAAGAAAGATCTATCCATCTCGACATAAACAACTTACCATGTGGTTATTTAACAAACCATGTGGTATGAGCTACTGCACACAGGGTCATGTCATGAGGTCACTTAGAGCAGTGGTTCTCAACCCTGGTCCTCAGGGCCCACTGTCTTGCATGTTTTAGATGTTTCCCCCTTCCCACACACCTGATTCAAATAAAGGGTCATTATCAGGCTTCTACTGAGCTTTATAAGGACCTAATCATTCGAATCAGGTGTGTTGGAGCAGGGAAACATCTAAAACATGCAGGACAGTGGGCCCTGAGGACCAGGGTTGACAACCACTGACTTAGAGGCCAAAAAGGCAGAAATGCCATGTCTCAAGTTTTTTCCTATAGAGACAATCATATTCTTCTTTCAGGTAAATTTTTTTTTAAAGATTGGAAAGAAGCAATCCATTCATATATTTGGCTAATATTGAACAGGAAAGCACCACTGTGAACTGGGGGGGGGGGTGTCTGTACACCAGTTACTGCAGTCGGATATGCAGTCGCATGTGCAGGTTCTCTCCCAGGTCGCCTGTGAGGTAGTCTTGATCTTGGTCGTCTTCCAGCTCTTTGAGCTGGGCTTTACCATAGAGCGGGGAGCTGGTGATCTCCAGCCTGTACTCCTGTGGTAAAGGGGCCACCTTCCTCTTGGTGCTGTGCAGGTAGCTGACGCCCTCACGCCTCTGGATGCGGAACTGGCCGTCCTGGTTCCCGGTGGCGATGACGTAGTGAACGTGTCCTGAGAGGGGCTTGATGGCGGGCATCAGCTCCAGGATGTGCTGCTTGGGGCTGAGTTGGGATACGTTCAGGACCAGGGTGAGGAGCAGCTCCATGTCCACACTGGCAAGGTTGACCTGGATGTCCTGAAAAGATAAGATACACTCACGTAAAAAACACATACAAACAAATGGTCTTGTGTATAGTAGACAGGAAAATAATTACCTCAGACAGTACTAACCCATGAAGTAAAAACAGTAGTTTTATCTAAACATGATGGTGCCAATCATGGCTAATTGGTGAGCACCTCCACGTTACAGGGCCTTTCAGGGGATCTAAAGCGTTAAAGTTTTCTCCAAGTAAAGGTTCAAAGGCTCCTCGCGAATGACCATCACAGTAATACAATTACTAGTAAAACAATCACAAACAGTCCCTCTCCTGTTGGCTAAATATCACCTTATAACACTGGACCAGCAACTCTCTGTTAGTCTAATAGTATTATATGGAACGCACTACCTCTCTTGAACCTGAATGACAGATTTGAACTCTTTTGTAACACTGCCAATGCTAAAACTGAAAGATTGCCAAGCCATTGGGTAGAGTGGAAAAACAGGGAGTGTGTACGCTAATCGATGAGAAAACCTCATCTGGGTGCCACTTCTACCTCTGCCGTTTCATTGGAGCTGCGTCTTTGGCGGCCATTCCTGAGGTAACCGTTGACCTTGCACTCGTAGCAGGTATCCGAAGAAAGAGCGTTGTCCTCCTCTCCCGTCTCTACAGGCTTGTATTGGTCCTTTCCAAAACCAACACCGGTGACACAGTGACTGCAAAACAAAGACAAGTTTTGCATACGGATGGAATAATATCCTATCCTATCCTCCAGTGATAAAATATCTACATTTATTTATCAGACTCTTTTATCCAAAGCAACTTACAGCAAGTACAGGGAGAATTCCCTGAGGCAAGTAGGGTGAAGTGCCTTGCCCAATGACACAATATCACATAGCCACAGCCAGGGTTCGAACTCATAACCTTCCGCTCATGAAGCCAACACCTTAACCTACTGTGCCATATCTAATGTGATACTGTGAATCTCATGAATTAAACAAAAGCATATATGGACACATTTTGTCCACAAAATCTTCTGATTATGATACCATACCAGATGAAACTGGCCATATCCATCAGACTAATCTAGCGATCAAGTTTTAAATGTATTCCTCCGGTCCGTACCCTCGGCCGACACGGTAGTATCCTGGAGGGCAGCCGCACAGGTAGCCTCCCTCGGTGTTGGAGCAGCCGTAGTTGCAGGGGTTTTTGTGTGAGGAGCACTCGTTGACGTCCTCACAGCTGCTGGAGTGCTGGTCGAAGTTGTATCCTGAGGGGCAGGCGCACTTGAAGCTGCCCAGCGTGTTGTAACAGGAGGCCGAGCCACAGCTGCCGGGGATGGAGCACTCGTTCTCATCTGGGAGGGTGAGGAGGTGAGGAGGAGACACAGAAAGGATCGTGTTCAGGACGTTCAGGAATGCCGCAGATTCACTGAGTGTCGGGAAAAATCACTGAATCTGATTTTGGCAAAGGAAATGTGGTATTGAGACTGTCTCCCTATAGCAGAGGTTGTCGAAACCTGTGCCATCGAGGGCCAACGGGGTGCAGGTTTTCGTGTAAAGCAAGCACTACACCAGCCGATTTCACGAAGGACTTGCTCCACTTAGGGAAATCTACTGGTGTAGTTGCTTGGTTGACACGAAACCCTGCACCCTCTTGGCCCTCAATGGCACACGGTTCGACACCACTGCCTTACAAGTGTCTATTCCATCTGCCCCTCACCACTTGTACGTTTTCTTAATGTCCAACAGGTGGGACTGTTGACATACTGTACATGGCACAGATATTCCCCAGATGAACCTGTGTATTCTGTTTACAGACTTTTATGATCCCGAATAATAAGATAGGTCACTTGTTCCTGGAGAAAAATATCGTTTATTTGTCCAAAATGCACAAGATACATTTTGTCATATTACGAGCAGAAGGGAAAAATCATGATTTAAAGAAAAATGCTGTTCTAAGCTTTAGTAAATGACTTAAATGTAGCACACTGTTGTTGACATTAACCTGATTTACAGTTAGTCATTTATCAGTCGCTATTTTCCAGGAGTACAGGGACATTCCCCCACGACAAGTAGGATGAAGTGCCTTGCCCAAGGACACTAAACCACCACAAGATAAATATCCATATTTCTGCTGTAAACACCCAACTATACGACAGATTTATGAGTAAACCGAACCTTTACTATATTTCTGGGTATATTTTCAACAGCTACTTCACTGCTGAAGTCATATTAGTATGAAACTATTTGGTATAAGAAACATTTCCACGATAGGGGGAATACTTAATTTAATCTGGATAATGTCGTATGTTTAAATACATTTTGTTAATAAACAGAATTTCAAAGTATTGAATACTTTAGAACGACTAACTAGAATAAGAAACGAATAAATAAATGAATAAATAAGCATGGCTTCCATCTGTGTGTGTGTGTGTGTGTGTGTGTTTCTCACCCACACACTGGTTCCACTGGTAGTGTTGTGTGTAGCCTTGAGGGCAGCTACAGCGGTATCCCCCCAACATGTTCTGACATCCGTGCTGACATCTGTGGTTGCTCTCACACTCGTCCACGTCTGCCAATCAACATGGGAGCAAATGAGCCTGTTGCTAATGACCCTTCCAGCAGCATTGCCATCATGTCTTTCTCTTCATTGACCTACACTACAGTAATCTCAAGCTTACTGTTATGTTTTCCCACACAGTAAGGAAGGTCAAGAGGTTCACATCAGGAACTAAACTTCGGTGGGTTTTACCTTCTTAGCACTTATGCATTTGCCACAGAGTACATCCCAGATATATAGCATTTGGTCAAATTCCTTTCTCTCTTTGTCTCCCAAATTGTTATTTTTCTTAATGCATTTCTGGCCGTTCAGGCGAAAAATATTTACTTTTAAAGGGTTCAAAACAGTTTACCACTAAAGACTAAACGCATAACACTGATAACTGATCCATTAGCCAATGGGACTTGGATCAAGTCTAATGCGTATTTGTAAAACAAGAAAAACGTTGCATTTACATCAACAAACTCATTTACATGATCAAGGCCACCTGTTGCTGGTAGTGCTGAGTGTATGAAATGCATATGTAGCATAGTGTAATAGGCATACTGTAATTAATGAGACACTTCACAATGTATTTAAAAATAATCAGTTGAAACTATGCGGAAATCAACAGAAACGATTCTAACAAAAACCTGTAAATGTTGCAAATGTTTGATGATGGTTTAAGTAGGTGTGATACCTAATAAGGGGTATGGGTATGATTGTTAGCACTGTGGGGACATACCTTTACAGGTGAGGCCAGTGTTGTCCAGAGAGTATCCATGCTGGCACTCACATGCAAAGCTACCAGGAGAGTTCTGACAGATGCCCTTAGCTCCGCAAAGAGAGGGCTCCGACACACACTCATTGTTGTCTGAAACGAGGTGAGAGAGAGAGAGAGAGACACAGAGAGGTCAGTCACTGGAGGACATGAGAAAGTGTTTCTTAATTATATATACACTGAAGGAATTTAATTTGTCAAAATTGTACATCTACATTTAGTCATTCAGCAGACTTACAGCAAGTACAGGGACAAGTATGGTGAAGTGCCTTATGTATACCTAGCCCATTTTTAACACAGCCCCAGCCCCCCCCCCCCCCCCCCCACACACACACACACACACACACACACACCCATTTCATGAGGACAAAAGTTGACAGGCTTTAAAACAGACTCACCAATGCAGGCGGTGTGGTGTTGGGTGAACCCAGAGGGGCACTTGCAGGTGAAACCCCCCACGGTGTTTACACACAGGAACTGGCAGTTGTGTCTCTTGGTCTGGCACTCGTCCAGGTCTGAAACAAACATGGGGGGGGGGGGGGGGGGGGGGGGGAGAGAGGATGTACGTGCATGAGCCCACCAACGTGCGGACACACAAGCACTGTGTTATGCCAGCCTATATTTACACTCCTTATTACAAACCCATTAGGTAGCGCAACGTTGACCCCTTCCAAAGGACAGAGAGGACACTGTGCCCTAGTCCTGGTCGTTCAACTGAGATTTCATGTTTCTTCAACCTCTCCATTCAATCATGATAATAAGAGGCTTTCACCACATCTTAATATCGGAAGATAAGACGAGCGATAAACCGCTAGTCATAACTGCCACATCACCTGACTACAGTTAAGTTGATAAACATAAATTGACCTTGAACCATGAGCAGACAGTGTGTGTTCCCCATCTGTTTTCTCTCACTCCAGCTTTGTGACCCCTGATTGGTCCACGCCGGTCCCCCCCGCTGCCCTGGCTTCACCATGGCAACCCCAGCTCTGTCGACAAAGGCCCCTCCCTCCAGCAGTACAGGGAATATGTTTGTCCTCTACATTTTGGGTTTTGACTGAGTTTGGTGGGACAGAACACTGTGTAAGGAGCGAGTGCCACCCCATTTGAGCCTCTGCTTAGTGAATCAGCTTCTGGTTAAGCAGTTCAGGGCTGTTTGTACTCAGCTCATTCCTTAGGCAACACTCTCTGTTCCCTTGTAAGCTTGTTCGGGATCTTAGGAGTTCCAAACAACTTATTATTAACGTTTACATCCCGCATATCCGTTGTTCCTTTATTCCCATTCCGCTACTGCTTCCTTCATAAGGAGGAGTGTGTTAGCAGAGTTGTATTTAGAGTCAGATGGCTCAGCGGTTAAGGCGTTGGGCTAGTAATCATCATCCCTGCCAAACCCTTAATCACCCACGATCTCTCCATCACTATGGGATCTGCAACAGTGACCCCTTCATCCTCTGCCAGGAACCTGGGGGTCACCTTAGACGACGAGCTCTCCCTCACAGCTCACATTGCCGCAGTCTCTCGGTCATGTAGATTCACCCTCTACAACATCAGGAAAATCAGAAAATACCTCTCTCAACATTCCACCCAACTGCTAGTCCAAGCCCTTGTCCTCACAAAGATGGATTACTGCAACTCGCTACTAGCCGGCCTTCCTGCAAATGCAATCCGTCCCCTTCAGAGGATACAGAATGCAGCCGCTGGTCTGGTTTCCAACCTACCCAGACGCTGTCATGTCACCCCACTCCTCATCGCCCTCCACTGGCTTCCCGTCATGGCCCGCATCAGATTCAAGACCCTGGTGCTGACCTTCCGGGCTGTAAATGGGATTGCCCCAACCTATATCAACTCTCTCCTCCAGCCCTACACCCCCACCCGTCACCTACGGTCATCTGCTGACAACCGTATAGTGGTACCTCCCCTCAAGAGCGCCCGAGCGCAACACAAACTCTTCCACTGCCTGGCTCCCCAATGGTGGAATCAACTCCCCACCTCCATCAGAAGCACAAACTGCCTTCTCACCTTCAAAAGAAGGCTTAAAACTCACTTATTTAGATAATGTAATGGCACTTAGGAATAGTATGGCACTTTACATAATCTAATGTGCTTTAGAACTATTTGTTGGTCCCCATATGGTGACTTGCCAGTGTTGTTTGTTGAAACCTGTTTTATGTTCACAATCGTTGTGTTATGCATTTATAGTTCTTCCCTTGGCACTTACTGGTTCTCATGATGTATGATTCATGATCTAAAAAACCCACTGTGTTCGGGGTCTATCACGTTGCTATGCTCAATGACTGATGCTCTTTGTAAAAGCTCTCTCTTGTAAGTTGCTTTGGATAAAAGCGTCTGCTAAATGAATAAATGTAAATGTAATCGGAGGGTTGCGAGTTCGATTCCCAGCTGTGGCTATGTGACGTTGTGTCTTCACTTCAACGTACTTCACCCTACTTGCCTCAGGGGGAATGTCCCTGTACTTGCTGTAAGTCGCTCTGAATAAAAGCGTTTGCTAAATGATTATATATATACAGTATATATATGTTTTAGTATTCTCCTTTCCACTATAGTGGAAGGTATGTAACACTGACATACCAAAGAGTAACGTCTTGCCTTCTCGCAATAAACATGGGCTTGTTTTTGAAGTGGTACCCACCGAACCATTACTTCACTTAGTCCACTGGCATTGAAATAAAACAGGGGTTTAGGTCAATGCAAAGTATTTTCATTTTGATGTGTGCTAACTAAAAGCAACCAGACCAGTGATGATCACACAGATGCATCATGGGATATGCCGTATTTACCTTTGCAGGTCCTGCCATCTTCCTGGAGCAGGTATCCTCGAGGACAGGAGCAGGCGTAGCTGCCCTCCGTGTTCTTACAGATGAAGTTACATGGCTTAGGGGACATGGCACACTCATCTAGATCTGAGAGGATCAGTAAAAATGAACATATAATATCATGGATATCAATGTAAAAGAATCATTGTACCGTATTTTTCGGACTATAGAGCGCACTTAAAAGCCTTTATTTTTCTCAAAAAACAACACTGCGCCTTATAATCCGAAGCGCCTCATATATGGATTAATTCTTTTATTTACTGACCTCTAAGCGATTTTTGTGTGGTACAAGGCGCTCACGGTGCTAAATCAAAATGTTTTAGTAAGACTTTGGTAAACTACAAAGCCGCACCGCTTGCAGCATTACGGCTACCGTAGCCAGGAGCGTCGCGGAGTAATACATACTGTGCTTCACCATAATATTATTCGATTTATTTATCTGACTGTTTTTTTCCCGCTTAATGCGCCTTATAGTCCAGTGCGCTTTATATATGAAAAAAGATCGAAAATAGACCATTCATTGACAGTGCGCCTTATAATCCAGTGCGCCCTATAGTGCAAAAAATACGGTAATTGTAAGATTAGTCTGTATGACAAAAAGTCATTAGACTGTTTTTTTATCTCCTGACTATTTTTGAATCTCACGATCTGTATATATATAGTATGTATATATGTATATATTATATCCCAGCCCTCTTATTTTACTCCCAGCCTTTACCCCTTGTGTGCATTTACTTTATTCTATTTGATCCCCTATTCCTTTATCCTCATGTGCAGTCTTCTACTCTTTCACCTCCACACCTTTACCCCCGTGTGCTTTGATAAGACTGTGTGCCGTTGTTGCTAATGAGTTTCTCCTCGGGGATCAATAAAGTAAATCTGATACTGATTCTGATAATGGTTTTCAATACAATAGATACCAGACAGATAAGGGGGAATGGCAAAGGGTTTGGCTGTTAGGAGTCTTTGCATAGTTAGGTACGTATCAACCTTCTGGTTCACTGAATTCATGTTACCTTCATTGTGGGGTAACTAAACATTAAAAGGCTGGGTAGGTGATGTTGTTGAGAAGCTTTTTAACATATCTGCTGAGATAAACTTTACACTTTGATAGCAACCAATAAATCTAAAGGTTTGACAGGAACATGAAATAAATGTTATATCTGTGGGAGTTGCATGACTATCTAACCTTAACCTAAACATGACCAATCAATAAAGTCGGACCGGCACTAATGATTGGACAACATTTTGACCTAATAAAATGATTGGAGAGGCTTCATCTATCCTACATTGAGTCTCCAGAGTTAGGGTGGTAAAGATGTGTGTCTGTCTCACCAATGCAAGCAGTGCCAGTGATGGATGAGGAGTAGCCAGGTTGGCAGTGGCAGCGATAGGAGCCCATTGTGTTGATGCAGCGGCCATTCTTACAGGCATCAGGGATGACCTGACACTCATCTATATCTGTAGAGAGAGAAAGAACCAGACCATTCAGCATTCTAGTCAGAAACTGGTGTCTGTATTTTATTTGTGTGTGTCTGGGTATGAGAGCTAATTTGCTATAAAGCAGGTGTGCCCAATCCCGGTCCTCGAGAGCCCCTATCCTGACAGCACACCTGACTCTATTGAATGATCATTATGAGTCTTCCATAGAGCTTGTTAACGACCAATTCATTAGAATCAGGTGTGTTGGAGCAGGGAAACATCTAAAACTGTCAGGATAGGGGCTCTCGAGGACCAGGATTGGACACCCCTGCTATAAAGCATGTGACCCACTGCACTCTGCCACTTTAGCACACAACACTTTAAAAACTTACTACTGTGATTTTTGCACCACTGTTTACACTACTGTGTATATACACACCCCCCCCTTGACTATATATACCCATTCCACTTTGTACCTATGTTATTTGTACTTCCATGTTATTTGTATCATTTGTATTATGTGTATCATTTGTATTATTTGTTATTTGTATCATATTTGTAGTGTATTTTACATTGTATTCATTGTTTATTAGTATGCCACATATATGTTCTATGTTTGCTCATTTCTGCCACAGTGAATTCTATGTTTGTTAATCTTGCATAGCGAATAAACCCCCATTCTGATTCTGACACCCAGTCAAGCCTCAAGTCATTACCACCACAAGACCCAGTAAGGTTGACCCCCCCCCCACACTCCTGTGACCCTGACGCCCCCTCCTCCTCACCTGTGCCGTCAGTGGCGTACCCTGGCCCATGGGGGCAGAGCTTTTTGTAGTGGGCGGTGCCGGGTAGGGGGCAGAGCTCGCACTGGTTGCCCCAGCCCCGGCCACCGTCGCAGCAGCACTGGGACTTGGTGGACTTGGTGCGGCTGCTGGAGGACATCTGGCACATGGTCTGGAGCACCTCGGTGAAGCAGAAGCCCTCCCTGTAGTCTGGGGGGGGGGGGGAAGGACTGTTATACTGTTTGATGTCCTTCTCATACGGCAGACTTCCGCTTTAAAACTTTTACACGTGATAATCCTTTATTTGTCCTGCAAAGCGGGAAAAGTGCAGTTTGCAACAGCAGCAGGGTACAGCAGCAGCAGCACTCAGAGTGACAGTTTAAAATAGAAAAAATAAGAAACACAAAATACAAGATACGGGGAGTCCTATCAAATATGAAGATAAGTATCTGCTATCTTGTGTGCTTCATGATTCATCAACTGGAACGTCTCACAAAATGTCTCAACCTGACGTTTTTAAACTCATCCGACTGATGTTGTTTTGTAAAATAGAGAGAGAGAGAGAGAGAAAAGCCGAGGATGACGGGACTCTTACCTAGACACTGTGTCCGTGTGGAGTCTGTCTGGTAGCCCTCCCCACACTCACACGTATAGCTGCCTATGATGTTAACACAGCGGCCATTCTCACAGATGCCCGGCTTGGAACGACACTCGTTTTCATCTGAGGAGAAGAATGGGATGATTAAAGAGACATCTGGCGTAATAGTAGTTCCAGTAGAAGTTGAATATGAGGGATGAGAAGAAATGTTGGTAAACATTTTATTTTCTTTGCAGGTTCCCAAACCTGGGGGTTGCTTTTTTTCTCCTCCCTACACCCTAATAACAATATGTTCCTAAATCCAGTATTCCCCCTGGTAATCCAGTATTCCCTCTGGTAATCTAGTATTCCCTCTGGTAATCCAGTATTCCCTCTGGTAATCCAGTATTCCCCCTGGTAATCCAGTATTCCCTCTGGTAATCTAGTATTCCCTCTGGTAATCCAGTATTCCCTCTGGTAATCCAGTATTCCCTCTGGTAATCCAGTATTCCCCCTGGTAATCCAGTATTCCCCCTGGTAATCCAGTATTCCCCCTGGTAATCCAGTATTCCCCTGGTAATCCAGTATTCCCCCTGGTAATCCAGTATTCCCCCTGGTAATCTAGTATTCCCTCTGGTAATCCAGTATTCCCTCTGGTAATCCAGTATTCCCCCTGGTAATCCAGTATTCCCCCTGGTAATCCAGTATTCCCCCTGGTAATCTAGTATTCCCTCTGGTAATCCTCACCCTGGCAGACTTCGTCGTCACGGTTGCGCACCATCCCAGGTGGACACACACACATGAAGGTTCCGATAAGGTTCTTACAGGTCATCCCCCGAGAGTCGCAGTCATGGAGTCCCTCGGAACATTCATCCAAATCTGTGGGGAAACACAAGAAGAGCTAGAACTGAACTATCAAACTGGGCCGTACCCCCCCCCCCCCCCCCCCCCCCTTCTTTTTGTGTTTTTATTAACACAAAAAGTTGCTTTATTGTTCGTGTCCCACAGGTAGACTACTGTCCGTCAGAGACTCATCTTAAATTTGTAATCTGTTCGGCTAAAAGCTCTTATAGCTCTTCCCTTGGCACTTATTGGTTCTCACAATGTTTCATAATCTGTAAACCTGCTATGTTCGGGGTCTATCACGTTGCTGTGGTCAGTGAGCGATGCTCTTTTGTAAAGCTCTCTCTTGTAAGTCGCTTTGGATAAATGTAATATTAACACGTGTTAAAATGCTGCTGTTCCTCACCCTGGCACATTCTCTGGTCCTCTCTGAGGGCGTAACCCGCCGGGCAGGTGCACTCGTAGCCTCCGTAGGTGTTGATGCAGCGGAACGCACAGAGGAGGTGGTTCTGAGCGCACTCGTTAACATCTGAGGAGGGGACAACACACATACACACACACAAACACACACACAAACACACAAATACAATCTGATGTATATTCGGCAATATTCTGACATAACATCCTGTAATATGACAACGTATATTCGGCAATATTCTGACATAACATCCTGTAATATGACAACGTATATTCGGCAATATTCTGACATAACATCCTGTAATATAACAACGTATATTCGGCAATATTCTGACATAACATCCTGTAATATAACAACGTATATTCTGCAATATTCTGACATAACATCCTGTAATATAACAACGTATATTCTGCAATATTCTGACATAACATCCTGTAATATAACTATGTATATTATGCTAAAACCCTGTATATCCTGTAAATACTGTACATCCAACACTGTATATTCTACAAGAGCAATACTTGTATAATTGTAATTGTATAGCCTGTACATAATAACTTATCCCAGCCTCATTCACTTACCTATTTTGCCCCCACCCCTTTATCCCTGTGTGCACTATTCTAATCTTTTACCTCACACCCTTACCCCTGTGTGCTTTTGCGAGATTGTGTGCAGTTGATGCTAAGGAGTTTCCCACTAGGGGATTAATAAAGTATTCTGAATATCCACACTAGTTACACAACTCACACGCATAACGGAAACATTATTCCTGTTAGGAGTCA